>PITA01000450.1:0-277572 GCA_004023965.1 Spilogale gracilis | reverse complement strand
AAAAAACCTCTTCAGATTCTATTTCTTAGCACTTCCAACCCTCCTCCCCTCTCCCCAAACTCCATCACATGTCACATTGTTAGTAATATAAAAAGTATGGTAAACTAATCTAGTTAATGATTTGAACAATGCTAAAGAGTCATGTCTACATAGAGAGGTTTTAAGTAGATTTAAGTTTTGTTTTGTTTTTTTAAGATTTTATTTATTTATTTGACAGAGAGAAACACAGCTAGAGAGGGAACACAAGTGGGGGAGTGAGAGATAGAGAATAGGGAGCCCGATGTGGGGCTCAATCCCAGGACTCCAGGATTACGACCTGAGCCAAAGGCAGATGCTTAACGACTGAGCCACCCGGGAGCCCTGATTTAAGTGTTTTATGTAGGCCTTCTAAAGAACCATCCTACATATTGCTGAAAAATTAATATTCCCCAAAGAAATTTTAACTGATTTAACATATTCAGTATACTTTCTTTATTTATACAATAAAGTTCAATCTTCTAATCAGATTATTCGAAGTTTCCAAAATTGGGCCATTTATGCATATATGCCTGTGACTGCAGTCACTCATCAATTCAAATTGCCCAAAATCGGTCATTGAGCAAAGAGTTCATTTCTTTTTCTTTTCAGAGGAGCAGAAAGAGGGGTGGGGGAAAAGGGAGAGAGACACTCTTAGGCTCCACACCCTGCACAGAGGCCTACCTGGGACCGATCTCATCACCCTGAGATCATGACCTGAACCAAAGTCAAGAGTCAGATGTTTAACTAACTGAGCCACCCAGGCACCCCAGTCACTGAACTTCTGAACCCACATGCCATGTGTGAGACCTATACTACCATTCACTAAATTCCTTCTGCTTAGGATTGTCCCTTCCATTGTCTGTAGCTTTTCTTGGGCTCCATGTAGAGATAAAGTCTCAGTCCCTCCAAGAGTCTGCTCCAGACTTTCTACTTGTGATAGAAAACATGTTGCTTTGGTAACTCTGGGTAAATGCTTCTTATTTGAAATGTTTCATACACAGAATAGACTAGTAGTTAAGAACATAAATATTTGGAATTAACTGACTTTGATTGACTATGGATTCGCTTTTATAGTTTTCTTTGATCAAGTTACTCAATATTTTTGAGCTTTATTTTCTTTCTCTGTAAAACATTTATCGTATCTTTCTATACTTAACATAGTACCTGACACATTGACAGTACTCAAATGCTATCTTTTAAAGTTGTACATTTTGGGGCACCTGGGTGACTCAGTTGTTAAGCATCTGCCTTTGGCTTGGGTCATGATCCCAGGGTCCTGGGTTCAATCCCTGCATCAGACTCCTTGTTCCATGGGAAACCTGTTACTCCATCTCCCACTCCTCCTGCTTGTGTTCCCTCTTTGGCTGTGTCTCTCTGCCAAATAAATAAAATCTTAAAAAAATAATAGAAGTTGTACATTGTATATTCATATGTATCCTTATAGAATTTTCCATACTAAATTTAACATGAGGAATAAGGCAATATATTCCTTTTCCTTTTGATGAGAACTTCATTAAAAACCTGCTCTCTTTATGCCTTGGAAGAAATGAATACCAGATAGAAAGACACACACACACACACATACACATACCTGTGTGTTTCTTCTTATGTAGATCAAACCTGCTACCACAAAAAAACCTGATTTTTGCATTTTTATTTAACTTTACTAAAGACTTTAACCAAGTTTTATAAAAATGTTCAGAACTTCATATAAGGAAGAAATACTAATTGAATTGTATTACAAGGTATCATAAAAAAAAAAAATCTCCTCTACCACTATGAAACTTTTTTTTGTAGGTTAGAGTTTATACACATCCAGTTACAAAATAGGTACAATTTCAATTGCCTGTCTTTGTCTTTCGTCTTAACCGAGGTCTGAGAGGAATTTAATCTCAGTGCTAGAGTTTACTTTAAATGACTTTGTTCTAATAGGTTTAGAATGGCTTACAATCATCATCTGTTTCCACAATTACTTATCACTCCACCTAGACTAACAATTACAGCTACCTTAACAACATAAGAAGACACATCACAATGTATAGGAAACCAGCACTATCTTTAAAACTGAAGTATGAGAGGAAGACAGTATACACATATGCATGATGAAAGGGTTTTAGCCCAATGTTCTGGGTAACAGCCACTCTATGTTAAAATAATTCAATATATGTAATAATTTTCTCTTGTTCTAGAAATATGTAATGAGGTTGAGTTGAGTGGATAAAGGTACTTCCTTGGCTATACATGCACATATTTGGAAGAAGTGATGATCCTAGAGCATCATATTCTTAGTTCTTTATAGCAGTCCAAGCTGTATGCTGAGGATTTTAAAGTACTCAAGTAGACCAAGTAAATGTCAGATTTTACACTTAAAGCTAATTTCCAGCCCACCCTTTTGTTCTTTTTTCTAATTCTGTTTATGAGGATGTATTTTGCAGGTAGGTGTTTGAGTTTATTGAAATTGGTGTATCAATATGTATCCTACATATTATCAATATCTATCAGTAGAATGAAAGACTAGACACTGAAGCTGATGACAGTGGTAAATGAAGGCCATGCTAATGCAAAGATGAGACTTAGCACATATTTAACATATTCCTCATGGATACAGCAGATTTTATTTTTTAGCAACATTAAGTAGTTTGACACAAAGCACTACCCTGAATTTCCTGAACTACTCCTTGTTAGGCTGGGTTTTTATGATCCTTTTTGAGGAAGTATTTAACCTGTTCACAGAGGCATATACATATGCTTTATAACATTTAATTAAAATAAAATTGCTTAGTTTATAAAACAGACAGAGACATCTTGGGAATTCAACAAATAGTAAACTACTACTTCCTACCTAGTAACTATTTGAGAAAAGAATTAGATAGCCAGTGTTTGGAGATGTGAACTTTAACCCTCAACAAAATTACCAGGCCCTTTTTAAGAGTCCTTGTCAGTTATGCTACAAAATGTTGAAATTATGATATGTACCAGTGTGGAAATAACATTCTAAAGACCTTTAAAATGTTAAAGAGATGGTGTAAATACCCATTTACTATCTCCAAATATATGCCTTCCAAATCAGAATTATTTTTCTGCACAATGATATGCCATTATTTAATAAGTAGGACATCCAAAATTATATAATGAAAATAGATTTTGCATTTTATCACAAATCCCATTGTCAATAGATGGCAATAATATTCTTTGCAGTTGATTTCTTCCTTCTCTTTAGTTATCCCTTCCTGATAAAAATTTCATAACACAGTAAGAGTTATTTATATCTGAAAAGTTCTATATTTCTATCATTACAATTTTTCGTGTCAATATAGGCCAGCTATGGGGGAGGTATAGCATGACATTGCTTTATTAATGCTGACACTTTCCTGTGGATTGAAGGAGTTTTTATCCTGTGTATAGTTAGAGGCATGTTATTAGCATTCAGATGTAGTTTCTCCATCAACTAATCCACTTCAAAATATTTGCATGAAATGAAATTTGCTTACTAGTCAGCTACATATAAAATATAATTTACAGACCTGGATTCATGTTAGTGAAGTTTGGTTATTTAGAGCATAGAAGAATTATCAGTCAGTCTCATTACCAAGGAAGACAGGCTGTGAATTCCACCAGCACTGTCACTTTGCCTGTCCTGAGTTGATTTATACAGTGTGTATTTCAAATGTTTAAAAATATGTCTATCTTGGAGTCTTACTGATAGAACTGGTAACATTAAGATATGAAATTTGTCATTTATAAAATTTCATGAAGTGACAGTTTTTTTTTTCCCTTATGAAATTTACAAAGTAAAAATTTAGTCTCATTGCATTTGAACAAATTTGAGGCTGATACATAGTTATTGAAATAAAACATAATTTCTGCAAAGGCTCATATGTTAAAACATGTTTCAATTACAATGGCGATTTAAGTTATTTTATATTATAATTGTTTTTTAATGTAAATAATTGTCTAGCTTGATGGTTGTGCTCTGTGGAAGTGGATAAGAAATAGCCAACGATATCTTATTATGTGCCAGGATACTTCTGAACTCTTTCCACGCATTAATTCATATTCTCCTTAAGACAAATTTATAAAGTAGGTACTATAATTATCTGTTTTAGAAATGGGGAAACTGTGTCACAGAGGTTAATTTGCCCAAGGTTGTAAAGTAAGCAAGGGATGGAACCAGGATTAATGTGCAAGCACAGTCTAATCCTGACTATTCGTAACACTATGAGAATGGGGCTGAACCGGAACAGAATCTGAGATGCTTTGAAGATGGACAGATGAGAATCTGGAGATGGAAATTGAGCAACTCTTAATGTTGGGTATGTTTGTCTACTGGGAGAAATCTGTTCTTAGTAGAGACATCAGGTAAAGAGATTTACAGCATCCTCATTGTAAAAGCAAAACTGCAACATCTACAAAACACAAGGAAAAGCTACATAAAGAATTTGCATGTAAAGCAGGCAACATTACCTATAGTGAATTGGAATGAAAGAGCATTTTGGTTTTCTAGTTGATAAAATTCCAAATAAAACATAATCTTTGAACAAGAAAGAACTCAAACTGAGTTTTAGGGACAATATAAGGAGTCAGCTGTCCAGCCCAGCCTAGCAGGGAGCCAGGAGAAGGAGACCCTCAAGGCATAGGGCTATGCAAAGCAGAAAGGCATCACCCAGGTTCACAAAAATATTGCTGACCTTCCCCTCTCTGGGGGACGATTTTTACTAGGTTCTTTTTATTGTTGTTTGTTTGTTTGTTTATTTGATGGAGAAGGATAAATATTTGCATTAGAATCTTATGCATGATCTTTCTGGTTTGTTGTATTTGTTGTTGTTTTTACCTAAGTCTAATAAAATAGTAGGTAATTTTCATTTCAGATAAACTTGATCATTTTCAAATAATTTCTTCTATGTGTTATAAAACATAAGAAAATTAATTGGTCAAGATTTAAATGAATATTAATTCATTGGCTATCACATAGGGAATGGTATATATTTATTAAAGAATCTGAATATATATATATATTCATATATACATAAGTTTTTATTTATTTATTTGTCAAGAGAAAGAGATCACAGAGCAGGAGGAGAGGCAGGCAGAGAGAGAAGCAGGTTCTGGGGACCCTATGGATCCCAGGACCCTGGGATCATGACCTGAGTGGAAGGCAGACACTTAACCAATTGAGCCACCCAGGCATCCCATGAATTTATGTTTTTAAAATATGTTTCATCTTCATCTGTTTGCAACTATTTAGTGTCCCCTTTCACATTTAAATGGTATTTGTACTGAAGTGCATACCAAAGACTTTGGAATTTTTTTCACTTTAAAATAATAAAAACATTAAATATTATATTCCATAAAAAAGATTATTTTCATTTTCTCTTTTATCTATTGATATCTGTTCTTCTGCTCTCATACTTTTCCATTTTGTTTTATTTATTAGCCATGTTCTCACTTTATGTAGCATGCTCATTCATATTTTGTCCAGCTTCCTTCCCCAAATCTTGGGAAGTGATTATGAGATGATTCCAGATTCAGTCTTCTTTAGCTTTTTCTTCAAGATGTGAACATTTAGAAAACTAAAATAATTAAACTAGCTTTCTTTTTTCTTATTTCAAATTCACCAATTAGCTTTCTCTGTATTTTCTGATTTCAGTTGTGAGAATATCTAATGAATATATTTATTTTGTCCATTTGTTGCCATTTATCATACTAATTGAAATAAGAGTTGTTTTAGATGTCAACTAAATCAGAATAAAAGCTTTTATTTTGTATAGAAACAATTTTGCATTTTAAGAAAAGACTTAGAAGATAATCCCATCCTCACAAAGGAAGAACCATTATTAATTTTAAATGGCAAAGTATAGACTTTTTTGAATCTATAATTCTTCGGAACAGGTAGCTTGAATTTGCTGATTCTGTCCATTTGGTGGATGGGACAATGACCTCTGGTGCACAAAACTTGCACACTCATGAATTTCAAATCACATTAAAGCTCAGTGGAATCTCTCATTGTCTTAAAATTGATGACATTTGCCTCTGGCAATCCAAAAAAGCAGCTAAGAGGAAAGAGGGGACTCATTCTTGTCTAGTTTCATGTGAAGCCACAGAAAAAATAGCAAAATAACCAGGATATATTATCACTTGTATATAGCTCATAAACATTAGTGTATTATTCTAATTTTGCCTAGGCAGGAAGAACCACCTTTTTAAGACAAATTGGAACAGATGTTCATTTTAGCATTATTATACTAAAGGAATAACTGGTGTATATAATAGTCTTAATATAAATTCTTAAATGTTTTAAATTGCATTTCCTCTACCAAATATGCATAGTCTCATGATTTTCCATTAGTTTTTCTTCAATATAGATACAATCTGTTAATCTTTGAATTAGTTTTTTGTGATTAAAGAAGAAAAGTTCATTAAGTTTTAAAATCCTCAGCAGGTAATTATTATTTTCTAGTTTGGTCTGAAATTATATTACTATTCGATTATTATTTAATAATTAAGATTTCTATTAAGATTCAAAAGATTCCTTGTCATTTTCTAACAGTATTACAGTAAACAGACTCTCCTAATTATCATTCATTCCATGTAGAGTTTAAAAGAATCTACCTTAAAAAGATGTGCTGAAACTAAATAGTTCAATATCAAAACATTTTTACAAATTCAATCTGACACACTTGATCACATTGGTTACAAAATATTTTTGATATGAACAGAATTAAACTCTTTATTATATGTATTCAAAATGTATATGTGGTAGACTATTGTTTGTTCCTCTCACTAAATGACAGAGTTCCAACTGCCTAAAAGACTGATAGAAAGGTAAGTAGGAAAGAGTAAGAGCTGGAATTGTAAGAATAAAAGAACGTCTGTTTGTATTTTCATGTGTATGTGTTTTTAAATTTATATATATAGATACTAAATAAATATATTTTAAAAATTCTTTAAAATATTTAATGTGCTGGGGCACCTGGGTGGCTCAGTCATTAAGCGTCTGCTTTCAGCTCAGGTTATGATCCTGGAGTCGTGAGATCGAGCCCCACATGGGGCTCCCTGCTCAGCAGGAAGCCTGCTTCTCCCTCTATCACTCCCTATGCTTGTGTTCCCTCTCTCCCTGTGTTTGTCTCTGTCAAATAAATAAAATCTTAAAAATATATATATATTTAACATGTTTAAAGTATATATATTCTTGTAGAAATAATAGTTCATAAAGAATTGTAATAATGGGGCACCGGGTGGCTCAGAGGGTTAAAACCTCTGCCTTCGGCTCAGATCATGATCTCAGGGTCCTGGGATGGAGGCCTGCATTGGGCATTGTGCTCAGCAGGGAGCCTGTTTCCTCCTCTCTCTCTGCTGCCTCTGTGCCTAGTGTGATCTCTCTCTGTCAAATAAATAAATAAAATCTTAAAAAAAAATAATTGTAAGAATGAACACAGATATTTGAAACTGTCATAACTCACTTGCTATCTATATTTTGAAACATATATACATATACACATATCTTTGCACACATTTAAGTACACATCATATCATACATAATTGCTTTTAAATTAAGAAATGGATTTCACACTTTACCTCATTATTTATGGTACCTTTTTCTTTTATGATGAATTAATGTTGATATGAACACCTAAATCAAGATGAATGTCTTTTGTCATATTCTTGCAGATACGATGGGATCCTTCAAGTGAAATTGATGGGACAAGTCAAAACTTCAGAGTTTATTAGGTAGTGTCAAAATGTCATCCAGAATTGTTAAGCCAATTTATTCCAACTTTATTTGACAGTGTGTGTTTCTTCACTACAGGTCCAACACTGGGCATTGCATCAATTATTTTAATTTTCTACTAAACTGGTAAGAATAAAAAAAGTCGTCCTTTATTTTCAATTTTCATTTATTTAGCTTTGACCATTTTCATGTCGGCCATCATTAGTTTTTATTGTGGATTGACTGTGAGAATTGCAGTGCACACTGCATTTGTATTTTCACTTTTTTTTCCTCTTTATATTCTAAGAATATTAACAATATCCTGTCATTCATGCCACAAATATTTTCCTCTTAAACTTTGGACTCATGTTTCATGAAACAAAATTTAATCTATGGTAAGCAAATATGTTGAGATTTTAAATGCTTAATGTTAAAGAAAACATAAGAAAGGCAAAAGAAAAAAAATCAAAATAGTCTGAAATACAAGGAAATAAAGAGGTATATAATGAAGGTGGTATTTCAAATTAATTTTTTAAAAAAGAACTTTTATTAAGCAACATTCCAAAAGTTTAACCCAAACAGTAAAAATTGACTGTTATGCCAAATCCCAGATGGTACAAAGATTTAAAGAATAAAAAATGAGAAATCAAATAAAAACATAAGTAAAAATTAATAAAATACAGGAGAAGGAAGGCATTTCTCAGCATGACCTTTATTGGAAAATTGATTTAGTAAAGGAATAAAATATTTAACAATATAAATTCAAAGTATCTAAAAGTTAAAATAGTAACAAAATTTTAAAAAATGGCTGTCAAAATTTTGCAGTTTGGTAGAGTATTTTCTTTATTTTTTTGTTTTGTATTTGATTACCACAGGTCAGTCCTGCTGTTCTAGGAACTTATCAGTATAACAACACTAGTTTACATGAGGGCATCCATTCGATTTTTTTTTTTCTTTTCCTTAGAAAATATTGAGTACCTGTTCTTTACCATGTACATTGTCCAATACACCAGTGATGTAACAATGAATATAAATAACTCCTTATTTTCATGAAGCTGACATTGTAAGACATGTTATATACAAATATAAATATATTTATATATTAAATATATAAATGTATAATTTATATGTGTAGTTTATTGCCTATCCTACTCTAGCCTATCCTGAGTCTACTTCGTTGTTCACTGTTATTTAGAGAAGGCCATTAAATTTGAAGATTTAAAATAATTTCTAATATTTAGGAATATTTATTCGGCCATGTTACCTATTTAAATGCATACATGATACTTAGGGGTTTCTTGTTGTTTGCCCAGTCATGACTTATTTTTGCTTCATGTTTTCCTCCTTTCTTTCCTATTTTAACTGATGAAATTTTGTTTGTTACATATGTATCATCTTTATTGATTTAGTCATGATGGCTTGTGTTTTATATATTTTTTTACATTTGACTATAAATTTTAAACAAAATAGTTATTTGATAGATTTATATCTTTCTCAGCAAGATGCGGGTTAGCACATTTAACTTAAATTTTCTCATTATATTCAGATAAAGTTACAAGAAATATTTTTAGTTTTAAGAAAAGAAGTGTTATTCTTTGATTTTATTAGTTATACTCATGTTTCAATTTACCATTATATTTTAAGAATAATAATGTTTACCACTGCTTATTTCATCCCATTATTTTCTTGGAGTCAATTATCTTCTTGCTAAGGTAGGTATCTTAGTAAGGTTGGTAAATGGAAAACTCTGATACTATATAATACCAAAAATTATTTATTTCTTTTTACTGTATTTAATCTTTATTTTAATAGTCAAATATTTCTAAAGAATAATAAACTGATATGTACACATCACCCAACTTCAATTATCATTCATACATTCACATTTATATCAAAATATTGTTTATCTGGGACACCTGGGTGGCTCAGTCAGTTAAACATCTGCCTCTTGATTTCAGCACACATCATGATCTCAGGGCCCTGGGATCAAGCCTTGTGTAGGACTTTGCACTCAGCTGGGAGTCTGCTTAAGATTTCTCTACCTCTCCTTCTGCCCCTCCCCACTCCATGTGCTCTCTCTCTCTCTCTCTGTCTCAGATAAATAAATAAATCTTTTAAAAATTATATATTTTAGGGCACGTGGGTGGCTCAGTGGGTTAAAGCCTCTGCCTTCAGCTCAGGTGATGATCTCAGGGTCCTGGGATTGAGGCCGGCATTGGACTCTCTGCTCAGCGGGGAGCCTGTTTCCTCTGCTCTCTCTGCCTGCCTCTCTGCCTACTTGTGATCTCACTCTGTCAAATAAATAAATAAAATCTTTAAAAAAAAATCTTTAAAAAAATTGTATATTTTATCTGGGTATAGAAAACTAAGTTTACTATGATTTTTACATATGCCTTTGAGGATATCTCTTGTTAGACAGATTGGTATTCTTTTGTGACTAATCTCCCTTTTGCCTATGGATCTTTTAAGAAATGTATCTTTATGCTTGATGTTGTACAATTTCACTATGTTATGTATAAGTATAATTTTTAAAATGTATTTATAAATGCACAGGGTGGGATTGGAAAGATTCATGATGTTCTTTTTACAGAAAAGGTGTGAAAAATTATCTAAATATCAGATCTCTGCTTTTTAAAGTCAGCCTTCTACTTCTAGGGATATTTTTGGATTCCTATGTTATTCTTTCTTATCTCCACCCATTCTTAAAATCTGCTGGATTAGATGTTAGTGAATATGCTATTAGAAAGTCAGGAATGTTTAACCAGGTTGGTGCTGTGAAATTTGACAGCCAGTGGCATATACCTGCACAAAAGAATGTCCCAGTTAATGATTAATAATCTATATATTCGCATGATTTTTAAAGTTAATGAAGATGTTATTGATTTTCTTTCTCTGTGTTAAGATATTGTAAAATTGATTTATTTCTCTAAAATTGTTTACATACTTAGGTGCAAATTAATACAATATTAAATTTTTATAATTTAACATTGTTTTATCATGGTGTTATATAGAGATTACTTAGATAGTCATTCAAATAATTAAGATAAACTGTAGAATTAATTTGGAGCAAAATGTATTCTAGGAAATTTTGTGAAGTTTATCTGTAGTTAAATTTTGGTGATATTCATAATTTTATTCCAAAGAGGACTTTTCTTCTTAAATAAACCCAGAAATATTTATATCTTGATTCTGTATGACAAGTTTAAAATTATAAATGCTAACCTATTTCCTTTGGCTATGATTATATTATTTCTAAATTTAAGAATAACATGGAGTATATTTTTTATGTTAAAAATTAACATTTCTGCAAACATTCATTGAATGCCTAGTGTATGCCCATGAAATAAAATTAAGATAAGGAAGGTCTTTACTTTTACACTGCAGACTTCCTTTTTGAAGGAAATTGATGAAGTTACTGTTGTGTTTAGTACAGTGAAATAAGAACAAATATGGATAATTCCAACAAATATAGGTAAGTCAATTTTAGGATCAGAAAATATTTCCAGAAGTATGTACCACTATGCTAAATTTTATAATATAGTCAGAATTAAATTATATGAAATAAATGAGGAAGACTTTTTTTAAAGATTTGTGTATCTATTTGAGAGAAAGAATGTAGGGGGGGAGGAGCAAAAGGAAGGAGAAAGGGAGAGAGAGTCCCAAGCAGACTCTGCTCTGAGCCTAGAGTCCATCTCAGGCTCAGTCTAATGACCCTAAGATCATAGTCCCAGTGGAAACCAAGAGTCAGAGACTCAACCAACTGGGCCACCCAGGGGCCCCAGGAAGATTGTTTTAAAGAATAGGTATAGCAAAAACCCAGCAAATGAATCACATTTAAAATCTGTAAATCATTCACTGAACCTATTTTATATATATATCATATATATAATTATATATATAATATATATATATATGTAAAAGAGTAGTAGACAATGAAGCTAGAAAAGCTGGAATATCAGAAAAGGCTGTCTATAGTTCCAGCACATCTCTGTTCATAATTATGTACTTGTATTAGGCAGGAAGCTCGGCTTGAGTGACAGGAGGATGGGAAGGACCTTAGATGTCTTGAGAGTCCCAACCCAAGATTGCCCAGATTCCACCCATCTAGTCGTCTGTTGGTGGTTACAACATCCAAGCAGAGGAAAAGTTAAATTTGTTGTGCTTGTTACATTTGTTGTGCTAGTCCTTAACTGACCTATGCCTCTAGAACAGAAATAACATTGTGGTTTCCTAACCATGCAGGCATTTCCAATGCATCATGGAAAAGGATATGTATAGTTGGCTAATTATTATGTAACTCAGGCCTGTCACTCAAATGATGAGACACTACGACCTGCCCCAAAGAAAAAGAATTGATGTTAGCCCACAACCTGGAGTTTCCAGGACCTTTGTCTATCTTGACTGGCCAGCAGCTCCCTTGGAATATATATTTTTTTAAAGATTTTACATATTTATTTATCAGAGAGAGAGAGAGAGAGAGAGAGAGAGAGAGAGAGAGCGCACAAGCAGCGGGAATAGCAGGAGAGGGAGAAGCAGACTCCCTGATGAGCAAGGAGCCCTATGCCTGACTTGATTGATCCCAAGACCCTGGATTCATAACCTGAGCTGAAGGCAGACACTTAACTGACTGAGCCACCCAGGCATTCTATCTTGGAATGTATTTTATTTAAACTTTGTTCTACTTTACTTTAGTTTCCCTGTCCTGCAGTTCTTTACTGTAGCAGCAGCAAAAAAACCCCAAAAAACAAAAAACAAAAAAAAAAACCACTTTTTTTTCTTTTACCTTTTTTCCATCTAACTCTCTGTAACACTTGCAGTTCTTACCTATCTATCTGTCTGCCCCTCCCTCTATCATATGCCTGTATTTTAGTGAGGGGATACCATCTAATGATCCTGCATGTCACCACTCTTCTCTTATACTCCCCTTATCATTCTGTTTTATCAATTAACTTTATGATCTCATTTTCATCTAGATTCTTTAAATGTCCATATGCAAAGCAATTTGTATGGTATCTTTTTATTTTGTATTCTCATATCATCTTCCTAGATGATCCCACTGCTTGGCTTCAGTTGTCACTTGTACACTGCCCAAATAAGTCTCTGATTAAAAATTTTTCATTTTTTTTTCTTCAAACCCTATACTGAGAATCCAGAAAATAACACAGACACTTGAAATCAAGTACACTTCAGAATGAACTCATCACCCTCTTCCCTCACCACACTGTTTTACTCCATTTTCTTCTTAGGAATAGTGAGAGGTCTAGTTTATACGTACTTTAAGCCTATGTTCTCAAAATTTCCTTCACTCTTCTCACTACCTCACACACCTAATTAATCATTACTTCTGCAAAATCCATTTCCAAAATCTCTTTTAAATCTTTCTATAAATTGGGTCTTTGCTGTCATTGCAATAATCTACTTTACTTTCTGTTTAGCCTTCCCTTTTCTCCCTTTCTCATGCTGTAGCCAACATGATCTTTCACAAAGCAATCCCTTAATGACCACCCAATAATATCCTAATAAGGTCCCCAAAGTCATTTTTTGCTTTGTATTGTTAGATACAGCATACGCAGAAAACATACATAAGCCATAAATACCTAATGCAATAAATAACTGAAAATGAGCAACCATCTAATCACTCTCTAGGTGAAGATCAGAAAATTACTACAACTTCAGAAGCTCCTGGATTTTTTTAACCAAATAAAACATTCCTTTCTCAACTAATAATTACTAGTTGAATTTGGAGATAGCATGTACATATTTCCTTTTGTAACATTGCCATCTAAATTGAATCTCTAAGTAATAAAAATCTACCTTTGCCCAATTTTAAGCCTAGATCCTCTACCATGGTGTGGATTTTTCATTTATTATTTTTTCTCCTTGGACCTCAGCATCTTCTCTTTGAATCACAAAAGTTGTATAGAACTAGTGTCATTATTATTTTTTTAAATTTTATTAATATTTGACAGAGAGAAACACAGCTAGAGAGGGAACACAAGCAGGGGGAGTGAGAGAGAGAGAAGCAGGCTTCCTGCTGAGCAGGGAGCCTGATGTGGGGCTCGATCCTGGGACTCTGGGATCATGACCTGAGCCAAAGTCAGATGCCCAATGATTGAGCCATCCAGCCACCCCAACTAGTGTCATTATTAAATAAAAGGATTTTTTTTAAGTTGCCAAGATTTTCTAGATCTATAGTGCTCATTATTGATGTTATCTGATATCTTTTCCTAATCAGTGACCTCTTGCTCCAAGGAAACTAAAAACGGTGTGTGTGTGTGTGTGTGTGTGTGTGTGTGTGTGTGTGTGTCTAATGAAGGGCTTCTAGGAGAGGCTAACCTCCTTTTCTTCCATTCTTTTCAGTGATACCAACTCTTCCAGAAATGCTTACAACTCTAACATTAATTGTCAGACTTAGATTAGTTTTTTCTGAAATCTCTCACTGGTAGAGTTCAGCTGGCTCAGAATTCAGAAAGACCAACCAAGCAATGAGGCCCTTTACTGAATAAATGAAGATTTCTCCTCACAAGACAAAATCTTCAGTCTTTTTATAGTATTCACTCATCCACAGAAATGATTTTAACTGTGACTTTTCACCCCAATCCTATTATCCATTCTGCCTGGATGGGAGCATTTTTCTACCCAGGGACAACTCCAATAAATATTATGATCCTGAGGAGTCACTGTAGTTGCCCCAACTATTTGCTTTCATAGAACACTTAAGCAACTAGTACTCAAATCTAGAGACTTGACATTAGAAGATTAAAGAAAAAAATTCCTCCCAACATGTATATCCTTAACATTCCAAAAATATGTAGAGCCTATCCATCTACCATCAGATCTTACACAAGCATAGGGAAAGAATATTACATTTCAAAAATCTACTATAGTATATTTGCATTTGATGTATCTTCCTGTCATTTAGTATCTACTGATTATTCATTTTTAAAAATTATAACCAAAATACGACTAATTCTTTACTAGATCCTGTGTTTTCATATAAAATAATCTCGATGTTTATTAATGATGCTCTGTTATCAAATTCAAAATAATTAATTTATTATTTTCATCTTTGTAGTTTTTGCAACTTTATCATGTTTGACCATTGCTTACTTTTTGAAATTAATTTCTTTGACATAATATTATCTTTTAATCTTTATTCTAATAATTTTTATATTTTCTCTTATTTCTCCTCCACTTTAAAAGGGATTAAACATCAACAGGACCTAATACATCTATAATGTGTTTTGTCAATCATATATTCTTCTTTATTGATTTATAAGAATACTTTTATTTTTTATTTTTAAATATTTTATTTATTTATTTATTTGACAGAGAGAAACACAATGAGAGAGGGAAAACAAGCAGGGGGAGTGAGAGAGGGAGAAGCAGGCTTCCTGCTGAGGAGGGAGCCCGATGTGGGGCTTAATCCTGGGACTCCGGGATCATGACCTGAGCCAAAGGCAGATGCTTAACAATTGAGCCACCCAGGCACTCCAAGAATACTTTTAAATTAAAAAAGATGTCAATGTTAAGATTTTTAAATAGAAGTCATCAGAATCATCTCTGTGCAACTTAGAAAGAGATTAATGTAAAGAATATTATGTATTTCAGGGCACCTGAAGGCTCAGGTGGTTAAGCCTCTGCCTTTGGCTCAGGTCATGATCTCAGTGTCCTGGGATCAAGGCCCACATTAGGCTCTCTGCTCAACAAGGAGCCTGCTTTCTTTAAATATCATTATCACATAAAAACTCATATATTGTTCAATCCAGTTTAACTTTTTTGTTCATTGTTCTTCCTGTTTCAAATATTTATATTCAATTGTCATAATGGAGTTTTAGAATCTATTTTAAAGGGTGACTTCCAGATGGGTGTGTAAGGAGTTCAGTGGATCATCTTATGAGGAAAACAGTTTGACTGTGAAAATTATTTTTTAAAAAGATTTAATTTATTTTACAGAGAAACACAGGAAGAGAGGGAACACAAGCAGGGGGAGTTAGAGAGGGAAAAGCAGGCTTCCCATTGAGCAGGGAGCCTGATGTGGGACTCGATCCCAGGACTTCCGGATCATGACCTGAGCTGAAGGCAGACATTTAATGACTGAGTCACCTAGGTGCCCCATGAAAATTATTTTTTTAAATATTTGTATTCTCCAAAATTTGTCCTAAAGGTATACAGTAAATGGAGAATTTTTTATTTAAGAAAATCCGCTTCTTCTTAGTAAGAATATGGTATTTGTTAATTTTGGCCATTCTGACTGGTGTAAGGTGATATTTCAGTGTGGTTTTGATTTGAATTTCCCTGATAGCTAGGGATGATGAATATTTTTTCATGTGTCTGCCATATGTACCCCAATGTTCATTGCAGCAATGGCCACAATTGCCAAACTGTGGAAAGAGCCAAGGTGCCCTTCAACAGATGAATGGATAAAGAAGATATGGTACAAAAAAAATAAAAAAAGAAGATATGGTACATATGTACAATGAAATATTATGCCTCCATCAGAAAGGATGAATACCCAACTTTTGTAGCAACATGGACCAGATTGGAAGAGATTATGCTGAGTGAAATAAGCCAAGTAGAGAAAGTCAAGTATCATGTGGTTTCAGTTACTTGTGGTGCACAAGGAGTAATATAGAAGACAGTAGGAGAAGGAAAGGAAATGGGAAGTAGGGTAAATCGAGCAGGGAAATGAAACATAAGAGACTTTGGACTCAGAAACAAACTGAGGGTCTTGAAGGGGAATGGATAGGGGGATGGGTGAGCCTGGTTGGTGGGTACTGGAGGCACGTATTGCATGGAACACTGGGTGTGGGGCATAAACAATGAATCTTGGAACACTGAAGATAAATAAATTAATTTTTAAGAAAAGAAAAAAAAATTAGAATGTGGTTTTTGAATTACAACCTGCTACCTTATCCCGCCCTCTCCTGCCAGTTCATTGTTATAAAAGCTCTGTACCCAGTATGCTTAGGCTTAAACTCTGAGCAGGTGCAGAATCTGTCTTCCAAGATCCCAGTCTGAAGCTAAGGTGTTTTTTTTTTGGGGGGGGGTGTCTTCAGTGATGTTTCTCATACCTCTTAGCCTTATGTTGTGAGGTAAGCATAGTCAAGAGGACAAGGTCTCCTTGTACCCCACCCAACCCCCAGATGAAAAAGCATGAGGATTCTATTGCCCAATTGCCATGGTCCAATTTTCTATTAAATTTTACATGATTGACATAATTACCAAATAGAATAATGCTTTTCAAGTTTAATGCATCTTTCATTTAAAGTTGTGTTTTCCTCAGAAAATTTATTGCCATTATAAAGTTTATTCTAAATAGAGATGGCTTATGTTTCAATTAATAGTTTTCTTTATGATTTCTAAAGATTATAAGCTAATTCAGGGAAATGTATTGAGTTTTACCAACATTTATAGCTGGCTATCTCACTGAATTTTATTATTGTTTTCTGTCTAATTATTGGATTTACTTTTTTGTTATTATTTAAATAACAAAATAAGACAATATTTTGTCATATTTCATATGACATAAAAGTTTATATCACTGATTTTTTAAATACATGTATTTAAATGTATAAATATCTCTCAAATTCCAGCTTTAGTTCCAATTTACACATTTTAAAAGTTTTTTTCATTGACTTTAAGATCAAAATTTTTCTGGTTTTCATTATGATTCCTTGTATTTAAATTTAGGTTATTTTAAGGTGTATTACTTACCAAATATTTGATTATTTAAAAAATTAGTATTCTTACCATTTCTATAAATATGTGAAAACCTTACATATATGTAAATGTTAAACCCTGAACCCATCTTTTGTGTTATTACTTTCATGTATGTAATCTTTACATTAATTTCGAACCCAGTATTATAATGTCATCATAACAGTCATTTAGATGATGACCATGGGTGGTTAGGTTATTTACCTTGTCAATATTCTTCATTTTTTGTTTTATGTTTAGTCACATCTGATATTATTTTTCTTCTTTTAGTTATGAACTCTCTCAGCTTTTCTCTGTTTAAAAATATCTTTATTTTGCCATTATTTCAAAGAATATTTTATCTGTTATAGCATTCTGGGTTGACTTTTTTTGTCATTTTATTTATTTATTTTTTTAGTAGAGGTTTTTTTAAAATTTTAATTCCAGTTGAATTAACATATAGTGTTATATTCATTTCAGATATGTACAATATACTGTTACAAATTCCATACCCCATGACTAGTGCAGTTCTTAATCCCTAGCACATATTTCACCTTTCCCCTCTACCCACATCCCCGCTGGTAACCATCAGTGTGTCTCTAAAGTTGAGTCTGTTTCTTAGTTTGTGTCTCTTTTTTCCTCTTTGCTTATTTGTTTTGTTTCTTAAATTCCACATATGAGTGAAATCATACAGTATTTGTTTTTCTCCGATTGAGTTGTTTGGCTTAGCATTGTATTTGGTAGCTCCATCAGTGTTACTGTAAATGACAAGATTTCATTTTTTTATGACTGAATAACATTCCATTACACACACACACCACACCTTTATCCATTCATTTGTTCATCTATAGAAGGACATTCACATGTACTTAATGATCATTTCCTTATTTTTGCATTTTTTTTCCCTCCCTGGCCTTAATTCTTCTACTAATCTGATCTCTAGTTTATTACTTTTTTCTTTTATATCTAGTCTGTTATTAAATCCATCAATTAAATTAATTTCAATTATATTGTTTTTCTCTTTTAGTCTCTTCATAAAATTTTTTGGAAAGATTTAAACTATCTCTTAATTTTTCATATTTTGCTTAATTTGCTTGAACAAAATTACCATAATTATTCTAAAATTGTGACTCTGAAAATTTCAATCTGATTTCCCAAAATCCAATCTCTCTTCTATAAGTTTTTGTGTTTTGTCTTTAATCAGCTAGTTTTGCTTTACAAATAACTTGTTAAGTATTTCTTACTTTGGTATTGGACATCATACATAATTTGTAGGAACCTTAGGCTACGTTGTTTTGTTTTATTTTTTCTCCTATAAGGGTTAAATTCTCTTCCATCAAGCATATGGGATATAATTAGATTATCTCAATTCTGTAAAAGGTTTATTTTCAAGCTCTGTCAGTATTGGTGTTTTAGGATTCCTTTCTTCCTAGTTGTGTGACTTCTGGAGTCTCAGCTAAAAGCCTAGGATAGGGGTGCCTGGGTGGCTTAGTCAATGAAGTGTCTGCTTTCAGGTCATGATCTCAGAGTCCTGGGATCAAGTCCTGTATCTGGCTCACTCTTCAGTGGGGAGTCTTCTCTCCTCTCTCTCTCTTTCTCATATAAATGAATAAAATCTTTTTTAAAAAAATAACTAAAGTCTAGGGTATTTACCACAACCACTCCACATTGGCATTAAACTCCAATTTCTTAGCTCCTCAGTAGGGAGTATCTGCTAAAAAATTTCAGCTTTTTAGCCTCTCTTGCTTCTGCTGTATGCTAGATTTATTAGTTTTATCCTGTATGTGATGAAACCAGTAGCAGACAGTTTCTTCAAGGGAGATTGTAGATTTTTGTGTTCACTCCCATGATTTTCTCTTTTATTTGGACTCATCCCTGCCACCACTTCTAGCCACTTTGACTAATCCAGTCTTCAGCTCCTGCCCAGTGTGGCTATAGTAATCTACCAGGACCTATTTTACCACATAGCAATTGACAAATGGCCTCAGGAAAAATGCTAAGGTAAGGTAATGTTCACTTTATTGTAATTTTATTATCTTTTCAGTAGCAAACACTCAAATGTTGATTTCTCTGAAATCTCTTTAATCAAGCATTCCTATATATTATACAGATGTCATAGTTGTTTTCAGTAGGATAGATTCATCCCCCATAAAATCTTCTGTCATGGCTAGACAGGACTTTTTGTAGTATCCCATTTGCTAGTCATTCATTCTGTTATCCTCTATTGTTACTTAATGTACCACAATACTTTCAACTTTCTTCCATGATGATTACTTTAAATTAGAACAATGCATGGGCACCTGAATGGCTCAGTCATTAAGGGACTGCCTTCGGCTCAGGTCATGAACCCTGAGTCCCAGGATCGGGCCCAGCATAGGGCTCCCTGCTTGGTGGGAAGCCTGCTTCTCCCTCTCTCACTCCCCTTGCTTGTGTTCTCTCTCTAGCTGTGTTTCTCTCTGTCAAATAAATAAATAAATAGATAGATAAATAAATGAATAAATAAAATTTAAAAAGAACAGTGCAAATGTGATATTTTCTGTCACTTGGTTTTAAGTTATACAGTGACATTTTTTCCCTTAAATTCAGTTTTTTACACTTCTTCAACTTAACTCATTTTTAACTTATAAATCTTTTATATTTCATAGTTTGTGTTTTCCTTTTCTTTCTTGGATGATAATCAACCATATTTAATTTTATTCTTTCTGTTTTTACATGAATTTTTATTTAAAAAATATATCATGGGGCACCTGGGTGGCTCAGTTGGTTGGGTGGCTGCCTTCGGCTCAGGTCATGATCCTGGAGATCCGGGATCGAGTCCCACATCAGGCTTCCTGCTGGGTGGGAAGCCTGCTTCTCCCTCTCTCACTCCCCCTGCTTGTGTTCCCTCTCTGGCTGTGTTTCTCTCTCTCAAATAAATAAAATCTTAAAAAAATAAATTAATTAAAAAAATAAATAATATATCTCTTTTCTTCTATATCCTTAGATGTTTTTTCTTTTTTGGTAAAAATGTGAAGTACTGGTCATTTGAAATTTGTTCTGGGTCTGAGGCATTTGCTGAGGCCAATCTGTGTCTGTCGGGCAACAAAAAAACATCATAGATGGAAATTTTTCCTTAGGAAGTCGTTTGGTGGTTTCCCTAGAGAATTACAAAAGAACATTTTCTATGAAACTTCTTTTCATAAAAGGATAAATATAGAATAACAACTATGAGTATCTGATTTTGGAAGTGTTTTCCCAATCATTTTCTGTTTAGTTTCAATTACTATGCTAAGATATTGTAAAGATATGGCGTTCATTATTGGAAGAAAATCTTGTATTAGAGATTGTACAATTTTTTCTAGATGAATTAATTTCATTGTTTATGGTTACACTGGTATGTGGATGATTTGTTTGTGATGCAATATGTATTTTTCCCCTTCATTTCTGGGCCTTAATAAACTTTTGATGTTTTTCTGATGATAATACCAAATTACAGAAAACAAACATGTGTGCACGTGTATGTATGTGTGTATTATACATATAATTAAATAGTAAATGCATATGTAATATATATTAGGTATATGTTTATGTATATGTATAAATATATAAAATATACAACTTATTATTTACTCTAAACTTTCAATAATTCATATATATTTGTATTTATATGTAAATAAATATATATGTATTAAAATATTTTTACTTGAACTACTGCTACTTCTAAAATTTGGTATGGTTGGTAGATAAAATAGGTTGACAGTTTTCTTGTTCTGTATTATTTTTGCATTCTGACTGTACTTCCTCTATTCCTCCTCCAAAATGAATGAAAGTTTTGATTCTTTGAAACCACTTCCCTTCATTCTTTACCATACCTTCATGTAAGTACAGCAGATAAGCCTAGTGTGATTGTCCTCAACTCCCTTTTCTTGATGTTTCAAACTATACTGCATTTAATCCATATTTTCTGATGCTTATGGGATCTGGTGAGTCCTTTCCAAGTTTAAGCTATGAAAAGTTTTGTTCTGAATCTTTTTACTTTTCATGTGAAGGATTACAAAATAATTAAATTATATAATATTCTTCATCAATTGTTAATAAAATTAAATTTACCAAATCAAATTCAGGAAAATGTTATCAAGTCTTTGGTTTCATCTCCACTTTCTAATTCTTTTGAGAGAAAAAGCAATTTCCTCTGTTTAATGGTTAAATGGGCTAAATGTGCTGCTCATTGCTTGTTATTTTTACTTTTCTTTATTCATAACTAGGCCAAGAATTTTCTTTCTTTTAAAAATCGTAGGCTTACTATATTCATAGTATAATAATAAATTTAAAATTAGCCTACAAATGTTAGTAAACTATAAAACAAATATAAATAGTTTTTAGTGAGTATTCCATTAGCATACATCTATTCAAACTCCAAAAACTAAAAATGTGGGTTGACAATAACTTTTCTAAAATATAAAACCTCCAGCTTTGGTTTTACATAGGCTGATGTGTTTTCTCATACAATATGCTATAATGGCAGTTAGAACTTGGAAACTCATGTTATATCTTATTTAAATGGAATAAAAACAACACTGTTGATCCATTTCATTTTCACTCATTATTTAAACTAGCAATTTTACATTTAAATATGTGAATGAAAGTCTTGAAATTCCAGGGATTTTTGCCAACAAGAAACTCAGTCTGCAATATATTATAATGTTAGATGCCAGCAAATCCATTTATTCATTTAGCAAACATCACAATTCTAATGTGAAATCAAGCAATATTTGAGGCTTTAATTAAACAGAAATGTGTTGTTTTAGCAAGGGAAAGAAACAGATTGGCTGTTAAATATCCCAAGCTATGAATGCTAGAAATACAGTGTTATTGGGTAAAATTCTAGATACCCACCCACCCATATGTGTACACATACACACACACACACACACACACACACACACACACACACATTCAATTGAGTAGCTAATATATGTAGAAATATGTAAAAACAGAAATTAGTGTATTTATAAAATTGGGAAATAGTTTTTATGGGGAACCTCCTGGCTCAGTCAGTTGAGCATCTGACTCTTGGTTTTGGCTCAGGTTGTGATCTCTGGGTTGTGGGAGCAAGCCCCACATCCTGTTCTATGCTCATTGCAGAGTCAGCTTCAGATTCTTTCTCCCTCTTCCTTTGCCCCTCCCTGCTTGCATACTGTCTCTCAAAAATGAATAAATAAAATCTTTTTAAAATCTATCATTTTTGTTTGTCAAGATTTGAATTTATAGGAAAGTTCTTAGCTTAGTGAATGCCTCTCTGTTTTTGTGATTAGGTTAACAAGCATACTATGCCTTAAATCTGAAAAAAAAAATAGGGATTCCTTGATATCTCATGCTATATTTACAACTTAAGAGGTAAACTCTAGATCATTTTACTATAATTTGTTGAATTTAAAAACTGTGATACATTAAATAACAGGAACATCTGAAAACTCAGAGACTAATTGCTGACAGATTTTACATAATGCCCTGCTATATTTAGATATACATAAAACTGTTCTCACCAGATTCTCTCACCTGCTTTAATTACAACTGATAACTATAGGCATAGTCCATAACTAATTTCTCTTTTTTGTTAAAAAGATTTTATTTATTTATTTGACAGAGAGAAACACAGCTAAAGAGGGAACACAAGCAGAGGGACTGAGAGAGGGAGAAGCAGGCTTCCTGCCCAGTGGGAAGCCCGATGTGGGGCTTGATCCCAGGTCTCCAAGATCATGACCTGAGCCAAAAGCAGTTGTTTAACCAACTGAGCCAACCAGACGCCCCAATAACTAATTCCTCTTAAACAAAGAACAGACTATCTGGATTTTTCATACGCTTTATTCAATTTGCTAACTGAATGAATGGATTTGTTAGCATATGATAGTTGCAGAAATTTCCTTCCTCTAGTTCTTTAATATTCTCCTATCATGTATTATTTTCATATTCATAGGATATCACTATCCTTTAAAAAGTATTTAAAATCACCCCTCATTCTCTCATTTTTTTCTAGTATAGAAATATTAAAAATAAGATATGGTGCCTAATAGTTAATTGTGCTTTAAATTTATTTTGAGTAAAAATTGGCATGCTCTGAAAAATAGAACCACAACATTATCAATGCATTCAGTACCCGGTGTACTGGTCCTGAACTTATAGTACAATCAACCCATAAATTATATAATATTAGAGAAGAGAAGTTTTATTGTCAATTAATGAAAGGAGAAAGAGGGTGGAAACATCAATTTGTATTTTGTTTAGGGTCAGCCTGGAAGAAAAAAAAATGTTTAAATATGGAAAGCTGATTGAAATTCCAGGCTTAATTATCTTGTTTCTGTGGGTTGCAGGAATACTGCCAAATTTATCATTGACTTTGTAGAAGAGTTTTGAGTACAAATTTGACATAGGACAGCTGAAGCAATGAGAGAGGTGAAGCATAAATATCCCCAAACAACCTATTTTCCATATTGAAATGTATTTCTTCTAAGATGGGGAAGCTTTAATGAAGTTGAAGATGACTGCAAAATGCCTTACCTGACAGATGAAGCAATAAGCCCATTCCCTCTCTGCAGCTAAAAGCTTAAAATTACCCATCTGTCATCTCTCTAGTGGGTGGGGATTATAATAGAAGGCAGCAAGCCATCTTAATTACATAACTATTCCAGCTCCAATTATATATCATGTACTGTTTAAAATGCATTATCTCTCTACAATAAACTAAACATATAACAATGACACTACTCACTTTTATCCTTGACATTTATATTTTTTCCATTATTAATTTTATGTTTTTTGTTTAATGTAATATTTTTTACATATTTTACCTTAATGTGACTTCTCTCTTGTTTTTTCTCTCTCTTTCTCCCTCCCTCCCTCCCTTTCTCTCTTTCTCTCTCTCTCTTTGGTATTCTCAAATATACAGTGATTATTTGCTGATAATTACTGTGTGCCTGAATCTATATCAGTATGCTGTGTATGAGTTTTTGTAAGGGAAAGGAAAGTAGCAACATGATGTAAATTTAGACTTCTTTTTTTCTTGTTTTTCTTATAAAAATCTGTTTCTGTCACTTTGTATAATATGTCTCAAAGTATGGTGTCCCAAGGGACTCCATGAGGCTTATAAACTTATTCATGTGACTTTGAGTGCAGATCCTCGTGATTTAGTTCAATATTTCCTTTTTTAATACAACTGGCTAGATGTTAGATGTCTAAACATAGTACTGTTTTGTTTTGTTTTGTTTTTCTCTTTCACTTGACCCACTTATACAAGTCACATAGTTGAGTATATGACAGGAATACTGAGCTTGGTAGGATTAAGATAACACTTACAGAGGAAATTTTTAAATTTTCTACATAAAAGAATATCTAGACAGAAATACTAAAAAACCCACAGAATTTGAAAGGCATTATATACAAGGAAACATATTCTCTTGTTTCAGTGGCAAGCCTTACATACTGCTTAAAAACCTGAGACATTGCCATTTTTATGTGGTCTTTTGTTTTAATCTGGAAAAATATTCTTCCATTTATATCATTTATCTCTGGATAAGAAACTTGAACAAAACTCAGCAGCAAATAACAGTAAGTATTTCTTTAGTTCATGTTCATTTGGATCAGATGATATGGGTAAGGCTCTGTGTAGTTGTCCTCCTCTGCCTGGGACCAATGTTTAGTATACGTACGTGGTTGAAATTTGTGACCCTCCTACTTGCCTCAGTGACCAGTTTCACCAGTGCAGGTATTTCGTTCTTAATTTTTCATGCAGTCACCACTACCACCTCTACCCTTGCTTTGTACTAAATCAACCATTAGGGCCCATTGATTTTTCTTCTTTGATACTCCTCAAGTCTTTTGGGTTTGGTTTTTATTTTGTTTTGTTTTGTTTTTCCATTTCACTGACATTAACTTCATTCTCTTCGATTTGATCTCTCATTTGATTTATGTTAAGAGTCTCATAACTGGTAATCCTTTAAGTGTAGTCTCTTTCCAAGTTTATTGATTATATCCACATTGTATTTTTAATATTATTTAAATATTACTATGTCTTTAAAAATTATTTAATAGTCTCTCAGTTGCCCTTAGGACAAACTGCTATCCTGAAGTGTTATAGAACTGATACAACATACAAAATCTTTCTGTGACTTTTCTTTTTTTCCTTACCTCTGTACATTCAGATTTTAGTTCTTTGCTCTCCTCACTTCCATTTCAATCTTAGAATATTTTATGCTCCTGCATGAAACTTGTGTAAATACATCTGTCTAACTTTGTCATTTTTTGCCCATCTCTCTTCTTCTTATCAGTTACTTCTGAATATGTCCTCCTTCCCCCATCAAACATATCCCAAATTAAATAGCACCTAATCACTACTCAGGAATCATCTTTGGTCTTAGCTATTGTCTGACCCCTTATGTAACTCCTTGAGTCTGAGAAAGGCTCTTCTGAGTAGTTTTTTTTTTGTTTTTTTTTTTGTTTTTTTTAAGATTTTATCTATTTATTTGAGAGAGAAAAGCACAGTGAGAGAGAGAACACAAGAGGGGAGTGAGAGTGGGAGAAGTAGGCTTCCCAGTGAGCAGGAAGCCTGGTGTGGGGCTCAATTCCAGAATTCTGGGATATGACCAGAGCCTAAGGCAAACGCTTAACAATTGAGCGACCCAGGCACCCCTGAGGAGTTCTCATAACACTCTGAATTCAGCCTTTAATGAGGCATTAGATGTTATATAAAAATGTCATAATTCATTTCTGTATCAAACACTAGGCTCCACATTTTCTAATATCATATCACACTCTTTCTTCTCTATTGCATATTACGGATAATTAATAAATATTGAATTTGTTAACTATGACTTAGTTGTGGTAAGTTAGCTTGAAAATGAATATGGACATTGCCTGTTAGACAAAGGATAAGTCCCAAGATGGATTAGCTTCCAATTGTGGTAATCCAAGAATAAGGTACAAAACATTTTAAAGTTTTAGGAATTTGGGTGCCTGGGTGGCTCAGTTGGTTAAGCGACTGCCTTTAGCTCAGGTCATGATCCCGGTGACCTTGGATCGAGTCCCACATCAGGCTCCCTGCTCAGCAGAAAGCCTGCTTCTCCCTCTCTCACTCCCCCTGCTTGTGTTCCCTCTCTGACTGTGTTTCTCTCTGTCAAATAAATAAAATTTAAAAAAAAAATAAATAAAATTTTAGGAATTCTAAATACTTGCCATACCAAACTATTGGCCAATCTCAGTCATTACATAGTATTCATGGTTTCTTATTTTTGCCCATATTCTTACATAATCATCATTTTTATACCTGTTCTTAAGGAGAACTTATATTCATTGTTATGATTTCTTACCTTGTAAACACCTTTTTGATTGCTAAGTCATCTCCTTGATGATTGATGCTGACTACTTTAATCAATATTGACTCTTTCAACTCTAGTAAATCTCTTTTAAAGTAGCATCAAGTATGGCTTGGAATCTGAGAGAATCTAGTCAATTGTTGGGGCACCTGGGTGGCTCAGTCATTAAGTATCTGCCTTCAGCTCAGGTCCCAGGATCTGATCCCAGGGTCCAAGATCAAGAGCCAGAATGGGTTCCCTGCTTGGCAGGAAGCCTGGTTCTCCCTCTCTCACTTTCCCTGCTTGCGTTCCAACTAACTGTGTTTATCCCTGTCAAATAAACAGATTAAATCTTTAAAAAAATAAAATAAAATCTAGCCAATTGTTATTTTTCTTCCATTACACAAAATAATCCAAGCATTGGTCAATTATTCTGTATGTATACTAATCCCCTTTCTTAAACTTCTCAAAATCAGTTGTCTAAAAAAGGAGTTCCCAAGTTATTTCTTGCTAAATATTATGATTATGTCACTCTCCTCTGGTTCTCTTTCATCCATGAATCAAAGCAAAATACTTTTTTCCCTTCGTCCAGTGACAACTGTGATTCTCCTGTGGACATGCCTTTGCTCATAGTTCTTTCCTCTTTTTTCTCTACTTTTCCCTTAAAAATACTATTCTTTAATTCTGTGGCATTTGTCTGTAGGTAATACCACTGTATCTGCAATGGTAAAGCTAAGAATGACTCAAGTGCTAAACAAGATAATCATCTATCCCAAAAAACTCAGATTAGTAGAATTTGAATTTTTTCAAGGGAAAAAGGCATGAAACTAAAGAACCAAATGAGTTATTTATTGAAATAATTCAGCGAAAGTGAAGAAATTATCAAAGAGGAGTCAGCTTTCTTTATGTTAAGATAATAAGATTGGATAAAAACAATATACATTTGTAACTTAATAAAAATCTTGACTGTTTTGTAACTGAAACTAGAGATAATTTTTTATGAAGAATTAAATAGTTCACATAACCAAAGTTAATGAAATATACTAGTAAGTGTTATTGAGTCTAGGTATACCTAATGTGTATATATGTATTTCTCTGTGTATGTTTGTGTGTCATGGACACATATTTTAAAGAATAGATCATATAAATATCATAAGTGAGGGAAAATTACATAAATATGTCTTTAATATATTTAATTTGTTTGGAGTCAACAGTATGCTCAGTCATTTCACTTTTCTTAAATTTTGTTTTTCTCATGATAGAGACTCTAAGTAGTAAGAACTAATGGATAACCTAGAATGCAAATTTGCTTTTTAAAAATAAATGATATGATCCTGGATTTTGGCTTACAGTTTTAGTAAGTAAATCACAATCTTTGATTCTTTAAATACTGGGCATCCTGCCACACATCTTTGACCTATATTTTCTGCTAATGAGATTTTCATGCAAGTTATTATTACAATTTCATTATTTTCATAATTAACCTCCAAACAAGTTAATACAAAAAACAATTGAAATTTTGATGAAAATGTCAATTTGCTTCATACATTTATTTTAAATTCTATTGTAAAGAAATTTTAAAAAGACTTGCATCTACCAGGTACGCATCTTGGACTATTTGAAATGAACTTTAGGAGTTCATAATTATCACCAAATAATATATTTTTCTATTATCTCAATACTCAATTTAAAGATATATAATCTAAACATATAGAAAATTGTCTGATTAAATATAGCACTCCTTTATTAGAACTTCAGCATAGATACTATAATGTCTTAAATCAGAAAATTATAGGATATAGGAGGGTAAGGTATAAACATAATTCAGTACCCAGGCTCTATTATTATTTAATCTCACCCAATTTTATTTTCTTTAAAATTATAAAATTACTTAAACATGCTCTTGTGCATTTGTATTGAGTATTTCATGTATGTTTGGAACATTTACTTAATCCCTATTCTCTCAAGATATAGAGCCAGATATTGAACCGCCTGGGTTTCACAACATAAGGCCATGCAGACAGAAACCTGATTCATACAATGTTCCTGATCTTGAGATCTCAAAAACTAGTAAGAAAGACTATATGCTCTCAATTAAGGATATCAAGTTAAAGTAGAAACATGTAGAATATATTATGAACACATGTTAAAGTTCAACTATGACTTTTAAAGAGAGAGAAGACTGGAAAAGTCAAGATATGATAAATTTAATCAAACACATAAAAATTGAGTTTGATCTTGAAAGAGAAAGAAAAATTTTTTGGGTTAAAGTAAGTGGATAAAAACTTTCATAAAGAGTACTGTGGACATGAATACATATCTTTTTTGTTTATTTTTTGATATATGTTCTTTTTATTTTTTTAAATTTTGATGTCAATTTCTTATTTATCCTCTTGCCAATATTCAAACAGGCAGACAGTCAGAAAACATTCCAAAGATTCTCCAAAATAGTCAAAACATTTGTTTGACCTCAGTTTCTTTTCAGAAACTTGGAAAACAGGAATCCCAGCATTTATAGGAAATATGTTAAAAATATCTGCTGTATCAAAATTATTGCTTGATTCATTTCTCTCCCTGAATTACCCTACTTCCCATTTACTTTTCTTCTCCTACTGTCTTCTATATTACCCCTTATGCACCGCAAGTAAGTGAAACCATGCGATACTTGACTTTCTCTTCTTGGCTTATTTCACTCAGCATAATCTCTTCCAATCCGGTCCCTGTTGCTACAAAAGTTGGGTATTCATCCTTTCTGATGGAGGCATAGTATTCCATTGTATATATGTACCACATCTTCTTTATCCATTCATCTGTTGATGGGCACCTTGGCTCTTTATGGCAGTTTGGTGATTGTGGCCATTGCTGCAATGAACACTGGGGTACTTTGGACACAGAATCAAACTGAGGGACTTGGGGGGCTGGGGGGATGGGAGACCCTAATGCTGGGTACTGAGGGCAGCTATTGCATGGAACACTGGGTGTGGGGAATGGACAATGAATCTTGGGACACTGAAAAAAAATTAAAGTTAAAATTAAAAAAATATTGCTTGAGTGTCACTACTTAGAAATATTTCAGTTTAAATTTTATCTACAGTCTAGGCAGGCATATGGCAGTTCTTGATGGAAGATCCAACATAAACTGGAAGAGTACTGCTTCCAAATTTTTGATTCCTCCATTAGCATTTTCTGTTGGAACAAGACATTGATAAAGCCTACCGTTCTGTAATTAGCATTTTATCAAATCCTCCCATCAAGACCAGCATGCTGCTCCTGGTCCTTGTTAAAAAGGACATGTGTGGCCAATTCTTTTTTTTTTTTTTTTTTTTAAGATTTTATTAATTTGACTGTGAGAAACACAGCCAGAGAGGGAACACAAGCAACACAAGCAGGGGGAGTGAGAAAGGGATAAGCAGGCTTCCCGACAAGCAGGGAGCCCGATGTGAGGCTCGATCCCGCATCTCCAGGATCATGACCTGAGCTGAAGGCAGTCACCCAACCAACTGAGCCACCCAGGCGCCCCCCCCTTTTTATAAGTTTTTTTTTTTTAATTCCAATTATTTAACATACAGTGTACTATTAGTCTCATGTATACAATATAGTGTTTCAACACTTCCATACAACATCCAGTGTTCAATAACAAGTGTATACCTTAATCCCCATCATCTATTTGACCCATTCCCCAACTCTCCTCTGGTAACCCTCATTTTTGTTCTCTATAGTTAAGAATCTGTTTCTCAGTTTACCTCTCTCTTTTCCCTTTGTTTTATTAAATTCCACATGAGTGAAATCATAGGTTGTTTGTCTTTCTCTGACTTATTCACTTAGCATAATACTCTAGCTCTATCTTTTTCATTGCAAAAGGCAATATTTCATTCTTATTTATGAGTAATAACTCATATATATATATGGTGGGAGATATGTACTTCTTTATCCATTTATCAGTTGATGGACACTTGGGCTGTTTCCTTAATTTGGCTATTATAGATAATGCTCTTTAAAAATTTTTTTGAGATGAATATCATGAAAATAGATTGCTGATCAATCTAGGATTCTACTTTAAGTAGGAAACCATAAATCTGTCTTGTCACCAGTTTTCATACAGTGTAATTTTCTCCAGCAAGACTCTGTTACTAAGGGCAGGAACCTAAAATGGAAATGCTTAAATTTTATCAACATAATTTCTATCCTGAACAATATTTGGATAAGTAAAACTTGTCAATTATTTGGAAATTAAATCTAAACCAAGAGAACTCCAGAACAGCTCAACTATTGGACTGCTTCTTGAAAGTTGCCACAGTACCACAGCCTTTAACGATCACAAGATCTACATTTAAAATCGCCTTGCTGAATTGCACTTTTCTTGCTTTCTAGAAAATACATTGACAAAAGGGAAAAAAGTATTGTCTCTCTGAAACTGGAATGAATATAATTCTGATATGGTAAAATGGAAAAAGCATTTCAGTTGACTACTCATTAATGTTGTTAATATTGAAACTCTTTTCCATGACATGGAGAAAGACCTTTCTCTGTGCTTTCAGATAATTTGCTTTTATCTTTCTCTGCTAACTGTAGTCAATAGTCCATCAATATTTTACAGTCTCATTTCTACCACAGTACTCCCACTTATCACATGATAGCATTTTTTAAAGGAGCTTCGGTAACCTTCTTTTTTGTCAGGTAATGTTATTTCCATTCTTTTGTGGGATAAGTAGTGAGTATTCAAGTTTTCATTAACTAAAAATTATCTGTTAGTTACATAGACATTTTCTAATTGGTCAATTCTCAACACTGCAAACAATTGCTCTTTTATCAAGCATTGAAACATAAGAATTATTTGTAGTACTTCCCCTAAAAAATGTGTTTGCTTCCCTCCATGAGAGTCCCAGGAAATAGATTTGTGATGGGACACAAATACCTATATTTTATCAAGCACTGTAGGTGACCCTGATTCAGTTGGTATAGGGACCAGAATTTGAGAAACACCATTAAGATATATATTATTTTGCACATTATTTTGGCTTTTAGATTTTTCTTTAAGGGATAGTCAATGCTTAATCTGTCTGTAGAGGGTAAACTTCTGTGCATATTCAATCATTCCCTAATAATTCTTTGAGGAACTTTGCTGTGTAATAAAGGATACCAGCATTTGATATCTATATCTTGCCTTATAGATAGAAAAATAAATTTGGATCTGGAATTCTCTCCCCTGCCACTTATACCACCACTATTCTTAAGTGTAGTTTTTCACCTCTTTTCTTCCAATCACTATGATTCCATTCACTGGTATCTTTTTTTTCCTGTTTTATTGGGAAATAATTGACATTACATCATTATATAAGTTTGTAAAATGTTTACCACAATAGATTCAGCTAACATGTCTTCTCATATATGGATACAATAAAAAGAAAGTTTTAAAAAAGGGGGAAAAAAAAGTTCTCCTTGCAATGAGAACTCATCAGATTTATTCCCCTAACAATTTTTCTATGTATCATAAAGCAATGTTGGTTATAATCATGTTGTACATTACATCCCTAGTACTTACTGATTTTGTAACTGGAAGTTTGTATTTTTTACCACCTTTCTCCAATTTCCCCTCCTTCCCCTTTCACTTCGTCACTGGCATTTTTACTAAAGAAGGCAGTGATCATATGCATTCAAGTCTCCTCTGTGTGAAGAATTAGTAAAAATTTGTAAGAAAAAAAGGTAAACATACAATATCCTTGTCATCATATAGATTACAATCTTGTGTGAGAAAAAAACTTAAGCAAATAATCAGGCACTTGACATAAAATATCACTGTGATAAGTACCATTTAAGAAAAGTATCCATGGTAGTTTGACATCGTGTAAAGGAATAAGATTTAGGAAGACAAGTAGTTCTTTCTAAGGGAGCTAACTATTCTGAGGGTATAAAAGTAATCCAATTGAAGATAAGAGTAATAAAGAGCATTCTAAGTCTAGAAAACAATGGAATGGCCAGAATAAATTAGATAAAACTATGTAGCTTGAACATAATGAATACAAGTGAGATGAACAGAAGATGGGATTATTTTGTTCACTAGAATCAAAATTATGCATGCCCTTTCCCCTTCTCTCCCTCCTTCCATTTTTTTCCCTCTTCTTTTTTTATTTATTCCATGTCTAGTTAGGGATTTGGACCTTAAGATAAGAACAACAAGAACTAATTAAAAGAATCTAACTATATAAGTGGCATGATGTGATTTAGCTTTGGAAACACCAGTATGGCAAAATAGATTGGAGACGGTGGTCATGTGAAGGCAAAAAAGGGACTAAAGATACTAACAAGAGAGCCAGAGGCCAGATGAGAAGAGTGGTTTTTAAAAGGGTGGAACAGAGGAAAAGGAGAAGGATCAAATGACAGATATATATTTTGTAGATAAAATTGATAACATTTAGCTATTGGTACTCATCCCTGACAATTCCTCTTCCTCACCCATCTCCAATATCCAGGATTTGGGTTTAAACAATAAAATGCATAAAGAAGCCATTTACTGGCACAAGGAACATGGATATAGGGTCAGGTACAATGCTAGATTTAGAAAGCAGAGCTCAACTTTGGAGAAATTAAAATTCAGATATTTAGAGACATGTAAATATGGAGATCATGTGTATGTATCTGGTATTCCATAGAGTTCTAGCCTTAAGAAATTATTCGGGGAGTTGTAAGTATATTTAAAGCTTCTAAATAATGGAAAAGAATGTAGTGCTTACTAGACACCTGCATGAGACATAGCTTTTGACTCTCAAGATCAAAATCTAAAACATTTTCTTCAGACCCCCTTAGAGCTCGCATCTACAAGCTTGCATCATATGAGAACTGTATGGTCAGATAGCAGAACACCTGAGGTTACTGATGACCACAAATTGATACCTTAATGCCCTTCATAACATTGATTTCTCTCCCCATCAGGACTATAGGCTAAAAGGCATTGGGCCCTTTGAAACTGCCACTCTCTATACTACCACATCAGCTGAGGCTGAGTCACGAAATAGATTTGGGTATACTAAAAGTATTAGTTTGAATGAATTTTTGTACTGTGGATTCAAATTTAGGCTCTGGTACAACTTTTAAATATGCATTCTTAAAAAGGAAGTAAGATCAATTAAAGAAAATTTGAATATAATTTAATTAATAAAACAAATCAAGAAATATAGACAACCTTTAATTAAACATACCTTGTAAGTCAGATCATCTATAAACCAGTGCAGAAGGAAATAATGCAAATTAACCTGTAGGCTTTTAGACTCACTATATAACTAAATACCAGTTTTGTTTCCAGAAAGGTCATGATAAGAAAGCCTTGTGCTTTAAAATTTGCGAATGATAAAAGCTGAACCCCCTCCTAGGCCTGGGAGGAGCCAGATAAGGGCTAAGGACTTTCCTGTTTGGAGAGTGCCAAATACATGATTCTGTGAGTCTAGGTAGTTTGTGTTACTTGAGTACCATGAGAAACACATATGTGTGAATATGCATACATGCTAAGCTAACCCCACTGAAGTCTCCACAGAAAGAAAAAAGTAGGCAGTAAATTTGGCAAGATTGAATACTTATGCCCACGAGTGAGATGTGGAAATAGTATCATCTTCAATTAGGTCATTTATTATATTCTAAATTAAATACTTTTTAGAACATTTCATCACTCCAAAAAAGAAGATCTATACAATTAGAGGTCATTTACCATTCTCTCAACACCCTTCCTAGCCCCAGGCAACCACTAATTTACCTTCTGTCCCAATGGATTGCTCTATTCTGGACACTTCCTATAAATGAAATCATATAATATATTGACTTTCTGTGTCTAGAACCTTTGAGGTGGCATAATCTTTTTAAAGTTTTTTTAAAATAATTTATTTTATTTTTCAGTGTTCCAATATCCATTGTTTATGCACCACATCCAGTGCTTCACACAATACATGCCCTCCTTAATACCCACCACCAGGTTCACTTATCTTCCCACCCACCTCCGTTCCCAAACCCTCAGTTTGTTTTTCAGAGTCCAAAGTCTCTCATGTTTTGTCTCCCTCTATGATTTACCCCAGTTCACATTTCCTTTCTTTCTCCTAATGTCCTCTATGTTACTCTTTATGCTCCACAAGTAAATGAAACCATATGATAATTGACTTTCTCTGCTTGGCTTATTTCACTCAGCATAATCTCCTCCAGTCCCAACCATGTTGACAGAAAAGTTGGGTCTTCATCCTTCCTGATGGAAGCATAAAATTCCATTGTATATTTGGACCATATCTTCTTTATCCATTCATATATATGAAGGGCATCATGGCTCTTTTCATAGTTTGGTGATTGTGACCATTGCTGCTATGAACACTGAGGTACATATGGCCCATCTTTTCACTACATCTGTATCTTTGGGGTAAATACTGCGTAGTGCAATTGCAGGATCATAGGGTAGCTCCATTTATAATTTTTTTTAAAGATTTTATTTATTTGACAGAGAGAAACACAGCCAGAGAGGGAACACAATCAGGGGGAGTGAGAGAGGGAGAAGCAGGCTTCCCGCCGAGCAGGGGGCCCGATGTGGGACTCCATCCCAGGTCTCTGGGATCATGACCTGAGCCGAAGGCAATCGCTTAACCAACTGAGTCACCCAGGCACCCCTCTATTTTTAATTTTTAAAGGAATCTCCACACTGATTTCCGAAGTGGCTGCACCAACTGGCATTCCTACCCACTATGTTAAGAGGGTTCCCCTTTCTCCACAGCCTCGCCAACACTTGTTGTTTCCTGTCCTGTTAACTTTGGCCACCTTAACTGGTGTAAGGTGGTATCTCAATGTGTAAGGTTTTGATTTGAATTTCCCTGATGGCTAATGAGGATGAACATTTTTTCATGTGTCTACTAGCCATTTGTATGTCTTCTTTGGAAAAGTGTCTGCTCATGTCTTCTGTCCATTTTTTGATGTGATCATCTTTTTTGGGGGTGTTGAGTTTGAGGAGTCCTTGATCTTAGATATCATCCATTTGTATTGTCATTTGTGAATATCTTCTCCCATTCTGTAGGGTACTTCTTTGTTTTGTTGACTGTTTCCTTCGCTATGCAGAAGCTTTTTATTTTGAAGTCCCAAAACTTCATTTTGGCCTTTGTTTCCTTTGCCATTGTGTCTTGAAAGAAGTTGTTGTGGCTGATGTTGAAGTGGTTACTGCCTATGTTCTCCTCTATAATTTTGAGAGATCCCTGCCTCACACTGAGGTCTTTCATCCTTTTTGAGTTTACCTTTGTATATGGTGTAAGAGAATAGTTGAGTTTCATTCTTCTGTATGTAGCTGTCCAATTTTCCCAACAACAATTATTCAAGAGACTGTCTTTTTTCCACTGGATATTTTTTCCTGCTTTGTTGAAGATTATTGGACCATAGAATTGAAGGTCCATATGTGGGCTCTCATAGTTCCATTTGTTATGTGTCTGTTTTTGTGACAGTACCATGCTGTCTTGGTGATCACAGCTTTGTAATAAAGTTTGAAATCAGGTAACGTGATGCCCCAGCTTTGTTTTTCTTTTCCAACATTTCCTTAGAGATTAGGGGTCTTTTCTGGTTCCATATAAATTTTAGAATTATTTGTTCCAGCACTTTGAAAAATATTGATGGAATTTTGACCGAGACGGCATTGAAAGTAGAGGTTGCTCTGGGTATTATAGACATTTTAACAATGTTTGTTCTTCCAATCCATGGCATGGAATGCTTTTCCATCTTTTTGTGTCTTCTTCAATTTCTTTCATGAGTGTTCTGTAGTTCCTCAAATACAGATCCTTTACTTCTTTGACTGGGTATATTCCAATGTATCTTATGGTTTTTGGTGCTATAGTAAATGGAATCAATACTCTAATTTCCCTTTCTGTCTTTTCATTGTTAGTGTTTAAGAATGCAACTAATTCCCATGCATTGATTTTGTATCCTGCCATGTTACTGAATTATTGTATGGGTTCTAGTAGTTTGGGGAGGAGTCTTTTGGGTTTTCCATGTAAAATATCATGTTGTCTGCAGAGAGAGAGTTTGACTTCTTCTTTGCCAACTTGAATATCTTTTATTTCTTTTTGTTCCCTTATTGCTGTTGCTAGGATTTGTACCACTATGTTGAACAATAGTGGGGAGAGTGGGCATCCTTGTCTTGTTCCTGATTTCAAGGGAAAGGCTATCAGCTTTTCCCCATTGAGAATGATATTTGCTGTAGGTTTTTAATAGATAGATTTTATGAAGTTGAGAAATCTTCCCTCTATCCATATACTCTGAAGAGTTTTAATCAGGAAGGGATACTGTCTTTTGTCAAATGCTTTTCTACATCAATTGAGAGGACCATGTGGTTCTTCGCTCTTCTCTTACTGATTTATTCTATCACATCGATTGATTTGCCAATGTTGAACCACTCTTGCATCCCAAGGATAAATCCCACTTGGTCATGGTGGATAATCCTTTCATGTACTGTTGGATCCTGTTGGCTATGATCTTGTTGAGAATCTTGACAACCATATTCATCAGGGATATTGCTCTGAAATTCTCCTTCTTGATGGGGTCCTTGCCTGTTTGGGGTATTAAAGTAATGTTGGCTTCACAGAAAGAGTCTGGAAGTTTTCCTTATGTTTCTATTTTTTTGAAACAGCTTCAAGACAATAGGTATTATTTCTTCTTTGAATGTTTGGTAGAATTCCTAGGAAATCTGTCAGATCCTGGGCTCTTGTTTTATGGGGAGGTTTTTGACCACTGTTACAATCTTGTTACTAGTTATTGGTCTATTCAAGTTATCAATATCTTCTTGTTTAAGTCTTTTAAGTTTATAGGTTTCCAGGAATGCATCAATTTCTTCCAGGTTGTTTAACTTATTGGCATATACTACTGTTTATAATAATTTCTGATAGTTGTTTCTATCTCCTTGGTGTTAGTCATGATCTCTCCACTTTCATTCATAATGTTTTTTTTTAAGTTGGGTGTTCTCTCTTTTATTTTGTATTAGTTTGGCCAGTGGTTTATCTCTTATTAATTATTTCAAAGAACTTGCTTCTAGTTTCATTGATGTGTTCTACTGTAGCTCTAGTTTCTAACTCATTGATCTCTGCTCTAATCTTAATTATTTCCCTTCTAGTGTGTGTGGTTGACTTAACTTGTTACTGATTTTCTAGTTCCTTAAGGTATAAACAGAGTTGGTGTATTCAGGATTTCCAATTTTTTTTTTTTTTTAAAGAGGCTTGGATTGCCATGTATTTTCCCCTTAGGACCGTCTTTGCCATATCCCTTAGGTTTTGGATCAATGTGTCTTCATTCTCATTGGTTTCCATGAAATGTTTGCATTCTTCTTTGATTTCCTGGTTGGTCCAAACATTCTTGAACAGAATGGTCTTTAGCTTCCAAGTGTTGGAATTCCTTCCAAACTTTTCCCTGTGATTGAGTTCCAGTTTCAAAGGATTGTGGCCGGAGAATATTCAGGGAATAATCTCAGTCTTTTGGTATCAGTTGAACCCTGATTTTTCGCCTAGTATGTGGTCTATTTTGGGGAAAGTTCCATGTGTACTTGAGAAAAATGAGTATTTTGTTGTTTTAGGGTGGAATGTTCTGAATATATCTATGAGGTTCATCTGGTCCAATGTGTCATTCAAAGCTCTTGTTTCTTTGTTGATTTTCTATTTAGATGATCTGTCTGTTGCTGAGAGTGGTGGGTTAAGATCCCCTACAATTAATGTATTAGTATCAATATGACTATTTTGCTTAACAGTTGGCTTATGTAGTTGGCAGCTCACATTTTAGGGCATAAATATTTACAATTATTAGATCTATTTGATGGATAGACCATTAAAGAATGATGTAGTGACCTTATGTATCTCTGACTACAGGCTTCAGTTTAAAATCTAATGTATCTGGCATGAGGATTGCTACCCCAGCTTTCTTTCATTGTCATGAAAGATGGTTCTCCATCTTTTCACTTTCAGTCTGGATGTATGTTAGATCCATAATCTGTATCTTGTAGACAGCACATAGATGGATCCTGACATTTTTCGAGTCTGTAACCTTGTGTTGTTTACTGGGAGCATTTAGGTCGTTCATGTTGACAGTTATTATGGAAAGATATGTTTTTAATGACATCATGTTGCATGTGAAGTCCTCCTTTCTATAGATCGTCTCTGTAAATTTCTGTTCTATGTCACTCTTGGGTTTTTTCCCCTTTTATAGACCCCCTCTTAATATTTCTTGTAGTACTGGCTTGGTGGTCACATATTCTTAAACCTTGCTGGTCCTGGATGTTCTTTATCTATCCATCCATTTTGAATGTCAAACTTGCTGGATAAAGTATTCTTGGCTGCATATTCTTCTCACTTAGTGCCCTGAATATGTCTTTCCAACCCTTTCTGGCTTACCAGGTTTCTGTGGACAGGTCTGATGTTATTCTGATGATCCTCCCTCTGTACATAAGGGAACTCTTCCCCTTAGCTGCTTTTAAGACACACTTTTTGAATTTATGATTTGTAAATTTCACAATTATGTGCCTCAAGGTTTTTCTAGCCTTGTTGATCTTGGGGGTTGTCCTCTCTGCCTCTAGGACATGAACACTTGCTCCATTCCGCAGATTAGGGGAATTTTCATCCAGGATTTGTTCAACTCTATCTTCTAGTTCTCTCCTTTCTACTCCCTCAGGGATCCCACTATTCTTATATAGGAACATTTCATGGTGTCATTTATTTCCCTAACTCTATTTTTATGGGATATTAGCTGTTTGTTCCAAGAATTCACCTGCTCCTCCCACTCAGTAAGTCTGCCTTCTAGATCACCAATGCAATCTTCTGTTTTGCTACTCTAGCTGTTAGAGTATTTAGATTAGATTGGATCTCATTGATAACATTTTTAACATCTGCCAGGTTGGCTCTCATTCCTGACCTTAGAGATTCTGTTGCCACTAATGGTCTTTTTCAACTTAGTTATTGCTTGGATAATTGCTACCCCGAATTCCATTTTCATCATATTTTTTTTTTGTCCATATCCAGTAGTACTGTGACAGAGATTGTAGTCTGAATTTTTCTTCTGTTGGGTGAACACTTTCTCCAAGTAATTTTGGTGAGGGTTGGCTGAGGAGATGTATGGCTGAATATATCAACCATGATCCAGGCAAGTTGCCCTTTGGAAGGTTTCAAAAGTTACCACCGGGACACCTGGGTGGCTCAGTTGGTTAAGCGACTGCCTTTGGCTCAGGGCATGATCCCAGAGACCCAGGATTGAGTCCCACATTAGGTTCCCTGCTCAGCAGGGAGTCTGCTTCTCCCTCTCTCACTCCCCTTGCTTGTGTTCCCTCTCTGGCTGTGTTTCTCCCTGTCAAATAAATAAAATCTTAAAAAAAAAAAAGTCACCACCAAAAAGAAAGAAAAAAAAAAGAGAGAGAGAGAGAGAGAGAAAAGGAGAAAAAAAGAAGAAAAAAAAAAAACCCTAGCCAAAATGGACCCTAAAGGTAGGATTTATTTGACATAAAAACAAAAAAGAATAAATAAAAGATCATCAAAAGTAAAATAAAGGAAGAAAAAGCAAAACCCAGCCCAAATGGCCCCAAGAATAAGATTTATGTAATACAAAGGCAAAAACAAATACACAGAAACACTGACAGAAGAATAAGATGGAAATGTGGTTACAAACCCTCAATATGGGTGAGAGATGTATTATAGTTCCTGGGTGTATCTTGTTATTTTTGTTAGAAGACTCAACTTTCCAGAGATAAAGTGAAATTAAACCTGGCTTATATAGAGAGGTAATATTGAATAGGAAAAAATGATTACCTTAAAGCTTATATATATTTAAAAAGAAAAAGGAAGAAAGAAACACAGGAATATGTATGAAAAAAGTTCAAGTTAAAAAGTTATTATGGAATATGTTGAATCAAACATCTAATTGTAACGGTAAGAACATCACAAAAAATTAAAGAAAAAGAATCATGAGAACAAATTTAAAAAAGAAAGAAAGAAAAAAGAAAAAGTTGTATCTATGGGATGTACAAATTTGGGGCAATACCAGGAGCTTAATATATTGTTTTTCCCTGGTGTTAGGGTATTACAGTTTTATGGAAACCCTATGGTGGTTGTCCTCCTGTTCTTTTGGCTTCCTCCTGGTAGAGGGGCCTGTTACATTGTTTTTCAGTCAGTCTTGCTTGTGCTGAGTTGCCCTGCCCCCTATCAAGGGGCTAGGTTCTATGGAAACTGGTTTTTTAAGCTTTTGTTCTTTGGAGGTTTTTGTTCTTTGGTGACTTTTTGAGGCTTTTTCAAGGATCAGAGCAAAGTAAGCTGTCTGCACCCAGACCTCTGTCTCAGAGAGAAGCCTCAGTGTGCTCCCCTCTGGATGGCCCAGAACATACAGACTCCCCCTCTGAAAACTCACCTGCACGTCATGACCTCTCACAGGTGGTGAGCAACCCCTGTCACCACCACAAGGGGCGCCCGAGGCCTCTGCTTGTCTCCGCACCCCTGTGCCACAGAAACCACAAGTGATATTGGTTTGGGTGAGCCTGCCGTTGCTGGGATTGCTGTCTGGAGCTCACACCCACACTGGACTCACTCAGACCCGGCAGCCATGTACAGTGTGCAGAAGGCTACAGGTGGAGGGGTCTCTGGAGTGGGCAGGGGTGCACCTAGCCTGAACAATGGTGCAGGCAGCAGAAAGCTGAGGGCTCCAGGACCACAGATCGTAATCCCTGCCAGGCTCATGACGAAAGGGCAGGCACCAGCTGTGGCTGACCAGGAGCTGCAGGTCCATGGCCATTGGATTCTACCAGTTACCCTTGAAGACCCTTTGTGTTTTGTCTTGCTTTGTTTTGTTTTGTTTTGTTTTTTTGAGTGCTTTTAACCAGACTCTAAGTTAATGCTGGTCCCCAAGCACAGAGCACTTTCATTTTGCGGTATTTCCAATGTGTCACTTCTGGTGGCTCCCTCCTCCTTCTGTTTTTCATCCGATATCAGTCCAAGTATTCCCACTCTGCTTTACCTCTCCACTGACGATCCTCTGCCCCCATTGAGATCCAGAAGTGTGGATCTGGCTGATTTCATAGGTTCTGGTAAGTATTTAGCTCACTTCAGGGGACTGGTTGAAATACGGTCTTCTACTTCTCCGTATAAGGACCTATTTAGAAATCTAAGCCGCCATCTTGTTTACTCAGAAAAATAGCTCCAGGAAATACGGGCAACCAGCCCCTGGAAAACAAAGGCAAGCCAGATTGTGGTTGCCCCCAATCAGTTAACCCCCAACCTCTGGACCCTGAGCAATAGAGATGCAAACTAAGAATGGGCGACCGGTTACAGGTACTTGGGCTCAGGTGGGAATTCCCAAATGCCCTCAACTTCCCAGTTCTGGAGGGGGGGGGTGCCCTATAAAAGCTAGTGTGAGAAATTAGGTGGCATCACTTTCTCCCTTGGGAGGCCACCCTGGTCCAGGCCAGTACAATTCTCGATGTTTGGAGTGAAATAAAGCTTTGCTTAACCTTCACTTTTGTATCAGCCTCGTTTCCTTAAACACAGACCCTATTATTTGGGATTAAATGATGAGAGCTGAACAAGCATCAGAATTTTGGGGGGAAAAGTCTCTGGAGGTAAGGTAACATCTGGTAAGATCTCAAGATTCTGTTCTGTTCTGTTTGCGGAGCTCCAGGAGAGTGACCCACCGGGGGAGAAACTGGATGCAGTATAGCTTCTCAAGGCAGGAGTGGATGTGGGGACACCCTATCCCTCCATCTTTGGTCACCAGAGGGTTCAAGTCCCTCTCTTGGCAATCAGGAGACCATGAAAATCCTCATCTGTGGTTGCCAGGGGATTCGGGGCCCTCCTGGGCTAGGCAGTTGCCAGGGGTTTGAGTCCCCTAGCCTAGGCAGTCATGTTTGTGGTTGTCTTTGTCTTGTCTTTCTGTTAAGACCCACCCAGCCTATTTGACGGAGCCTGATCACTTCCCAATAGTGAAGGGCACCCGGGGGGCGGGGGAGGTGTCCAACCTGTGTGAATCTGAAGAATGCCTGAGTTTGTGAGTGTGTCTGTATGGCTTCACCACTTTGGCTATGTAGTCTGAGTGGGCTGAACCCTGAGTCTCACTGAACGTCATATGGCATAACAGTCATCCACTCCCACAGAGTAGCCTGGTCTGAGGTTTATGGAGATAGACCTTAGCTAAGATGCTCCTAAGTTCCCGTGAAGGATGCGAGCAGGACAGCATCTGAAAGTACCCTACCCTTTGTCTGCGACACCGTTCACATTGGGAGGGAAGCCCAATAAACCCACTGTCCTAGATTGTATGCTTCTGGCCGGAGAGGCAGCAGCACTCTGAGATGTCAGGTGCTGCACCACAACCGTGGGCCCCACTGACTGGTAGAAAGCTGCTCTCTGGCAGCCGGTAGGCCTAGAGGAGTGAAACATCCATGGCTGAGGTGAGGTGGGCGGCACGTGTGGGTGTGGCGCCCGCACTAGAGGCTCCTGGGGCACCCGGTCCACGACGCCGAAAGCACTGCTGCAGTGGCAGCCGAGGAGGTCCCTGGGCCCCAGTGACTCAGCCCAGTGGGAGCAGGAGGCTTGGGCAGGTGGCCTGATGCAGAACACGTGTGCGGGAGAGCGGGAGGTATAGACAGCTGCTCTTGGACCCAGTAACTTGCAGGATTGCTAAAGCTGTTTATTTTAGAACTTGTATTCCAAAACTGACTTCTGGTGTAACAGTTTATAACTGGTTACTCCTTAGTCTTCACTGAAAATTAAGGTTTCTAAAGAGTGCAAAATTCTGCTAACTGTAACTAAGACTGATGGAAATAAGGGAAACAACTCTGTATGTGAAAAGTAGGAGATTACTAGCAATGTCTTTTTCTGAGTTTTTACAATTGTTATTTTCTTGCAAAATGAGTTTCATCTGCAAGGAGATTCATGTAAAGGTAGGGAGAGTCTCCATTTCTACAGCCAGTCTCTGTTGAGGGGACTCTAGGCAGCTGTAAGGAAGAACATAAATTTAGCCAAGATCAGTGCGGTGACCCAAAGTAAGGATGAGTCCCCAAGGGCTTTTCTGGAAAGGCTTAATGGAGCCTATAAAATGTACCCTGATTGACCCTGAGGCACCTGAGAACCAGAGGGCAATTAACCTGGCCTTTTCTAGCCAGTCAGCACCAGACATTAGGAAAAAAAACTACAGAAAACTGAAGGGTTTAAAGGGAAAAATTTGACTGAATTAGTGAACATAGCAGAAAAGGTGTTTAACAACAGAGAAAGCAGATGGGGAGCAGATCAGAGTGCTTACTGCAAATCCAGCTCCAAACCCAAAACTTGGTAGCTGCCCTGCGGCTGGCCAGCTCCAGGAGCCAAATGTCTAAGGGGGCCCAACACACCCCACTGGGGGCCTGTTTCAAATGTGGCACCGAAGACCCAGTGCCCATCATTGTCCAAACCCAAGGGCACCAACCAAATGTGTGCCCTCAATGCCAGAAAATGGTCCACTGGAAATCCGACTTCCCCAGCCTCAGAGCATCCCTGGTACCCCAACGTGGAGGAATCTCTGATCTGGGAAGTCCTACATTCCAGCTGCTGGGACTGGATGATGACTGATGGAGCCCAGGCTCGGAAACCCCTCTCCCCTTGCTGAACCCAGGGTTACGCTCCAAGTAGCGGGTAAGTCCATCTCATTCTTGTTGGAAGATTTAAAATATTTACAAAAATGGGCTAAATTGGACTATGAAGAAGATTGAGCTAAGACCAGGACAGGAAAATTAGTTCTTCCTTGAAGACTAGGGAAAAAACTAATAAGCCAAATACATCAGAGCACTCATCTCGGAACGTGCAAGCTTAAGGAACATGTGGGTAAGCAGTTTCAGGTCTCCAAGCTAGGGTGTATGGCTCAGGATGTGGTAGGTAGATGTGCTCAATGTCAGGTGGTAAACACAGGAGGAACCAGGATGGGAAGAGGGAAAAGAGAGAGGGGTAGGGAACCAGGAGTTTATCGGGAAGTAGATTTTACAGAAATAAAACAGGGAAAATATGGACATAAGTACATGTTAGTTTTTGTGGATACTTTTTCAGGATGAATAGAGCCTTTCTCCAACAAACATGAGACAGCAAGGGTGGTAGCCAAAAAGCTACTAGAGGAAATAATTCCCAGGTTTGGGTTGGCAATTGGGTCAGATAATGGCCCTACATTTGTGAGTTCAGTCTCACAGGCATTGGCCAAGACTGTGGGCTCAAATTGGAAACTACACTGTGCCTACTGGCCCTGGAGTTCCAGACAAGTAAAGAGAATAAACCAGACTCTTAAAGAGACCTTGACAAAGTTAATTATAGAAGCTGGAGGTGGATGGGTGGATCTCCTTCCCTTTACCCTCTTTAGGGTGTGGTGCACACCCTATTTAAACAAGGTTACTCCATTTGAAATAATGTTTGGGAGATGCTCTCCTCTCTGCCCATGGCTAGAAGAGGTTTCCTTGGCAAAATGACTAACCAGTCTGTACTCCAGTCACTGCAGATGCTCCAGTCTGTCTGAAAGGGAGCTCATGCAGGAGTCTGAGCTGCCCACTCTGGGATGGAGGTTAAGCCACATCCCCATCAACCTGGAGATTTAGTCTGGGTGCACCACCACCAGGTGAGAAACCTGGGACCTCACTGGAAGGGACCATTTACTGTCATCCTGACCACCCCCACAGCAGTAAAAGTAGAAGGCATCAGGACCCGATTCACGCGTGTCATGTCAAACGAGCTGAGGACAAGGATGCCCCCAGAGATGGACGCCACTGCCGATGGACCCCCGCTGACCATGGGCTGAAGCTAAGACTCAAAAGATGATAACTTTGTTGTTGTTTTTATTCTTGCCTAATAGTATGAGAGCTTCTGAGTCAAATAATACTGCAGAATAAAAGAGGGCTTGACATACTGTTTTTGGAAAAGTGGGGGAGGCTCTGCGCAGCCCTCAGAGGGGAATGCTGTTTTTAGGTATCAGCATTTGCAGGCCTCCTGGTTTTACTGTTACTGATATTGCCTGCATTATAAATGCCCTGGTGTCATTTGTACAAAAGGGTCAAAGATTTGACCTCTTCCCAAAGAAAAGGGGGGAATATAAGGATCTATTTAGAAACCCAAGCCACCATCTTGTTTACTCAGAAAAATAGCTCCAGGAAATACAGGCAAACAACCCCTGGAAAACAAAGGCAAGCCAGGTTAACCCCCAACCTCCAGACCCTGAGCAATAGAGATGCAAACTAAGAATGGGCTACTGGTTACCGATACTTGGGCTCAGGTGGGAACGCCCAAATGCCCTCAGCTTCCCAGTTCCTGGAGCAATACAAATGCAAATTAACCCTGGTTAGCTTGTGACTTGGGGGGGGTGTTCATCCTATAAAAGCTAGCCTGAGAAATTAGACGGTATCACTTTCTCCCTTGAGAGGTGACCCCTGGCCTGGGTCAGTACAATTCTCAATGCTTGGTGTGAAATAAAGCATTGCTTAACCTTTGCTTTTTATCTTTCTCATTCCTTTAAACACAGACCCTTTTACTTCATAGTCTCATCTATGTTATAATATGTGTGAGTGCTTCGTTCATAGTTATTGCCAAATAACATTCCACTGTATGAATATACCACATTTAATTATCCTTTTATCACTTGGTAGACATTTGGGTTCACCTTTTGGCTATTATGGATTGAGTAATGCTGCTAAGAACATTTGTTTTAAGTTTTTTATAACAAGTTATTTTTTTTAACTGAAATATAGCTGACATACACTATTATATTATACAGCATAGCTTCAGGCATACAACATAATGAATAGACAATTATGTAAATTATGAAATGCTTACCATGATAAGTGTAGTTATCATCTATTATCATACACACTTAATACAATATTCTTGACTATATTTCCTATGCTACTTTTTATCTCAATGACTTTTGTTTTTTAATTAGGCTCCATGCCCAGTGTAGAGCCCAATATGGGATTTAAACTCACCACCCAGAAATCAAGACTTGTGCTGAGATCAAGAATCAGACACTTATCCAGCTGAGCCACCCAGGTGCCCTGCCGTGACTTATTTTGAACAGGAAGTTTGTACCTTTTAATCCGCTTCACTTGTTTTCTCCATCCCCCTACCCCCTTCCTTCTAGCAACCTCCACTTTTTTTCTCTGTATTTATGTCTGTTTTTGTTTTTGTTTGTTTGTTTCTTTTTTATTGGTTTTATTTTTTAGATTTCACATATAAGTGAAATTATATGGTATTCATCTGGCTTATTTCACTTAACATAATGTCCTTCAAGTCCATTCATGTTGTTGCTAATGACAAGATTTCATTCTTTTTTATGGCTGAGTAATAGTCCACCATGTGTGTATGTGTGTATGTGTGCATGTGTGTGTACACATGACAGCAAACCTGAAACAGTTGTGCTCAGGCCTCTCAGCCAAACATCAGGGGCTGACTGATGCAGGGATGTACCAGCACATCCACAGCAGCTAAAAATATTTTTATTTAAATGATAAATTTTACTTTCATGTTTTAAATTCTTATACATGACAATATTTTCATACAGAATCTACTGGCTTATTATATTAGTTATTCAGTTGTTCTACATACTTATTATACTTTGCTTTCTAGTGTCTATTTCTACTGTTTTGTATCTTCCTCATGACAAGAAACATATCTAAGATAACAGTAAAAATGATTCTGTTATTATTACAACTACATTATGTTTTTTGATGTTTTACTGATAGTAAAAGTAGAGTGGGACCCTACCTATGCTATTAGGCAGATTAAATAATAGGTGTTGGGGGACGCCTGGGTGGCCCAGTTGGTTAAGCGAGTGCTTTCGGCTCAGGTCATGATCCTGGAGACCCGGGATCGAGCCCCACATCAGGCTCCCTGCTCGGCGGGAAGCCTGCTTCTCCCTCTCTCACCCCCCCTGCTTGTGTTCCCTCTCTCGCTGTGTTTCTCTCTGTCAAATAAATAAAATCTTAAAAAAATAATAATAATAGGTGTTGGTATAGGTGGATTCTGTTTATCCACAGGCACAGAATAAATCTAAATTGCAAGAGCTAAAGCTGCCAACCTTACTACATATTTAAGAGTTAATATAAGAAACAAGGAGGGTTTTTATGACTGATACTGTCATAATTATGTGAATAGCTAACTGCAGAACTGAAGCAAGTATGAGGTAGTTTTATACTATTCTTGACATTTTCATTTCTATCAAGCAATATGGTATAAATAAAGAATATGAAACAATAATTTTCCTTAAAGAAATGTGATTTCTAACTTTCCAAGCCAAAACAGCCATTAGAAGGGAAAAAATGGGTTCTATATTCAGGACAAATATTTTTTCAAAATGTGATAAAATCATACTCAACAGTATAAAGCTTAATGATTATCATACGTAGACTGCCAGGTATCATTTATGAGTCTTTCATAGAAAAAAGCAATTATGTTTAAAAGACTTTCTTTTAGGTGTACCTGGGTGGCTCAGAGGGTTAAATCCTCTGCCTTCGGCTCAGGTCATGATCCTAAAGTTCTGGGATGGAGCTCTACATCAGGCTTTCTGCTCAGCAGGGAGCCTGCTTCCCCTTCTTTCTCTGCCTGTCTATTTGTGATCTCTCTGTCAAATAAATAAATAAAATCTTTTTAAAAAATAAAATAATGTCTTTTTTTAAAGATTTTATTTATTTATTTGACAGAGAGAGATTACAAGTAGGCAGAGAGGCAGATGGAGAGAGAGGAGGAAGCAGGCTTCCTGCCGAGGAGAGAGCCTGGTGCGGGCCTGATCCCAGTATGCTGGTGCCCAAAGACCTTCTTTTAAACAATGACCATGGTTTCCTCAGGGATTCATTTGCTATAAAGAGAATGTTATTGGATGCTTTTTGATGACAAGAATGAATGTGTTACTTTAATTATTTGAAGTATTGCATTACATTCTATCCCTCTGTTTTATGATGCTGTCTATTTTAGCATGCACCATCAATATTATGTAAGACGGGGAAAGGGGAGTAGGGGAAATTAAACACGTAACTAGATATACATTATTTTTATTTAACTTTCTGAAGTTAACATAAAAGAACAGGTATGTATAAGAAACAAAGTTCTTATTAAGCAAATAACAATGAATGACTAAGCAGCCCACCCAGAAGGCTAGCTGGACTTCAGTTTATCAACAAAGAAGCATAGACAGTGGCAGAAGTAAGTGCAATGTTTTAACATCTCAGACAGTGCAAAAACTATGTGGTAGGACCAGGCATTCGAATCCAAGAAGGTATATTGACCCTTTAGTTGCTGGGCTTTTAAATTGCGTGGGAGGAGAAGAAGCATTTATCCCACTAGGTGTGTTATCTATAATAGTTAGCAGGCAGCTCTTCGGCCTCCAACTATGCCTTCCTGCAAATTCAGCATTCCTAGTTGGGGAACACCAACTTTTTCCCTGCTATAATTGAAAAGCTAAGGTTGAATGCTTTTTCTTTCAGGATATAATATAGTGGACAAGGCAACTAATTCACCACCACAGTATTCTACTAGAGTTAACTGCTTTAAGCCCCAGGCTGTAAGTGGTTTCCATGAAGCTCTGTAAGACCAATCCTCTCTAGGAAAGTAAAATTTACTCCTCAGTCAAACCCTTCCAGCCCAAAGTAGGACCTCTATGCAATATTAGCAACCTACATCACTTGAATTAGGAAAGCATGTGAATCTATGCAATGACACTGGAGACAGTGGAAAACATGGAAACAAAGATAAGAGTCTTATTTACAGCAGCATCAAAAACAGTAAAATATTTATGAACATATTTCACCAAGGAGGTAAAAGATCTCTGCACTAAAAACTCTAGGACAATAATGAAAGAAATTGAAGAAGGCACAAACAAATGGAAAATATTTTGTGTTCATGTATTGGAGGAATTAATATTATTAAAATATCTTTATCAAGATTCCAATCGCATTTTTTACTGAAGCAGAACAAACAATCCAAAAATTCATAAGGAATAACAAAATACCCCAAATAGCCAAAATACCCTGGGAAGGAAGAATGAAGCTACAGACATACAATTCCAGTTTACAAAATACATTCCAAAGCTATTTTAATCAAAATAATATGGTACTGGCATCAAAAAAGACACATAGACCAATGGAACAGAGTTGAGAGTCCATAAATAAGCCCATGCATATATGGTCAATTAATATTTGACAAAGGAAGTGAGACTACACAATGGATAAAGATAGTCTTTTCAATAAACAGTGCTGGGAAATTTTGGTATTTACATGTTAAAAAAAGAAACTGGATCTCCATGTTACAACACTCATAAAAATTAAGTTTTTAAAAACTTGTTGCCAAAGTTGATTAAAAACTTAAAATTTAAGACCAGAAACCATAAAACTCCTACAAGCAGGAAAATCTTCTTGACATGGGTCTTGCCTAATTTTTTTTATATAATGCTTAAAGCACAAACAACAAAATAAAAATTATAAAAATCAAACAAATGGGACTATATTAAACTAAAAAGCTTTTGTATGGTAGAAGAAATGGTTAACACTATGAAAAGGCTACCTACAGAATGGAAGAAAGCCACACATCTGATAAGGGTCTAATATCCAAAATATAAAAGGAACTCACACAACTCAATAGAGCAAAACAAATACATATGTGTGTGTGTATGTATGTGTCTGTATGATTTTCAAATGGGCAGAGGAACTGAATTGACATTTTTCTGAAGATATTCAAATCATCAGCAGGTACTCAATATCACTAATCAAGACTATAATAAACCATCTTATATCTCTTAGAATAGCTATCATCAAAAAGACAAGGTATATCAAATGTTGGTGAGGATATGGAGAAAAGAGAATTTTTGTGTTTTGCTGGTAAGAATATGAGCTGATGCAGAACAGTATGGAGCCTCCTCAAAAAATTAAAAATAGGACTATGATATGTTCCAGTAATTTTGATTCTGGGTATATATCTGAAGGAAATAAAGTCATTATTCCAAATAGACAAATGCACCCCCATGTTCATCACAGCATTATTTACAATTTCCAAGACATGGAAACAACTTATATGTCCACTGGCAGATGAATAGATTTAAAAAAATTGACTACACGCGCACACACACACACACACACACAGGAATACTATTCAGCCATAAAAAAGGGGGAAATCCTACAATTTGCAAAAACATAGATGGACGTTAAAGGTGTTCCACTAAGTGAAATAGGCTAGATGGAAAAAGACAAATACTATTTGACCTCACTTATGTGGAATCTAAAAATAAAACAACTCATAGACATAGAGATCAGGTTTGTGGCTGTCAGGGTAAGGAGATGGAGTTGAGGGAATTGGGTGTACTTGGCAAAAAAATATAAACATTGTAGTAATCATTTCACAATTTATGCATATATCTCTATATCATTATGTTGCATACCTTAAATTTATACAATGTTGTATGGAAATTATATCTTTTTTAAAAAAGATTTTTTTACTTATTTGACAGAAAGAGAGATCACAAGTAGGCAGAGGCTGGCAAAGAGAGAGGAGGAAGCAGGCTCCCTGCCGAGTGGAGAGCCTGATGCGGGCCTTGATCCCAGGACCCTGAGATCATGACCTGAGCTGAAGGCAGAGACTTTAACCCACGGAGCCACCCAGGCACCCGTATGGCAATTATATCCTAATGAAATTAGAAAAAATGATTGTAGTCTTATATATAATCACAAAATAATTCAAGAATGAAATTTAGAAAATAATATAATTAATCATATGAAATTATAGTTCTTAGGGATAAATTAAACAAAGAATGTGTAAGACTGACTCACAGTAAACTCTAAAGCAATGTTAAAGAAAATTAAAGAACTAAGTAAATGAATATATATGTCACAGATATAGTCATACAGTCATGGATAGATACAGTCATAGATTCAAAGGCTCAATATTATTTACATGCCAGTTTTTCCCTAAGTTGACCTATATATTCAAAACAACTCCAATCAAGATATCAATTAACTTTTTTTTTTAGTAGAATTGTCAAAGATGGCTGAAAATTCATAGAAAGCCTAAGAATTTATATAAAGTTTATAAAATCTTGAAAAAAAACAACCAAAGAACCAGGAATAATAGAAGACTCATGTTATTGAATTTCTGTCTTTCTATAAAATTGTGTTTAAAAAATTGTAAGGTTTTGGCCTATGGAAAGACAACAAGGTCAGTGGGACAGATTATAGAATAGAGAAAAAGATCCATATAATAGGGTCCATGGTCAAAGGAACGAGGCTGATAAAAAAGTGAAGGTCAAGCAAAGCTTTATTTTGCACCAAGCCTCAGAATTTTTACTGGCTAACCAGGGTCACTTTTCCATGGAAAAGGACCCCGTCCAACTTCTCAGGCAGCTTTTATAGGGCATCCCCCCAAATCACAAGCTGACTAGGGTCATATCTGCACCAGAGCTGACCCACTAACGTGGCTTGACTTAGTAAATTTGCACTTGCATGGGCCCTGGACCCCAGAGGTGGGGGTACCTGGGTGTTCCCAACCAACCCTAAGTTCCAGTAATGGGCCCCCCCATTCTTAGTTTGCATCTAAATACCTCCAGGGATGCTCCCTGGATGGGAGACTAAGGGGTTTAACTGATTGGGCATCTCCCTAAACCTGGCTCACTTTTGTTTTCCATTCATCCATAACACCTGGAGCTGTTTTTAAGAGTAAACAGAATGGAGGCTTGGATTTTAAAACAGGACCTTACACCATACTTATTTGGTCAATTGATTTTCAACAAGATGTCAAGGTAATCCAATGCAGAAGGGAAATTTTTAAAACAAATTAGTTAAGTATATGGGAAAAAATAACTTTAATTTCTTCCTTATATGATATGCAAAAATTAATTCAAGATGACTCAAAGTTCTGAATGTAAAAACTTACATTTAAGAAAGAAAATAAAAATTCTAGAGGAAACAGAAAATGCTTTCTAGAGTTGATTTGGGTTTTTTTATATTTATATAAGGATATTTTATATAAGGATGTGTCAAATGTATTCAAATTATACCTAAAATCTCTGTATTTTATTATATGTAAATTTTATTCAAATAAAATTTAATGAGGCAGGATGGCGAAAATGGGCATGCCCCCACTGTGATAAGCCACTGAAGATCAGGTTCGTTCTGGTGCCAAGGTCAGATTCTGTCTGATGAGGGAACAGAAGGCTAGCTGAGGACACAACAGAAGCTCACAGCTCACAACCCTCTCCCTCCATAGGATATATGTGACATTCCTGAGGCACTCCTGGCTGCCCTAAAGGAAAAACAAATAGTTAATTTATAGAGATCACAATCTGACAAAACTTGAGTCTCAATTTACAAATGTCTTAGTAATCTACATGAACAAAGCATTCCTAATTATCAATAACCTAGCTTCCAGAGGAAATGTAGATACAATTAAATGCCCTTATAACCTGCAGGCCATTGACAGATACTTGAAGTAGGCAGAGTATAATGTTCCTCCAGGAAGTTCCCAACTATCTTAATGCTAATGCTTTAGTAGAGGGATAATCAACCTTAATTTGATATGGCAAGGCCTCCAGTATCTTGTAGTTGGTCTTCTTTAGCATATGAAAGTTCTTTCTAGAAAATTTCCTTTTTCCTTACCTCCCCCAGCCCCATAGTATATAATCAGCCTCTTCTCACAACACCAGTGCAGCAGTTCTTTCTGCCCACAGAGTCATGTCCCTGTGCTTTAATAAACCTTCATTTTGCACCAAGGATATCTCCAGAATTACTTCTTGGTGGTCAGCTCTGTACTCCACTCCACTGAATCTCACTTATATTCCAAAACCCCATCACATCTACTTCTTGGCAAGACATGAAATCTGGAAGTCCTAACTGCCTGAGAATGTTAGTGTGTAAGAGAAGAGGAAAGATGTGTATGGATCTTGGTCTCTGCAGTTTAGCTGTTAACTCCTGATGTCTCCCTTTTTCTGATAATTGGTTACCTATAGACAGCAAAAACCAAAATGAGTCTTTCAGTAAATGGTGATATTAATGGCACTTATAGCATCAGTGAAGTACTCCAGAGTTCCAAAAATAAACGGCGATGTTGAACTATTATAATCTGCCCCTGAGTGAGCTGTTCTAGCCATATCTTGTTCTTTAGCTTTACAAATTAATGCTTAGGGTATAACCATGACTTAAGGTAGTCCAGGATGAGGTTCATAGGCCATGCCCTAGGAAGGGCATTTCATTGGTTGGTTGGGTGATATCTGGATGTTCCAATGGTTATCCAGAGTTGTAGGAAAGCTTCCTGGCAGAGATGAAAACTTAATCAATAGGACCTTGAAAGACAAGCAGTTATTAATAAATGCAAAAAAAAAATTAAGAAAGGGCATGTGGAGAAGGGCATTCTATTTGTTATTTTAAAATCTAAGGAATGATCTAGTACTTCCAAATGATAGACATTTTTTTTTAAGATTTTATTTATTTATTTGACAGAGAGAAACACAGCAGAGAGGGAACACAAGCAGAGGGACTGAGAGAGGGAGAAGCAGGCTTCCCGCCAAGCAGGAAGCCCGATGTGGGACTTGATCCCGAGTCTCCAGGATCATGACCTGAGCTGAAGGCAGTCGCCCAACCAACTGAGCCACCTAGGTGCCCCTGATAGACATTTTTTAAGTTAATATTTTTAATTTACTCCATTAAAAATAGAGTTCTTCCCTATATATCTGTATATATATATATATATCCCTACATATCTTCCATATACATATGTAATTATAGCAATTAAGTGACCTATGTAAACTTAGCATAAGTTCTTAAATCTCTATATTCTAAATAGTTATCCTTCATTTCTTTGTGTCTCCAAAGCCCTTTGTTGACACATTTATCATATCAGTAACTGTAGTCCTTTTTGTATTTTATGTAGTTGGTTATTTATTTGCTATTTTATTTAAACTGCAAGTTCTTTTTAGTAGGAATGTAGCATGTTTACTTAGAGTACATAAGGAATCTGGTACTATTTGTAAAACTCTGTAAGCAAACCTATAAAAATGTTCTGCTTCTTTTTTTCTCTGTTTTATTAATCTTACCTTTTTGATAGCTTCTTAAAAATAATAATAGTAACCTTCATTCATTCCTAGTATCAGCCTTTTACATTCTTTCTATGGAAACTCATTTCACAGATAGACAAGTTAACCAGTCTATAAACCAGTTAACTAAAATTTAAGATGATTAATATATGGTTAATAGTTTCTATGGTTTATGTCTGAAAGAACTACAGGGAAAATATCTTAATTTAATTTTACATCTAAAACTTAAGGAAGTATTTATCTAAGTATATAATGATGGATGAATGAATGAATTTGATTTTTCAAATAAACATAATATAATAAATTCAGCTTTAAATTATTTATTTTAAGGATGTAGAGGACTGTAGCTTTAGCTTCTTGAAGAAATTTTGTTTGAGGTAAAATGCTATGTACCATTCTCTGACTATTGTTAACAGGTTACCACAAATTGCCTGCTTAAAACAACAGGAATCTAGGGGGGCAAAAATAAGAAATATGTCTCATTAGACTAAAATAAAGATGTCAGCTGGGCTGCATTCTTTTCTGGAGGCTCTAGATAAGAATGTATTTCCTTGCCTTTTCCAGCTTTTAGAGGCTAGCAGCATTGCCTGCCTTGGGATAATTTCCCTATCCTAAGGTTAGCTGATCAGAATCTTACCGGCATATGCATTCTTAGTCCCCCTTTGCCATATAAAATAATACATATGACAGATTCTGAGGAGTAGGGTGTGAACATTTCTGTGAGACAATAATTCTGTCTACCACAGTCTGCCCTCTGGCCTCCAAATATTCATATCTATCCCACAAGCAAAATATGTTCACCACATGCCAACATCCCCAAAGATCTCATCCCTTTACAGCAGCAACTCTGTCCCAAATTTCATCTGTTTATCAGCCCCCAAATCCCAGATTTCATCATCTAACTCAAATATAAGGGAGAATATGTTTGCTCCATTTGGGGGCAAAATTTCTCTTCCTCTGTGAATTGTAAAATACAAGAAACAAGTTACCTACTTCTAAAATACAGTCATCGATTATAAACATCCCTATTCAAAAACAAGAAAATGGAAGGCAAAAAGGAGTCAACTGTCCCAAGCAATTTTGAAATCCAGCTGGGAAAACTCTATTTTTAAGGCCAGATGAGGACTCTTGGTCTCTTATGGCTGCAAACTGTGGGCTAAATGCTCCATCCTTAGAGTTATTCTACTTTTTTCATTAAAGGTAGCATGTGTTTGCAACCGAGTAGTTTTATCAGCATGTCTTTTTTTTTTTTTTTTTTTTTGAGATTTTATTTATTTATTTGACAGAGAAAGAGAGTACAAGCAGGAAAAGCAGCAGGCTGAGGGAGAGAGAGAAGCAGGCCCCCACTAAGCAGGGAGCCCCGAGAGGGAGGGGTTCAATCTCAAGACTACAGGATCATGACTGGAGCTGAAGGCAGATGTTAACCAACTGAGCCACCCAGGCACCCAATCAGCATACTCTTGACTATAGAATTTTGAGTATCTGACAGACTACTTTCATTGTGTTCAAATCCTTTTCAGTTAAAATTAGAAGTATTTTTTGCTTATATAACATTCTGAAGAACCTCATAGCAATTTTTGTTGTCAAATAAATTCACTCCATTAGACATGGTGTTCCTAGATGATCCCACTTATATTTTGGCTTCTCCTGAGCTAGTTGAGGAGATGTCTGAGTCACATGCTTCATTTTTTCAAAGAGCTTTTTGGTGACTGAATATTTTGATCTTTTATCTTTCTAAGTTATGAGCAAAGGATTTTCCAGCCACATCAATGAATTTTCTATAGAATATGTTCTTCAGACAATGAATATCTTAATTTTAGACTCTTGCAATCTAGGGAAAATGAGAATTTCCAACTCATAAAGCCTTGTTTCTTTTTGTTTAACATTTCTTTCTCAATTTATCTCTTTCCATTGGAAACTTACCATGAACTTAAATAAGAAACTAGGCTTACTTTCAACACTACGTTTGGAAGTCTTTTCAGCTAAACATCCAGTTTCATCATTTATAAGTTCTTTTCACATAACTACAAGGCACAATTTTGCTAAGTATTCTGCCACTATGTAATAAGGATCTCATCTCCTTTCCTCCAATTTCCAACTGTGTGTTCCTCTATTTCATCTTATTTCTCATGAACAACACCTTTAATGTCCATACTTCTACTAACAGTTGATTTATGATGATCTAAGTATTTCTAATATGTGTTTTCTCTACCATACTCCTCCCTTCTCTGTCCTCTCTAGAAAATAGACCTTGACATCTCTACCTATAAAATCTAGGACTTTTCTTTCATGCTTTTTGAAACTTGACCAGCAGCTGCTCATTGCCCAATTCCAAAACCATGTGAATATTTTTTATATATCTGTTAACAGTATCCCTGGTCAGTAACAAAATATCAGTTTTCTATAGCTATTATAACAAATTATCATTGCAAAAAATCTCTGAAGTTTATTATCTTGTAGTTCTAGACTAGATCAGTAATCTGAAATGAGTCTTAATGAGCAAAAATCAGGGAATTGACAGGGCCTTTTTCCTTCTGGAAACTCTAAGGAAGATTCTCCTTCTTGCTTCTTACAGTTCTTATACCTTGGTCCATGGCCCCATTTTCAGAGCCAACAATGGTTGGTCAAGTTTTTTCACATTGCATTACTCTGACTCTCTTACTGTGTCTCTGTCCCCTGTACCCATTTGTGAGGGCTCTTCTGATTACATTGGGCACACCCAGATAGTCCAGGATAATTTCTCTATTTTTAGTGTCATTTGATTAAAGACCTTAATTCCATTGGCAACCTATTTGCTTTTGCTGTGTAACATAATATATTCACATGTTCTGAGGTTAGGATGTAGACACCTTCCTTAAATGATATTAAGCCACACCTGAAGGAAGTTTGCTCATCTGTTAGGCAAAGTTGTCCAACACAGATTTACTACAATTCCCAAGATTGACCTTGTGACCATATTTCTTACCTTGATTATATTTTCCTTCTCTTTCCTCTTTCATCTTCAGAGTCAAGCACAGTGAGTGGTGAATAATATACACTTAATGTGTCCTGGATGAAATAATTAAGGACCAATGAAGGAGGGAAGCTGCATTAATTTGACCCCATGCCAAACATTCTCCTAGAGAACATGCAAAAATGCTTGCTGAATGATGTCTGCCATTTCACCAAAGGACTTCTTTAGGTCTCACTTCTTTTGTTTATTCATACAGGGTTATTTGTTTAAATTTAATAAATATAAATATTAAACATTAAATAAATATAGTCTATATATTTAGGTCTTTAGGAAAGTAACCTTGAAAGTTAATAAAAATCTATAAAACTCATAGTTAGGCAATTTAATTAAAAAATTTTAAACTAAAAATGAGCTTAGATATTGTTTACTTCAATAAGCCAAGTTTACAGATTAGAGACATGAGGTCCTGAAAAGCCAGGTAAGTTGTCTCGTGAAATCCTTGGTAGTGCAGAGAAAGAATTAGAACCTTTATCTTCTCACCACCTTTTTTACTTTTCTCCTACATTTTTACCTACTATTTATAACTAATAAAAAATAAAAATTTTGAATTGTATTAAGGTAGAAATGTCTTATAACCTAAATTTAGCTAGGTTTTTTTTTTGTAGCCAAGAATACTCTCATTAAGTTTAGTTTGTGTTTCTTCTCTTTTATTTAAGAAGTTACTGATGCAATTTTAATTTCTCAAATCTTTTGGTACATTAGAAATTATTTTTAGAAGTATATTACTCTATCAAATCTGCAATAAACCAAATAACTTGAGTAAAAACTTAAAAATTCTAGGGATGCCTGGGTGGCTCAGTTGGTTAAGCGGCTGCCTTCAGCTTAGGTCATGATCCCAGGGTCCTGGGATTGAGTCCCGCATTGGGCTCCTTGCAGGTCAGGGAGCCTGCTACTCCCTCTGCCTCTGCCTGCCACTCTGCCTGCTTGTGCTCTCTCTCTCTCTGACAAATAAATAAAAATCTTAAAAAAAAAAAAAACACTTAAAAATTTTGTATATTAAATCAATGAGTATGATGGAAGCTAATCATTTGCTCCTATAAATATCTGTTCTCATCTGCTTAAAAGTATTTGTATCAAAGTAAATGAATATATATTCTAATTTCTTTGAATATAATACTTCTTTTACTTCTCAGCAGAAACTATTCATCAAAAATTTCCCTTCAGATTAATTTTATATTAGTTAATATAATATAAGCTACTTCAGGGAATTTTATTGTTTTCCAATTCTTATTTACATATTTCCTCAATTTGTGATTGACTATGAAATAATCAAGACCTCAATATGAAAATGATAAAAGATACATAGACTTCTGTTTTATAAGTTTTCAAAATAATGTCAAGAATCCATTTCTGGCAGAATAAAAGTATCTGTTTTTCAATAGGCATAAATGCTATTCTCCTTATGGAATAGGTTCTTAGTGTGTATTTTCATATTCTATATAAAATAGTATTTCTGGAGCATTTTTAACTGTTAACTAAATTGGACATAGAAATATATTTCATGGGGCACCTGGGTGGCTCAGTTGGTTAAGCGGCTGCCTTCGGCTCAGGTCATGATCCTGGAGTCCCGGGATCAAGCCCCACATCAGGCTCCCTGCTTGTTGGGAAGCCTGCTTCTCCCTCTCCCGCTCCCCCTGCTTGTGTTCCCTCTCTGGTTGTGTTTCTCTCTGTCAAATGAATAAATAAAATCTTAAAATATATATATATATATATTTCATTACTATGATACAAATAAAAAAGAGTATGTTTATAAATCAATATATTCTCCTTTGTTTAAAATGTTAAATATAATTTGAAGCAGAGTAAAAAAATAGATTAACATCACATGTTGATAATTAATCAATACTATTTTAGATATAGTTTTTAGGCATAAAAACTTTGTTCAAATCATGACCTACACACAAAAATAGTGATAAATCTTTGTAGAATTGCACTTGAAATTTTAAAATATAAAATAATACATGCAATATGTGTAATACAAAGAAAGAGAAAGCATATTGTCCATAATTCATACCATCTGTTGACCTCACGGTTTGGGCTATTTCCATCTTTGTCACATTTAAACAGCAATCATATATGTTGTTAATCAGTGACTGAAATACCTTCTCAGTCTTTATAAATGATTTAGCTGTTTATGTTTCCTTCTTCATTATATTGTCTTATAAGGCAATTTACAAACTTGGTAAGAAACTGTGCATCATAGTGTGAAATTACTTTAGAAACTGTTCCTAGAATCCTATCAAAATGATAGATTCCACTGGGCAATTCATGAATTCAGAGATCCCTTTTATGGAGTTTCATTACTATTAGTTGCATGTCATTGCCACTATAATATATTAAACAATTTTAGAAGAAGAATTTTAACAATTTAGGGGTTATGATTTTTCCTATAATAAAAGAACATTTAATTTTAAATAAGATACATTTGGATGGTTTTTTATTTGATATATTTTACTTTAAATTAAATTTCTTATGTAGTCTGCAGAAAGCTGAATCTTGACAAATATAATTCTGCTAGAGGAAAAAAAGTAACACTCTTAAATAAATACGTGATACATTAAATATTTGAAATATAACCATTTATAAGAGAATTTATATGATGTTGAAGGTTTGTGTTATGTATGTATTAGTTTCTCTATGGTGGTGATAAGAGCTATTTCTATCTCAACATGTAAGGATTTAAATGTAAATTCCCGAATATGTCAACCCAGGTGATCACTATTATGACTGTGACCTAGTTAATAGTTACTATTTTCACTCAAACTTGAATGAAAATAGAAATACTACATTTTGGTTTTCTTTACTAATCTCAGTAATTTTTGACTGTCCTAACCAAATTTTTATTTTTTTCTGGATTATAATTTCATAATTTTGTAGTGTGTAGCATGTCATCAGAAAAACAGCTGTCACAATGACAAGGTTAGAGGCTTTGAAATGAGACAGATCATTTTGTTCCATGTTCATCTTCTGTTATTGATGTTTTAAGTATTACTAGTTCAGACAAATGGTTTTATTTCTCTACACCTTGGTATCCATGTCTGTTATATGTGTCACTCTGTTGAATTTCTTTAAGAACACAGTCTCTAAGACAAAATAGGTACTTAATAAATGGTATCATCATCATCATCATTATCACCATCATATAGTACTCAGCTGTGGAGAACACTTACATTGGTGAAAATTTACTGATATTGGTATATTTACATAAAGTCCTAAATTGTACTAAAGAGTCTGATTTTTTTTTTTATGTTTGACTGTTGATAGATTTCAGTTCCCACCCTTCCCACTTTCACTCTTGCCCTACATGTGGGAGTACTGATTTAAAAAATAATCCAAATACTCGCTCCCTCCTTGGCACTGAAAGGATGTTTAAACCATGTAAATCCTAGTAATGTGAGGGAACCCGCATTGCAACCTCATTGCCTAATCATAACACCCCAAGCCGACTGCCATTCTGCTCCCTCAAGTCATTTATGGACCTGCTTAGGAGCCTTTTCTGCTCCTAAAGCATAATTTCTTCCTCTTAATTGTGTGTCATCATCAGTCTTTACAGTCAAACCAAATTCTGAGTGTGTGGAGAGGAATCCATCTTGTGCCTGAGAGGTTAATACAACAATTACCTTAGGCAATTTCAAGTCTTTCTAATTTTTTCCTCAGTTGTCTGCATAAATCATTGGTGGATAGTGGCTTATGATAAACAAATTTGAATATTTTTATTGGTATTGATTTTTTGTATATACCATGGTCAGTTTTAATTGTTATACATGGATTAATTCACTTACTTATTATGAGAAAAATAGGATTATCATCCTTTATTACACAGGTAGGGATAAAGAAGGTAGAGAAGTTGATACAATAAGCAGCAGAACTGGAACTTACACATACGTCACAGTTCTCTTGCTCTTCTCCATGAATCTGTGTTGTTCTCTATGATACCACAGAATCCTTAAAATAATATTAGGAACAAATTCAGTGAGTGAGGTAGATGGGCAGATCAGCGTGGTTAAATCATGTGGGATCCAAACACTCATTCCCTAATTATTTGCAGGGTCCAAGACATCTAAGGATGTCCTGAAAATACTCTGTTCACCAAAGCACGAAGAAATATTTTAATTGATAGAGTACTAGTATCTTACTTCTTTTCTATAGAAGGGCAGTGCTGGGAGAATATGCTACAAAAAAGTCTCCCAACTTCAGTAAATGTGGCAGAATCCCAAGGGCCCAGAGGCTATTAGGACCTAGAGAACTGACAAAGCAGATAGCTTAGATTTATTTTAAAAGTTTTATATATACCAGAGGGTTGGAGTTTTGTTTCAACATAGTTCAGAGAACAGCCAGGTTTGAGAAGTCACTGGGGGCTCTGGTGTTCTTTGGAATGTCAAGGAATTCCCTCCAAGGTCCACAGTAACACAAATTCACCAGCAGGTGTTTTGCAATCCCTGTGTGCCTATTTTGTCAGTATTATCACTTCCTTGTAAGAAATATCCTAAGACCGGTTGTCTTGAGAGGAAAAAAAAAATAACCCTTAAAAAGAGATGGCTCCACAAGATAAGCTTGCACCAATAGAAACTGAACTGTTTTCATATCCACCTATGACTGAATTTTTTCTGAAGCATCATAGCTATGAGAAATATTATCAGCAGGTGAATTTTGAGAAGGTCCTTCCTTTGTCTAAAAAAATAAATCTTATAATAGATTGATGCTTTCGAAACATTTTGTCCATTCTACATCTTCTCACCCTCTTGTAGTTAGGTAGTTAGCATGACGTGATATGATGATATCTGGCTAAAGGGTTATAAGATAAAGTAATGAATGTCAACATTGCCCTTGAGCTTTTTCTTCCCCTCTTAGAAATTGAACAAGACTCATGTTGCAAGTGGTGCAGCTGTAAGAAAATGAAGTTTCCATCATGTGTAGTTATAAGTGATTTTTAGAACAGAGCCCCTTCTGATCTCTCCACCTTACCATGCTGTGTAGTTATAACAGGGATGAAAAGGAAGCATTTGCTTTGTTAAGTAATTGAGACAGTAAGATTTTTTTTTTTGTCTTTAGCATATTCTAGCATATCTTGACTAACAATGGTGGTCAGTGATAATTCATGGGTTGTATCAAGTGGTTTAAAAAGGTAAGAACTTAAAAGGAATGAGATTAGAGAACTTGGGTTAAAAAATGTGAAATAAATTCACTGCTAAAAAATTAAAGTGAAGAGGAGGAAAAAATACCTATTATAGTTTTGGGCGCCTGGGTGGCTCAGTGGGTTAAAGCCTCTGCTTTAGGCTCAGGTCAAGATCTCCGCTACCCATATAGGGCTCTCTACTCAGCGGGGAGCCTGCTTCCTCCTCTCTCTATGCCTGCCTCTCTGCCTACTTGTGATCTCTCTGTCAGATAAATAAAGTCTTTTTTTAAAAAAGATACCTATTATTGTTTCATTACAATTTTCAACTTGCAAAGGAATTGCCTCATCTCCATATTTGGGGTCTTCACTGCTTGTGGAGTTTTAAGCTCAAGGGCAAAAATGGTTTCACAGAGGAACACGAGAAAGATTCCTTTGAACTGGAAGTTGAAACTGGTAATTGGCCTGTTTGGACATATTCTACTGGGTGAGCAATTTATGAATCTTGATGAGAGATCAAAATCAGCTCCCACTGTGCAAACTGAAAACAGTTATTACTCAGAATTCCCCAATACTCATTTTATGGGCCAAGAACAAGTCACCTATTCCTAGCCAATTAAATATACCTGTCCTGGATTTTTATTTTTATTTTGGCAACAGAATTTACCAAAAAAACAGTCAAAAAACCTTTGTGGTAACAGAAGTATTGGAAAAATCTAATTATAACATGTAATGACAGAACTGGCCTTAGTGTTATTTAGTATGCATTTAAACTCTGTTTGTGGTACATGCCAATTCATCTGGTAGTTATTAGTGCTGCTGAAGCAGTAATCAATGGAGTATGTTTGTGGGATAATGTTGGTTGTGGTCATGAATGCTTAAGCTAAGGAAAATACTTCTCTATTTCCAGTCCTTCATGAACCACCTACAGATAATGGAATAAACTCCTGCTTTGGTTTACATCATCTAGAATTTCATAACTAGAATATCAAATGAGAATTCCTGACTAATGCCATTACTCACTATGACATCTGGCCTGCTCTCAAAATTAATGAATATAAAAGGAATTTTGATCAACCAGGTTCAAATGGAAAGGAAAAAAAAGTTAAGAACATAATGATATCAAGGAGAATGGTTACCGGAAGTGATAATATGAAATAACGGAAAGAATAGGAGATTAAAATCAGAGATGTTGATCTTAAATTAATATTTATGATATGGAACACACCTGGATTATGAAAAATGGACATCAGGGGACACAGCTAAAATGGCATGTAAATTAAAGACATTTGAACTGAGTCAGAGAAAAGCAAGGTTAGGCTCTTTGATTTGTCATTCATATGGACACTGGAATTGCCATTATATTTGCAGTTATAAGAAAATTCATCTTTGCTGAATTGGAGGATAAAACTTAGAGATCAGTAAAAATCTATGACAAAGAGGAGGAGCAGAAGTTATTTAGCAATATGCTTTAAGATTTAGAGGTGAAGGGGTGGGCCAAAATGTAGAATAATTCTCATGTAAAAAGTGGAGAAATAGGAATAATGTTTAGAATGTGCCAGCTTCCTACGGCATGTGGCTATAAATGCATCCTTCCTAGAGGAGCTCTTAAAGGGGCGGTATCCTTAATGTAACAGGCAGTTTCAACCAAGATGGGGAGATAGTAGGTTCTGAAAAGAGGTTAAGATGAAGGGGATTGGCTAAAAGAAAGAATTTCAACACAAAATTCTAGAAAAAGTTAGAACATAATTTATGATTCATTAAATCATTCAGTATGTCAGTAATATTGTTTCTCCCATGTAGCAGGCACTATGAGAAGTGCTGGAAATATAAGATGGCTAACTCATAATATTTACCTTCAAGGGATCTTTAATCTAGAGAAAGAGACAACAATATAAAGAACCAATTAACATACTTCATGATAAATTCTTCAGTCAAATATAATAAGAGATATAGGAAACATAAGCTAACTGAATTGAGCTTTGAGTAAAGGAAGATGAGAAGTGTTAGAAGAGAGGTTAGAGAAATTTATCAGGAAAAAAGTGACCTGAATTTGACCTGGGAGTACAGATAGGGAGTTTTTCAGAAGACTGGGGAATGAGAATAATGTCAGTTAAAATGAACTGCAGATAGAAGCACCAGCCCTCTCACAAGCAGAATGTCATTTTAGCATGTCAAGAATGTCTGACCATGGGTAAAGATTATGTGGTTTGCTCACAGGTAAAGGATAGGAAGTAAGAGTAATAAAGAGATATATGGGAGCCAGGTTTTGAAGGGACATGAGAGATTTACATTTATTTTGAATACTGTATAAAGGAAGTGATCACATCTGTATTTTGAACAATATTTGCAGGGCCAGGAAGAGAGCAATTGTTAGAAAATACGACTTGCTGCAGAACCGTTTGCTCTCTGTTCCTCCTTACAGTTGGCAGCATTCCATGGTTTATGGGCCAGATTAGACTAGTGTTCCTGGTGTTGAATGTGATGCCTCCAGGGCAGAAAGAGGTCTACCAGTTACACTCCTTTATATTTTGTAGTTGGTGTTTTCAGATACAGCAATGTGTCTTTATTTTATTTTGATATCTAATATTTATCCTGCTCCTGAAGATCAAACTCTCAAATATTTCACAGATATGTCAGATTCCTGAATCATTGTTGGGGTTATCTTCTATTTCCTGGAGCACATGTGTTTTTCCAAGGCATTCAGTGCCCTAACCACTCTTACTCGTCCTGCTCAATCAATACACCAGTGCAGTCTTGGATATCTAGGTTTAAAGAGGTCTTTAGGGGAAGAGAATTAACATAAAAACTGTCAATATTGTTGTCCATCCTCTGTGAATGTATTGTTTCTGATTCTTTTTTCTAATTGAAATAGGAAAAAAACACATTTGCCAAATTGATGGCCATGAAATATGTACTTATGGCCCTGTTAATCTGCTTCTGCATTGATACCAGTTGATATTGGAATTGTTATTTGTATGGTTCTGCCATAATCTACAGTCATTCTACAGGACACATCTTATTTCTGCAGAGGCCACTCTGGCAGACTAAATGCAGATTTGATAGAGATTATCACTCCTTTATTATTTAAACCTTTATTATTATTATTACTAAAGCCTAATCTCCCCTAGAAAATAGTACTTCTGTTTTATTATCTTCACTCTGTGATTTTGTGTGTGCGTGTGTATGTATGTTTGTGTGTGTTGTATACATGAGAGAGACAGAAAGATAAGAGCATTAGCATGTGCTTTTTAGAGACTCCTATGTGGTCTTCTCCAGTATAACAGGTCTATCCCACATGAGATCAGGGGCCTAATGTTACTATAACTCTATTATTCAAGTATATACATTCCAAACACATGTCACAGATGGGGAAAATGACCACTGTGGGGGTCCATGGGTTTAGTAAGCCTACTGGTAAACTGAAATTTAGCCAGGATGCTGGTCAATTCTCAGTAGACTTACTCGACTCAGGACTCTGGTTGTCGGTTTCTGTGTCTGCATCTCTGGTTAGAAACAGCAATTAGCAATCAGAGCACAGATTTTCAATTTTTGGAGGACAGGATCTTTATTGTCTACCCTGGCTCCTTGTAGGCAGTGTGCAAGCTGCTCCAGGATTGTATGCAAAGCTGCCTGCTATGAATCTGGATTTTGGTGGGGGGATGGGTAGCTGTTGTGAAACTAAGAACTGAATTGACTGAAATTAATCACAATTTACCATCAAGTTTTCCCTAGGAAGTTGCAAGCCTCTGATAAACTTCAGAGATCCAAAATAGTTGCAGCAGACAGATTCTGCCAGTGAATTATTGTCTAGATGGGCAGACAAATACTTGGTATGTCCTACTCCACCATTTTTCTACAGTCCTCTTGCCTGAACTTCCCCTTTGCTTCTAAGACACCATGCCGTATTAACCAGCTCCACAACTTACTCTTGATCCATCCCTCTTGGCTGTACAATGGTAATAGTAATTATGATCTCTTGAATTCTGATGTTTCAGCATTATCACTTGGCTCCTATTAATATAGAGCCTCTCCAACCCCATCAATATTCATGGCCTAACCTACCATGAACTGTGACTTACAGAGAGATCTTCCTAGCAATGATATCGTGCACCTCACAGTTCTGGTGGACTTTATGAATGGTGTTTTCTTTTGGTCCTCCTATGGAACATAAATTTTGTTGTACTACAGCTCACTACCAAGTCAGAGTAGCATTTATTGTTTTGGGAGAGGGAGGATATGGTCTCAAAGAGAGCAGTTAATTGAACATTGGAACTATTTTTTAAATTCATAACAGAGATTATAGGGTTAAAATCAGAAGCACTTTTATGTTTAGAACACAACACAATGAGAGAGAGAAAAAGTGATCTGAAAATCAAAAATTTGGCCTTGCATACCCAAATCAACGCTTGAGGGCTTTGAAGCACAGACTTTATATTATATGACATAGTGTAACATAAAGAATGTAATGACGTTTTTCCATCCTAGAATGACAGAGCAAGTGTAACATAAAGAATGTAAAACAGTTTTTCCATCCTAGAATGACAGAGAAAGAACCTATTCTGAGATTTAATATGATTGGGAAAAGAGAGCAAATATAAGTCCCCAATCTCTTTTTAGAAAACAAAACAAAGAGCATTAATACAAACTTCCTGATAATTCTGAAACTGTGCAGAGGTTTATTCCTCATTATTAATTTGAATTTCTGGTAGGAAGAAATTTCAGATTACCCATCTCAGCTGGGATTACCACAATATTATAGGTAGAGAGAGGAAATCATATACCCAACCTAATCTCATATTTCCAAATATTCCTGCAGCTCTCACGGGATGGGGAGAAGACATGAAATAAACACACATGCCCAAATGGAACATAAAAGATTGTTCAGAATTGAGAACTGGATGTTTACTAGGGAGCTGTAGCAGCCATAGGGAAGGAATCCTTAGATCTGAAAATGTAAAATAAGAGAACAAAGCGAGAACTAAACAATGATAAGACTGTGATTCAAAGATTAGCAGTGACAATGGAAGTTGAGAGTGAAGGCTCAGTCAGCAAGAATGAGATGTTAACTGCCCAGATTCATCTTTTTGTGTTGCCCAGGCTGAAAGAAGAGATTTGGTAATCATTAGCACAATATGTGTATGTAGGTGGTAGAATCCACAGTACATATGAATGCTAAGAGAATGCAAGGAGAGTACAGAATGGGAGAAAACTGACTTTAAGCCTTCAGCCATTTCGTAAATCCAAGACTGTAGTTGAAATGATTGATTGCCTTGAATTGGCAAGATCATATTTTTGTAACATAAGCAATGGGGATGATTCGCTGAGTAGAATTTTATAAAGTTTCATATTTGCACTGCTATAGTCTATAAAATATTGAATCTGCTCTGTATGTTTAGCAAAGAAGTATCTATGTAGTGGAAGCGGTCTGTTGATATTAGAGTCTGCTTATATATTGATATAGCAAATTAGCTCTTCAGAGGCACATTGGCAAAGTACCTCAAATGCCCATTTAATACACTTTTTCTTATTAAAGTATATCTAAGGTATATCAGTGTTATAGAACTATCCAGCTGGCTAGAATGGAGTGGCTATGGCAGAATAAGATTTCTGGTGATATCTAGAAAAACAATAAGGAAGAAAGAGAGGAAAGGAGAGGTGTTGGCAGCAAAGGAAAGAGAAAAGAAAGAACAGAATAGAGAAAAAAAGAAAAAGAAAAATCTTGTTTTGAGACACCTCATAATTATTGACGCAACCAGGACTTGAAGAGCCTAGAGCCTGGAGAGAAGGAAACACAGACATGTAAACCAACATTCTATGAGTAGCTTCTTTCCCACTAAGATAAAAGTCAGAAAACCGAGAAGATTACATTTTAAAGATAGATAAACCAAGATGACTTAAAGTTCATAGTACTAGAATAAAAAAAATGGATTTTTGAGATTTTCAGGTAATGGGACTTGATGGAGTAAGATCAAAAGAGAAGAGAGGAGCCCTTCCTTAGTAGGAATTTTCCCCTCAAATTATTAGCTGATTTCTTTTTTTCTTTCAAAGATTTTATTTATTTATTTGAGAGAGAGAGTGAGTGAGAGAAGCATGAGAGGGTAGAAGGCCAGAGGGAGTAGCAGATTCCCCACAGAGCTGGGAGCCCGATGTGAGGCTCAATCTGGGGACTCCAGGATCATGACCTAAACTGAAGGCAGTGGCTTAACCAACTGAGCCACCCAGGCAGCCCCCCCCTTTTTTTTCATTAGCTGATTTCTTAAGATGTTCAAAGCCAGGGTTAAGAAGCCAAACAGAAAGTCCGTGAAAGGCAGAACAAAATTTTCTGCTGTCTCACTGCTAAGAAAGTAAAAATTAGAGATCAAAAGGAAAGACTATACTCAATGTGCCAAATTCTCACTTAGGACCTGTGAAGACTTAAAATCAGGCATGTGAGAAATGTGAAGGGTCTAAGATTTTATCTCACAAGTTAGCCTGCTTCAGTTTCACAGATGCTGGCAGAACATAGGAGACTCCTGAGTCTGAAGCAAAAGACATTATTATTCACACAGCACAGCAGGCAGCATGTTTGCATTGGTTCTCATTACTCCTCAAGGCCCATGGCAGGGAGTGTAAAATCAGGGCCTGCGGATGCTACACACCAGTGAGTATGGGTTACAAGCTTAGAACCTTGCCAGTGTTATAAGGGCTACGGTAGCAAACCTGTCTAATTTTGTCCCTTGAGGGAAACACATCAATATTATCTTGGGCATTAGAAACCTCTGCTTTTTATCCTTTAGAGAAATAGCTTTTCTTCCAAGATAACTATCTCAGATAGTTTAGGAGAAAAGCTAACACAAGACATGCAGACACCATTGAATAAAAGAATTAATTGAGTTTAAACCTGTCAGTTATAAAACTGACAGCTCAACCTCAAGTCTAGTCATTCCTGATAGGATCAAAGTAATATGTCACCCCCCCCCCACACACACACACACACAAACCTTAGGCCACCAATCAGAAAATAAGATTATCCCTCCCTGGAGAGAGATCCTGTCATCTAAAAGCATGCAATTTTTATTTTAATACAAAATGTCTGCCAATAAGATTACCAGGTATACAAATAGACAAGAAAAAGAAGAAAAAAATTGACTAATAAAAACAGACTTAAATGATCCAGTTCTTGAATTTAAAGTAATATTTATATGGTGCAAGCTTTTAATTTACTTTTTTTTTTTAATATTCTGGAGTAGTTTTCAATTTATAGAATTCAAATGAAAAATCAGAGTAATTCTTTTGTTGGCAGTTTCAGTCTTTTATATTCATTTATACAAGTGCATTATCATATTTCTCTAAAACTAAAGAATTACTTAACATATGAAGAATTATTTACATATAGTTTATACATTTTGTGAAATGATTTTTTCCACTGGATAGACTGTAACAGGAAAGTATATTTTCTGAAACTATTAATTTTGAAAATGTAAATTCACCAGATGGAAAATAAAGCTTAAATAATATTGAATTAACACTATCATCAAAGGTATACTAAAAGCAAGGAAGTACATTTCATATGTGAAAGATAAAAAAATGAATAATTTTAATGCCTCCCAGAAAGTTATATTATTTTATTAAAAAATCATAAAAAGTGAAGAACAAACCACGATGCATATGGCAAAATATCAATAGGGAGAAAAAAATGGAAGGAAAATAATAAAAATTTAGAGGGATTTTTAAAATGACATGAGTTTAAATACTTACTATAAAAGTAAAGTGATGAAATTCACTAATAAAAAATAAAAACTTAGAGTGAGCTCAAAATTTCTTGTTCTTCCATTGGGTTGCAATTGGCCAAAATCGATTTTCCCACCCAGACCACAATTTTGGATGTTTTAGGAACTAAGCTTTTCCTATAATCCTAACGTTCTCAGTATATCCTTGGAATCCTAATGCTCTCAGTATATCCTTGATCTCTCCAGTTCTGCTCTTCAGGCTCATATTTAGCCTGGCAAAAAAATGACCTACCATTATCTCTTGACCAAAATTATCATATATAATAATTTCAATTACAATTTTAATTGTAAAAAAATATAAATGTGGAACATGGATATATATAGTTAGAATAGGTGATTTCTACTTGCGGCAGTTTAAAAAGCATAACAGCAATAGGACAGCTTCTACAAAGGATCAATTAGTTTTGCTATATTTAAAATGTTAACATTCTCTCCAGTTACAAAGAAATAAAAATACTTAACTGATTTTGTTGGTGGATATTAGGGTGACAACATTATTTTCAAAATTGGTAAATAAAAGAATTGAGCATGTATCTTGCCTTCTGTGAACAAAATATGTAACAGAGTAACCTAAGGGTATATGAGATTTAATTTTTTCTTATGGAAGTATCCCTAGTCAATGCAGAAGGTGGATGTGAGAATTATCTTTCCATTTTGCAACCTCTAATGAACTAATTGATCTATCTACGAATTATTATTACTACAAGAGAGACAAGCAAACATTTTGTGCTTTCTGGGAAAAGATACCATGCATGAAATATACATTTATACACGCACACACACATGAGTGTGGGCCATATAACACCATTAGATACAACAATGTGTTAGTGAAATGCAGACTGAAATATCAAATGCAGTGTTTAATATGTATAAAAGTGATCTGGAACTTCTTTGAAAATGTAGATTCTAGTTTAGTGTTCAAGTGGAGCCTGAAATTCTGCATTTCTAATAAGCTCCAAGTTTACTTGTTATAATTAAAGTTTTCTGTGCTGTTGATCCTTGGGAAAAAAATATTTTGAGTAGCAAAGCTTTATAGGAAAACAATTTTGAGCAACTGCGATGTATTTGTGTGCATATGTATTTAAGAAAAAATATATTTAAAGAGAGGGAGAGAGAAGCTATAGATGAAAAAAGATCTAAAATATGTATCAACTACTCAAAATTTGGACATATTATTTGGGTTCTGTTTCAAAAAGTTAATATACAAAACTATGACATTTTTGAATTGCTGAAAAATTGGACACTAGGTAGTGTTTGATGATATTAAATAGTTATTTTTAACAAATTTGGTGCAACAGAAACATTGTAGTTACATTTTAAAGTAGTTATCTTGTTTTCTTAAAGTTTTTATTTAAATTCCACTTAGTTAACATGCAATGTAATATTAGATTCAAGTGTACAATATAATGATTCAACACTTCCACACAACATCTGGTGCTCATCACAAGTGCACTCCTTAATCCCCATCATCTATATCATCCATCCCCCCACCCACCTCCCCTCTGGTAACCAACAGTTTGTTCTCTAATTGCACTACTAGGTATTCACCCGAAGAATACAAAAACACTAATTCAAAGGGACACATGCACCATAATGTTTATAGCAGCAGTATCTATATTTATCTATAATGGAATATTACTCAGCCATAAAAATTATGAAATCTTGCTATTGCAACAACATTGATGGAGCTAGAGAGTATAACACTAAGTGAAATAGTCAGAGAAAGACAAACACCATATGATTTCACTCATGTGGAATCTAAGAAACAAAATGAGTGAAGGGGAAGAAAGAGAGTGGCAAATCAAGGAACAGAAGCATAACGATAAAATATTTATCTTTTATTTTTTATTTTTTAAAGATTTTATTTATTTGACAGAGAGAAACACAGCCATAGAGGGAACACAAGCAGGGAGAGTGAGAGAGGGAGAAGCAGGCTTCCCGCCAAGCAGGAAGCCCGATGTGGGACTCTATCCCGGGTCTCCGGGATCATGACCTGAGCTGAAGGCAGTCGCTTAACCAACTGAGCCACCCAGGCGCCCCTAAAATATTTATCTTTTAAAGATACATTATCTATATATCTTTATGTATAAATATTTATGGATGAAATTTACTTCAAAAATGATATGTAAGAGTAGAGTGGTCAGGAGTGTGGATTGGGCAGAATTGGCTATCAGTTTATAGTTATCCATCCTGGGTGATATATATATGGGAGGTCATTGTGTTTTTGTGCATGTTTCTTATCATGTTTCATATTATTTATAATAAGAATTTTTAAAAGATTTATAATATTTAAAGTCACACAGCTGAGTAGTAAGAATCCAAAATAAATATATAATTGTTTTGGGTTTTTTTTTTTTTTTTTTTTACAGATTGTGATTTTTGACTGCACAGTGTGTTTGTTAGAGAAACAAAGTGCTTTTGTGAAACATAGCACTCTAATCAGTGGAACATGTATTTGAGGGGCACATACCTACAATTTAGAGTTAACTCCTTCAACTAAACCAAGGAGGTGTTACTCAGTAAGGTTTTCGACATTTTTTTACATTTGGTGCTTAGATGATAAAGGGTAGGCTAATGATATGGTGTTTTTTAAGCAGGTCTTACAAACAAGAAGACAATTGAAAGGCTTAGATGAGTTGTGTACAAAGTTTTAGCTACATTATTAACACAATGACCAGAAGTTAGTCTGTCTGGCATCAAGGAAAAAGATAACTTATTTTGCAAAGGTAAAAATGCTTGCTCAAGCCTCTTTTCTATGATGGGTGCAGAACTGTATTTATGGATCTTTTGTGTGCATGGCAATGTTCTTGTTAATACAGTTTTATTTCTTATATTAAGCCCTTCATTTAACCATTCAAGAGCCTTGACAATCTCATCCACAGAGCTGCAGGAAATCTAAAGGGAAAATATACTCTTAAAGACTGTAAGAGGATTTGGTTTGGTTTAGAGCATCCTGAGGCCCTGTTAAGAGTAATGTGCTTTTGTTTTTAGGATAAAGACCAATTAGTAAAAAAGAAGGAGATTCCAGTTCTGCACCATTGGCAGGAACAAGGCTTAGACTACCCTTTCCTCATGACCACATCAGGCCCAGTTGGGTTATTTTCCAGTGGCAGGAGCTGTGCTTCTACTGCTAACTTCTCACTGAGACTTATGGAAGTCAGTGAGTTTTCCCGTGAGGCAGGAGCTGTGCTTCTATTGCCATCTTTCCCACAGTGACTCTTTCAGCTTGTGAGACCCAGGTGGCTCTCAACACACCACAATAAAAATAAAAAATTCTGATATTGCAATGTTTCCTGGTGTCATTTATTTACCTAATTCTATTTTTATGGCTTTTAGGCTTTTTGTTTTAAGCCTCTTCCTGCTCCTTCTTTTTTATTGGTCTGTCTTCTAGATTACTAATTTGATCTGCCTCACTTACCCTAGCTGTTAGAATATTTAGATTAGATTGGATCTCATTGAGAAGATTTTTAACCTCTGCCAGATCAGCTCTTACTTCTGTCCTTAGAGATTCTATGTTGCCACTAATGGTCTTTTCCAACTTAGTCATTGCCTGGATATTTGCTACCCTGAATTCCATTTCTGACATATTGTTTATGTCCACACCCATTAGTTCTGTGGCAGAGGTCACAGTCTCTGAATTTTTCCTCTATTGTGTGTTCTTCCTCTTAGACATTTTGGTGAGAGTTGGTTGAGGGAATGTATAGCTGAATATATCAACCATGATCCAGGCAAGGTGCCCATTGGAAGGTGGAATTCACCACCAAAAAAAGAAAGAGAAAACAAAAAAAGATAAAAAGAGAAGAAAAAAAAAATGAACCCAGTTAAAATGGGCCCCAAAGATAGGATTTATGTTGCCCCAAAACAAAAACAAATAAACAAAAAGTCTGACAAAAGTAAAAGAAAAGAAACGAACAAACAAAAAAGCAAAACCCAGCCCAAGTGACCCCTAAGAATAAGATTTATATAGTACAAAGACAAAACCAAGTACACGGAAATACTGATAGAAGAGTAAGATGGGAAGGTGGTTACAAACCCTTGATGTAGGTTGAGGAAAGTATTTTAGTTCTTCCTGGGTGTATCTTGTCATCTTTTGTCAAATTTCAAAAATTCAGATTGTCAAATTTCCAGAGATATAAGGAAATTAAAACTGATTTATATAAGGGGTAGTATTGACTAGGGAAAAAGGATTACCTTGAAGCTTATATCTATATGTATATTTTAAAAAGAAACCACACAGGTATATGTATGAAAAAAGTTCCAATTAAAAAGTTTTTATGGAATGTTGTATAAACATCAAGTTTAAATGATAAATAAGTTGAAAAAGAAGAACAAGAATCATGAGAAAGTTTTTTAAGAAATGAAAAGAAAAACTGTTTCTATGAAATATACACATTTGGAGGCAGTACCTGGAACTTAATATATTGTTTTTCCCTAATGTTGGGCTTTTACAGTTTTATAGAGATGTTGTGGTTATTGTCCTCTTGTTCTTTTGGTTTGTATTCTGGGGGAGAGGCCTGCTGCATTGTTTTTCCATCATTCTTGCTTTGACTGAGTAGCCCTGCCCTCTATCAAGGGGCTGGACTCTATGGAAACCATTTTTACTGGCTTTTGTTATCTGGAGGTTTTTGTTCTCTGGTGGCTTTTCCACTTTTCACAGTTTTTGGCCTTTCAGAGGGTCAGATAAAAGTAAACTGTCTGCACCCAGACCTTTCATCTCAGACAGAAGTCTCAGTCTGTTCCCCTCTGGATGGTCCAGAACACACAGACTCCTCCTCTCCAAACTCAGCCTACCACCACAACCTCTCACAGGTGGCATGCATCCACATTCACTGCCACAATGTTTGCCCAAGGCCCCTGCTTGTCTCTGTACCCCTGTGCCTCAGAAACTGTGAGATCTTGGTCTGGGTAAGCCCGATCCCTGTGGCTGCCATTGTGGGGACTGCTCTCTGGAGCCCACACCCATGCTGGGTGTGCTAAGACCCAGCTATGGTACAGGTTGCACAAAAGGCTGTGGGCTGATGGGCCTCCAGCAGGAGCCTGTGCAGGACTCTCTCAGGTGCGGGTGGGGGTGCAACCAGTTCGAGTGATGGTGTAAGCAGCAGAAAGATCCGGTTTCAGGGATAATGGACTGGAGTCCCCACCACGCTCTCTCAGGGATGGGTGGGCACTGGCTCTGACCATCCTGGGACCATGGGCTTAGGTCTGTGCCCATGGCTGCCCGATTTCACCAGTGCCCCTTAAGTCCCTTTTTTATTTTTATTTTTTTACGATTTCCTTTAGCTAGTTGATGCTGCTCCCCAAGCAGGGGTCACTTTCGTATTGGGGCATTACTTCCCAATGGGTTGCTTCTGATTACTCCCTCCCCCTTTTATTTATCCTCCAAAATCATTCCCAGCATTCCCACTCCACTTTACCTCTCCACTGATGAACTTCTGCCCCATAGAGATCCAGAACTGTATAATCTTAGATCTCGGGCTGACTTAATGAGTGTTTAGAGTGTTCTGGTGGATATTTAGCTCATTTCAGGGGATCGACTAAAATAGGCTCTCCAAATTCTCTGCCATCTTGCCCCCCTGAGATCCTGAACCACTGATTTATAGTTGAAGCAAATTTCAGTTGCTTGAAATTGATTTTGGCAAAATATAGAGAAAGTTTTATTTACCTTTCTCTCCATATTTTAATGATAAAAACATATATTTGTCATGATTATGGTCACTACTTCTGGGTCCTAATTTTGATTTTCAAATGTTCAGAAATGTTTCTCAATCTATCTAAACATTAATTTGAACCTTGATAGAAAGTTTCAAAATTTTCAAATATTTGAAATGTAGTCTTCTTTTTATTCTATTCTTTCTGTGGCACCTCAGATACTCTTAGTAGCAGTCTAACTAACAAGAAAACATTCCATTGCAAATTATTATATTCTCTGCTACTTACCATATGGTCATTAGTTAATAGGCTAAGTGCTACTATTATTTACTTTAAATTTACATACATACATTAGTTCATTAGAACTATGAAGCAGACAAATATTTATTTTCTTGTATCTATTTATAATTGAGAAAGAAATGGAAACCAGGTTTTTATTCCTAATTTGGAAAGAAAAGAAAGAAAAGGTTTCTTATTTCTCATTTAAGTGTTTGCACAGAGTTCATTTCAGTTGCATATTTTGATTATTTAAAATTAACTGAAAAGACAGAAAAGGCTCTGAGAAAGGATGATTTGACAGAGATAAATGGGTGCCTAAAATGTATTCAAATGCAGCTTCCAGTTTTAGCTCTAATTTGTAAAAAGCTTCAAAGTTGTCATTCTTGTCCTTAGAACAAGGGAAACCTGAACAAACTAAAAAACAATGATTTTTTGACTCATCAAAGAACTAGAGATACAGGGCAAACAGCCATCTCAAAATCTGGGGAAATAGGCAAATCCAGAAAGTCAAGATCTGTTTACCTGTAGCAGAAGCTAATGGATCCATAAACTTGCAGAGAATAGTGAAAAAAAGATTCCCCTGGTGGCTCCACACAGGGAAAGGAAGATGAACTTTGTTAAATATATCTACAGAGGTGTCCATAACAAAGGCCTATTCTCCAGGGAAAAGACTCTACTGGAGCCTTATTCCACCTGTGGAAATGGCATTTCTTCCATTCCAACCTGTCTAGCCTTCTTGTTTCACCTTAAGGTCATGGAAGGAGAGGAAGCTAAGGAACGTGACTGAAGATTAAAGCCTAGGGATATTTAATCATAAGAATATTAAATGCTTCCAGCTACCACACATTACCACCACAGCAACAGGGCTCTGTTTGAAAGAGTTGTAAGACACACTCTGTCAGAGAAGTACTTAACCTAAAGTCAATAGAGAGGGAAAACAAAATAAACACCACCCATATGTCAATAGCAAACATTAAACACAACCCAATTACTAGGTAGAGTTACATGAAACTTCACACAAAAGACCCACTTAGCTCAGTTCCTTTTACCTAATACATCATGTAGGAATTTCCACTGTTATAAAAGATGCAACAGTCCCCAAATTGAGTTACTTGTGCTAAGCTCCACACCAGTAAACCAAGACTTAATGCCTAACCTAACTGCAGTTTCAGCTTCTCCCAGGAATGTGACCTTGAGCCAGTCAATCAGGGCAGCTCTAGCGAGATAATTTGCCTGATAGACCCAGTCTTTACTCAAAAAGAGGTGACTTGTCTGAAACAACACTTTCCTTGTCTCACTCTTTTTTCCTTTAAAAACCTTCCATTCGCACAGCTCTTCAGAGCTCTTTTCTATATTCTAGATGGGATGCTGCCCAATTCATGAATCATTGAATAAATTCAATTAGATCTTCATATTTACTTGCTGAATTCTGTTTTTAAAACACAATAAAGAACTGCAAGGCATGACAAAGACAATTAAACACAGTCTGAAGAAGCAAAGCAAGAATCAGAACTAGACTCATGACATAAATATTGAAGTTATCAAAAAATGAATTTAAAATAACTATGATAAATATGTTCAATACTAGTGGAAGAAGTAGATAACATGCAAGGGATGAATAGTGGAATGACAGACACTCTAAGAAAGAAACAGAAGAAAATATTAGAAATAAAAAGCAGTGTAGCAGAAATGATTTCAACTTTTTAATGTAATATTAGATTGCTGAAATCAGTGAGACAGTTCACTATGAAAACAGTGAGACATCTCAGTAAAAGGATATTAGAAAGTACTTATAAAATTTGGACATATTTCAGAGAAGGCACAATTGGATTGAGTCTTTGCTCTAGATTATGTGCTGTCAGGAAGCTGCAGCAATACTATGATTTGATATCATACAAAATCTAACTACAAGGAATAGAGAATGAAGTGAGGCTGAAACTATAATTCACAAACAAAACAAAATAAAGGTCACTCATTGACCAGGAAAGGAAGAAGGTGCCTAAAAGTTTTATGGTTTTTAAAATGTCCACATTGTTATCTGTGTTTATGTAAACAAACTAATGTGTTTGCTCCTTGTTGAGTCAGATATAGAAACTGGGAGGTGGACATAGGAACAGCCTGCAAGATGGCCGCTGCACCTGTCTGCACCACTCCTCGGGACCCTGCATTTTGGGACTTCCCGCTTTCAGAATGCTGTGTCACAATGAATAAGCCAAAACTCGACACCCCCTTCCCTCCCCCCAGCACATGCAACATTCCTCGGAGGTCATATCACCCCCATTGCCCAGAAACTCCCACCTAAAATCTCCCAGAAACAACACCCCCATCCCGACTGATAAAAATAAGCATGGCCAGTCCCACCGGGCGACTTCCCTGGCCTTCATCTCTATCGGACATGGGAACCTCATCTGAGAGCGCCTCCATTAAAGCCTACTCAAACCACTTGCTACACCTGGTTCTCGCCTTTACTGGCTCTCTCTGCCTTTGTCCTCATCAACACGGAAAACCTTACATTTGTTGCCAAAATCCGGGAGAACATTGAAGCCCCAACATCCCTTGGAGGCTTCTCTCCTCTTTACCTGTCCCATCCTGATGCCTATTGGGTGAGTTCCTTCTTCCCTTGTCCCCATTCCAGGGCCCCTGTCCGCGCCGCATCAGGGTGACCTCTCTGTTTAACTGTGGCTTCTAGGAAGCCTGCCGTGGCTTCTGGGAATTGAGAGACATCTCATTCCTAGTTTGCTGCTCTCATTTTCCGTGGTCTAAGGTCGAAGTCGGGGATGCTTGTCTCTGGCCTTCAGACTACCTAACTGGGAATTAAGGGAATTGCCCATTCCAAATTCGACCCCAAAATGCCTCTGGGCTGTTTACTCCCAACCTCCGGACCTTGGGCTTATCTCAGAAACTCCCGAGGCAGCGCCTTATTTTCTGCTGTACCGTTGCCTGGTCTCAGTACTGTCTAGATAACCAATCCCATTGACCTCCTAAGGGTATCATCGATTTCCAGTTAGTGACTGATCTGGACAATCCCAGTGGGCGTGAAGGTAAAGGGTCCATGCTCATTTTATTCATGCCTTTTGGAGTCTGTGCTCTCAACCTCCTCTTTCCTCTTCTTTTACTCCCACCTCTACCTTCCCAGGCCTCTCCAAAGGACACAAAAACCCTCTCTCCCTCTCCTCTGTCTGACCCTCCTGAAATACTTTCTTATCCTCCAACCCTAACTATTCAGACTGCCCCTCCTCCCTATCCCAGTCCCAACATAACAGGTACTCCTACACACACAATCTCTTCCACCCTACCTGCACCCCCATCCACCCCCACCCCCTGACCTCCTCCAATCCTGCCTCCTTGACTTCTTCTTCATGCTTGGACCCTTCTCTTCTTCCAAACTCACCTCCAACTCCTGCTGTTTCCAGCACCCTCCCAGTGCCATCTGCTTTGCCCTCTTCTGCCCCACCACTCTCCCCAATTAGTTCAGGACTCGTTCCAAAGACCCTTTTTCAGAACCCTCCCTCCTCTGCCCTCTCTGCGAGGTGGCCCAGGCTGAGGGGGTCATCTGAGTCCATGCCCCATTTTCCCTTCAAGACCCTTCCCAAATATAAAAATGCCTGGGCTCCTACTCAACCAATCCCTCACACTATCTCAAGGAGTTCTGATATTTAGCCCAGGCCTATGATCTCACCTGGCATGACATACATGTTATTTTAACCTCTACCCTCACTACTGAAGAACAGGAATATATTCAGGCTGCAGCCAGGGAACACACTGACCAAAGCTACCATGTTAGTCGGCACACAGGCTGTTCTGAGGCTGATCCAGGATGGGACTATCAAAGTGGCCAAGACGGCCAGCGGCGTCATGATCACATGGTCTAATGCCTACTCCCAAGTATGTAGGCAGCCTCAAAAAAGGCAGTTAATTATGATAAACTCAGGGAAGTTATACAGGGCCCTGATGAAAATCCAGCAGTCTTCCTATAAGTAGGCTAACCGAGGCATTAATTCGATATACCCACTTTGACCCCAAGTCACCTGTGGGATTCACTGTCCTGGCTACTCACTTTATTTCACAATCAGCAACGGACATCTGAAAAAAGCTAAAAAAGGCCAACGAGGGCCCTCAGAGTCCTGTCCCTGACCTGGTGAGAATGGCTTTTAAAGTCTTCAATGCCCAAGAGGAGGCAGCTGAGGCTGAGCGACAGGCTAGACTCCAACAAAATGTCCAGCTCCAAAACCAAGCCTTGGTAGCTGCCCTGTGGCTGGCTGGCTCTGGGCGCCAAATGTCAAAAGGGGACCAACATGTCCCATTGGGGGCCTGTTTCAAATGTGCTGAAGGCCACTGGGCCCATCATTGTCCAAACCCAAGGGAACCAACCCAACCATGCCCTCAATGCCAGAAAATGGGTCACTGGAAATCTGACTGCCCTGGCCTTGGAGGAGGCCTCAATGCAGAGGAATCTCCAACCCGGTAAGTCCTACATTCCAGTTTCTGGGGAGGATGATGACTGATAAGGCCTGGAAAGCCCCCTCACCCTTGCTGAGCCTGGGGTTACGCTCCTGGTAGTGGGTAAGTCCATCTCTTTCTTGTTGATCCATCTTGCCTTCTTTTTTGGATAAAAGTTTTTCCTTCCAGATCATGGTCATGGAAATTGATGGAACTTCCTCAACCCCCAAAATCACCCCTCCTCTCCCTTACAGCTTGGATGGGTTCCCTTTATCACACTCATTTCTCATCATCCCCTCCTGCCCTGTCCCCCTTATTGGTAGGGACCTCCTCTACAAGCTTCAGGCCACGGTCTGATTATGCCCCTCCCCACTACAACATCACACTTCTTATTGCCCTTCCTCACACCTGACTTCCCTACACCACCCCAATTGTTACCTTTCCATGTTGATCTCATGATCTGGGACACCTCCAAACCAGTAGTTGCCACTCACCATAGCACTATCAAAATCCAGCTGAAAGACAATTCTACCTTCCCTTCCAAACCACAGTTCCCTATTTCCAAAGCCAACAGGCAGGGCCTAAAACCTATCATTGACCGCCTCCTGAAACAGGGTCTCTTCATCCCTATCAACTCCCCATGCAACACTCCCATACTCCCGGTTTATAAACCATCTGGGGTTTACCTCTTGGCCCAGGACCTTAGACTCATCAACAATGCAGTAATTCCCCTTCACTTGGCCATCCCACACCCTTACACCATTCTTTCAAACATATCCCCCTCCACTGCCCATTTCTCCATCTTAGACCTCAAGGACACTTTCTTTACCATCCCTCTACACTCAGATTCTTATTTTTTTTTCACCTTCACATGGGAGGATCCTGACTCTCATATCTCTGGTCAGCTTACATGGACAGTCTTACCTCAGGAGTTCAGGGACAGCCCTCATCTTTTTGGCCAAGCTGTAGCCAAAGATCTCACTCTTTGTGACTTCCCAGACAGTACACTTCTAAAATATGTAGATGACCTTTTTCTATGCAGTTCATCTCTTTCCCAGTCCCAGAAAGATACAGCTGCCATCCTTAACTTTCAGGCAGCCAAGATACCGAGTCACCACATCCAAAGCCCAGTTATGTGTCATTACTGTGATATACTTGGGTATATCCCTGAGCCCCCACCTTTGCCTCCCAGTATCCTAAGTAATAGACAACCAATTACTGCTGCATTCCTGTGTCTGCCTCCCCATCTCCAAGGAACCCCTCAATGCCTCTTAGTCAGCAGGAAGCAGGCAGAATGGAGTCGTTGCCCTATAACACCAAAAAAGTCAGAACATTGGGGCAGTGGACATAGGAACAGCCTGCAAGATGGTTGCTGCACTTGTCCACACCACTCCTCAGGACCCTTCATCTTGGGACTTCCCACTTTCAGAATGCTGTGTTACAGTGAATAAGCCAAAACTCAACCCCCCTGCACATGCAACATTCCCCAGAGATCAGATCACCCCGGGACCTCACCTCCATTGCCTAGAAACTCCCACCTAAAATCTCCCAGAAACCACACCCCCACTCCGACTGATAAAAATAAGTGTGGCTAGTCCCACCGTGCAACTTCCTTGGCCCTTGTGTCTATTGGATCAGGGAACCTCATCTGAGATCGCCTCCATTAAAACCTACTCAAACCACTTACTATGCCTGTTCTCTCTCTGCCATTCATCCTCACCTATGCTGAAAACCTTACAGAAACTATACCAGTTGAATTTTTGCACAAAGAAATCTTTATTTGATCATGGGGAATAACTTCCAAAGCTGTGACTCTCTTAGCAAGGGTGAATAGGTTCCTATTTAGGGTTAGGGTGAATATTTAGATCGGGAAACCTTGTATGTAGAGGCAAGCATAAGGTGGCACACGTGCCTTAAGGAAACTTGCCTATACATACATTTAATTGTCGGGATGGTGCTTGATCCGCTCCTTCCGCCATGGCCAAGCCACCAGAAAACTTTGGTGGAGGTACCTGTGAATGTGAATGAAAGCCCCTCTGGGCTTTCCCTAGCTAGAATCCGGAAAGCCACATACCCTGTGGGTCAGGGCAATATGCCGTTTGTGTGCTTATTCAAGACATATAGTTCCATTCAATCCTCCTCCCGGTAATCATATCTCCGTATCTGTATCTCTTATCTGTATTCCTTGATCCCTCTGCCTCAATGGTCTCAACTTCTGTGAGTTTAAGCAATCACTCTGTACCCTGCAGTAACAATACTAATCCTGTCTCTAGGGCTGGTGCAAAAGCAGTTAAAGATTTAAGTGTACCACCCAAATTCCTCACTTTTAAATAATAAAAGACTGGGGCCCCTGTCAGTCAAGAGAGACAAAGGCAGAGAGCCTTTGAGGAAGCAGCAAGAGAGCCTTAGAGGAGAGGCAGCGAGAGAGCTGGAAAATAGCAAATGAGAGCCTTCAAAGAGAGAAACAGAGAAGCAAAGCAAGCAGCAGAAAGAGAAGCAGACAGAGAGTAGAGAGACAGAAGAGGAGAGAGAGAGGTAGAGCAAAAGGGCCAAAGCCAGAGCTAGAGAGCTAGAGCTAGAGAGCCAATGCTAAAAAGCCAGAGCGTGCGGCTGAGCCTGCTTCATAGGTCTCTCCTGACTGACCTCGGGTCTGTCAGCTTGCATTAGATTTCCGTGTCTGTGTCATTATTTCGCCCGCCAGACATCCTGCGGTTTGGGACCCACCATCTGCCGAGGCTGGCTCTTGGGGGGGCAGCATTTAATGATATGTAAATAAGGTTTGTGCTCCTCCTTGGGTGGGGATTTTAGTATTATAATGAGGTAAAAGTAACTATTGGTCACTCCATGGGTCCATGCCATGGTATCTACACAGGCACAGGTCAGGAGTTAAGTTCTGTTGAATCTGGGTGCTCCAGCTGGCCAAAACTTTTGGGCAGTCATTATTGCTTGAGGGGTAGCTCCAGGTTCTATCATGGAATGCTATGCCCCTCAGGTTTTTCCTGAGTTAAAAGATAAGCTAGAGAGGCTCCTGGGTTGCTCAGTCATTAAATGTCTGCCTTTGGCTCAGGTCCTGACCCCAGTATCCTGGAATCGAGCCCCACATCGGGATCCCTGCTCAGCAGGAAGCCTGCTTCTCCTTCTTCCACTCCTTGGGCTTGTATTCCCTCTCTCATTGTATCTCTTCTTTCTGTCAAATAAATAAATAAAAATCTTAAAAAAATTAAAAAAATATATAAGATAGAAAGAGGAGCTTAAGGAAAAATGCAGGACAAAGATCACTGGATACAAGCAGGTGAGTAGTAAAGATCAGGTCTTCGGGTCTAGGTGGTGACATTCACATATGATTAAGGCATGATCTTCCTTTTGTCTTAACTCATTATGGTCACAGAATGGCCTTTTCTGACATTGGTATCCTGTTAATTCTGGTATTTTCAACATAACATCAACACCAAGCCCTGAGTAAAAGGCTAGCTCTTAGCAGCATCAAGGCCTGCTCTTGAGTGTCAATTACTGCTGTTTCCTTTTCTTTTTTTTAAAAAGATTTTATTTATTTATTTGACAGAGAGAAACACAGCCAGAGGGGGAACACAAGCAGAGGGACTGAGAGAGGGAGAAGCAGGCTTCCTGCCGAGCAGGAAGCGCGATGTGGGGCTCAATCCCCGGTCTCCAGGATCATGACCTGAGCCGAAGGCAGTCGCTTAACCAACTGAGCCACCCAGGTGGCCCAATTACTGCTGTTTTCTACCCATCAGTTTTGTTTTATATCATTTAGTGAATTTTTTTCAGTAATGCATAATTTGTTTCATTGCCATCTTTATCATATATTAATTTCCCATATATATGTGAAGCTCTGTGATATAATATTATTTAAATTGGGAGAGAAAAGATCAGAACTAAACTATTTTTAGTGGCAGGCTAAGGTGTTATTTAACTTCAAGACTTCGTTAAGTTTAATATCTATGGAGAAGTTTACAGCATTGGAATTAAGAAAAAGAAAATTTCAAATCAGAAATAAAGGGATCTACTGTAGAAAAGATAAACAAACAACTAGGATTGGTTCAGGGCTAAAGGGCAGAGGGGAAAGAAATCTCAACTTGGTCTGGAGCAGTCAGGCAGGCAGGCAGACATAGGGTTGAAAACAAAAGTGTAGTGGAAAAGCAGAAGCAACCTCTAAGTATTCCAGTGTAAGTTATAGGGCAAGTGCAGGAGACACTTGTTAGGGGAGTGGGGACGTTTGATAGGAAAGGAACAGCAGCTGAGATGTTTGTGAGTCAGTTGCCACTGTGGAATTCAAAATTAGTTTGGCAAAGCTAGAGCAGAAGATAAACATGTGGGAGTTGGGAGGAATTAGAGAAGAATCTGGCTTCGTCCACAAACAGAGGAAAAACAAGCAAACATTTCAAGTGGGAGAGTAATATAACCAAATTTATGGCTGCCATATGGAGTATGGACATGGGGAGAACAATGTGTAAAGAACTGAAGGCATACGAACAATTTGGAGGCTCTCTCAAGCAGGTATAAGATGACTTCAGAACACTGACAAAGAAACTGAGGGACTACTGACTCACAGGTTTTTTTCTGAAATGTATTTCTGCTGTAATAGATGTATAAACTCTCTGTACATTGTCAAATAATGTGGTATGTCCACAGTCTTATTTTCCCAAACCAGTTTATTAATCTATTCACTAAGGAACATATCCCTTACAGACCCAGGCTTATAAGAATAAACCCTTAATCTTTGGGATCTGATACTATCTCAAGGTAGATAGTGTCAGAATTGATTTAATTACTTGATGATGTGGAGAAACATACACATTGGAGTTGGTGTCAAATCAAAATTAAGATATTGAACAGAGAAACTGAGCAAATATTAAAAACCTCTGTAAAGACAACTGGTCCCAAGATGGCCTGAGGTGCAGAGACTCATACCAGCCCAAATCTGATAAAATTCAAGGTTATAATATGAATAATAATTTGAAGCTTAAGTTAAAATTATCTTATAATAGCTAAAGGAGAAAGAATTGAAAATCTACCTATTAAGATTTAGAATTTTATTACTGTTATTGTATGATAGTTTTAGATAATTTATTACATATTTGATTATGTATAACCTGAATTTATGGCAATATAAGGTAAAATTCACTGTGCATTTAAGACTATATGATCTTTTGGGGCACCTGGGTGGCTCAGTTGGTTAAGCGACTGCCTTCGGCTCAGGTCATGATTCGGGAGATCCGGTATAGAGTCCCACATCAGGTTCCCTGCTCTGCGGGAAGCCTGCTTCTCCCTCTCTCAGTCCCTCTGCTTGTGTTCCCTCTCTGGCTGTGTTTCTCTCTGTCAAATGAATAAAATCTTAAAAAAAAAGACTATATGATCTGTTATCTATTTCTCTTAAAAACAAATATATTTTTACCTTCATATGCTATAGATCAAAATTTATGAAGGAATAATAAAGTAGTAAACAGTAAAGATTGCATGAAGTACCTCTTGCTATAGTTAGTTTCCAAAGTTAGACTGAAAAATTCACACCTGGTCTTTCATGAGCTGGAATTTTATTTTACTTATTTATTTTTAAGATTTTATTTATTTATTTATTTGTCAGAGAGCAGGAAAGCATAGGCAGGGGGAGCAGCAGAGGGAGATAGAGAAGCAGTCTCCCCATTTGGCAGGGAGCCAGATGCAAGACTCCATCCCAGAGCCCTGGTAGCATGACCTGAACTGAAGGCAGCTGCTTAACCAACTAAGCCACCCAAGACCCCAAACTAGAATTTTAGATTGCTGGTACTTACAAATGGTACTTACAAATGGGTGAACTTTGTATGATTAAAAAAGTACTCTTTAGAGTGTGTGTGTGTGCGCATGTGTGTTTGTAGACATTCACATTCCTCTAGATCTCTCTATATATGAATATAAACAGTGTTTAGCAGAAGAATATTCTGAGTTTAAAAAAAAAGTATTGGTTTTTACTATATAAACCATGAAGTAAATATTCTGCAAAAACAGGAATTATACTATATTCTACACACAGTAGTAAAAGCTATAATCTGTTTTCATCAGCCATAGGAATAATACCAATTTTACAAAGGACAGATGGGAACCATTATTATGCAAAAGTGTTTCATATCAAGAAGTATATATTCCTACAAAGAGGAAAAACATTTTACTTTAGGTCCATTAAAAGGTACACGGTGTTCTTGAAGTACAAAAATAAATTTAGGAATATTCCATCCCATTTTGTAGAGGATGAGATGATTCATCCTGATTAGGTTTCCTGTTGAGGCTGAGTGGTTTTAATAAAAGAAGGAAATCAATGACTGGCCATTGGAATATAATGGATCTGTAATGCTATATTTTAATGAGGCACCAATGGGAGGCCATTAGAATGAAATATATTGACCATCAAAAGCACATAAAATAATTTATTAAACAAGCTGATGTGCAGATAATAGGGTCACTAAATGTATGTTGTAGGGATATACAAAAAAGGTATGAGACTATAGTTTCTAATAAGTTTCTAAACTAAGGATTATTTTCATGCAAAGGGGAAAAACATAATTTGCTGATTAGTGATACATATTAGGACTTTTTAACCACCTTTACGTTCCATGTTTTGTGTAATTTATAATATAGTAGAGTGGCAATTTACAGTACATTAGATAAAGCCTGTAAGCATGTATTCTCTTTGAAAATGATTAACATTAACAAAGACATTCTTAAATTAATATTAGGCATCAGTAGGTTGTTATAATCTATATTTGGTCTCATTTTTAATGCATGTACTATGTAATATTTACCTAATCAATATCATTTTTATAAAATCAGAAGTTATTCACTAATCCCAGAAACAGTTCATTTTGAGAAAGCTACATGTGCTATTTGTAGTCATATTCAAAATATTGTTACAAAGCATTTCCTTTGTAACAGAGAACCATCTACTCTTTTAATATTTCTGTATTGTCTCCATACTCCTGAATCTAGGTTAAAATAATAATTCAGCCTACCAAAGGCAACAACTGTCTTAGTAAGAGGAATTTAAATATGATTAAAATTAATTCAAACTCTAACTAGAATTGCTTTGAAATTAATGGTTAAAGTTTTATAGTGATATAGGAGCTTACCACTGTCAATCTTTAATGAATTCATTTTAATCATTATGCTAAGTACATATAATCAAGTGGATTTGAGACATAAAATTTCAGCCTTCTGGTTTACAATGTTATTTTTATCTCTTTTGTTCACTCATTGCTATCTTGTCACAAGTTATGCACAACTTAATTTAAATGCTTAAATATTTAAATTAAATACTTAAATACTTCCATAGCAACACGCAGAAGAATGAAACTGGACCACTTTCTTACACCACACAGACAAATAAATTCAAAATGGATGAAAGACTTAAATTCATGTGAGATAGGAAACCTTCACAATCCTAGAGAAGAACACAAGCAGAAACAATTTGACCTCAGCTGTAGCAAATTCTTATTAGACACATCACCAGAGACAAGGGAACAAAAGCAAAACTGTACTATTGGGACTGCATCAAGATAAAAAGCTTCTGCATAGGGAAGGAAACAATAAACAAAACTAAAAGGCAGCCTATGGAATGGGAGAAGATATTTGCAAATGACATATCTGATGAAGGGTTAGAATTGAAAACCTGTTAAGAGCTTATTAAACTCGGGGCGCCTGGGTGGCTCAGTTGGTTGGGCGACTGCCTTCGGCTCAGGTCATGATCCCAGAGACCCGGGATCGAGTCCCACATCGGGCTCCCTGCTCGGCAGGAAGCCTGCTTCTCCCTCTCTCACTCCCCCTGCTTGTGTTCCCTCTCTAGCGGTGTTTCTCGCTGTCAAATGGATAAAATCTTAAAAAAAAAAAAAAAGAACTCATTAAACTCAATACCCAAAAAACAAATTATCCAGGTAAGAATGGGCAGAAGACATGAATAGACTTTTTCCAAAGAAGACATCCAAATGGCCTGTAGACACATGAAAAGATGCTCAACATCATTGATCATCAGGGAAGTACAAATCAAAACCACAGTGAGATATCACTTCACACCTGGTATAATAACTAAAATTAACATCTCAAGAAGCAACAAAAGATGCCAAGAAAGGGGAACCCTCTTGCACTGCTGCTGGGAATGCAAACTGGTACAGCCTCTCTGGAGAACAGAGGAGGTTGCTGAAAAGGTTAAACATAGAACTACCCCAGGATCCAGCAAAAGCACTACTGGTGTTTACCCAAATGATACAAAAATGCAGATTTGAAGGAGTGCATGCATCCTGATGTTTATAATAGTATTATCAACAAAAGCCAAATTATGGAAAAAGACCAAATGTCCATTGTGTGAAGAGTGGATAAAGAAGAAGTAATAAACATGTATATGTAATTAAATATTATTTAAACATCAAAAAAATGAAATCTTGTCATTTGCAACAAATGGATGGAACTAGAGTGTACCTTAAGTAAGTAAGTCAGTCAGAGAAAGACAAATGCCATAGAATCCCATTCACCCACTCCTATGTGGAATTTAAGAAAGAAAATAGATAAACATATAAGAAGGGGGAAAAGAGAAAAAAAGGAGAAAAGGAACAAACTAAAAACAATAGGGAACAAACAGAGTTGTTCTCAGAAAGGCGGGTGGGGATGGGCTGCATGGGTGATGGGCATTAAGGAGGGCACATGTGATGAGCACTGGGTGTTGTATGTAAATGATGAATTAATAAATTCTACTCAAGAAACCAACACTGCACTGTATGTTAACTAACAAAATTTAAATAAAAAAATAAATACTCTTCTTCAGGCAAAAATCCTCGCATCCATTTGACCCTTCCTTTGTCTTATAGTGATAACACCAACAGGTTGCACATTCCTCTTCCTGAAACTTGTTAAGTCTTTGTTTTAGATCCGACATTTTTTTCCTTTACATTAAGGTGAATACACCTAGCATATACCTCCATACATGGAACTGAGAGAGGTCAGTAAATTAAGACTAGATAACCTCTTTTCTTTAATAAAGATATATTGCAACGGAAGTCTTACTTTTCTTAAATAATGAAGAAATCACTCACTTTCAAAAATCACCTTCAAGAGAGCTTAATTAAGAACATAGTCAATATTTCTTTTCATATGTAATCCATTCCTGAGGGTAAAGAAGAATTTTAATTAAAAATTCCAAATAAAACCAATATAAATCTATATGATTAGTTAAAAAATTACATTTAAAGTTTTTGAGAATATTTATATTTCCTATGGTAAAATCTTAGCTAATTCAGTTAACAAGTAGTCTCTTAAAATTATTCTATATTCGGGGCACCTGGGTGGCTCAGTTGGTTAAGCGACTGCCTTCTGCTCAGGTCATGATCCTGGAGACCTGGGATGGAGCCCCACATTGGGCTTCCTGCTCCGTGGGAAGCCTGCGTCTCCCTCTCTCAGTCCCTCTGCTTGTGTTCCCTCTCTAGCTGTGTTTCTCTCTGTCAAATAAATAAAATCTTAAAAAAAATTATTCTATATTCAATAACTTAATAAGCTATCAGGCTTCAGAAATAGTGGTCTACAATCTATTGAGGAAAAAAGCTCATTATATAAATGATTGATAAATAGATGATAGATTATATATATAGATATATAAATACATATAAAGATACATATAAATATACAAAAATATAATATATATGCATATATAATATTTATATACATATATACATATAAAATATAAAATATAGTCTAATAATACAGCATAATAACCATAGAGAAATATACAGTGCCACTCAAAGCCTATTTAGAAGGACACCTGATAGGGAAAAATAAAGCTTCAGAAAAGTTGAGGAAGAACAGAACATAATTAATATAATTTATGATTAAAAGGAAGAACATCTTTATTGTTATGTTATAAATGTATTAACACCAATAAATGGTGTTTTTCAGTAACTCCATCTGGTTTATTCCAATTCAGAGTTAAAAGACAGCAAACATGTTTTTTAGTAGGTAATGAATTAAATCAAAATACATTCCACTGAAACACTGAAAAATCAGGATTGATTCAAAAAATGAAATATATATGGAACACCTGGGTGGCTCAGTTGGTTAGGCATCTGACCCTTGGTTTCAGCTCAGGTCATGATCTTATGGGTTGTAAGGTCCATACAAAGCAGGGAATCTGCTTAAAATTCTGTCTCTCCCTCTGTCCCTCTCTCCACTACTGTGCTGTCTCTCTCAAATAAATAAATAAATAAATCTTAAAAAAATAAATATATATATAATAGATAACTACATATTAAACGGTATCACACATGAGTAAACAGAGAATTTGATATTCTACATAAAAGCAAATTCCTAATGCAAATTAGGAAGAGGGTACTAAGGCAGGGGGCCAATAGGCCACTTTCTTAGAAGCATTAGTATCCTTGCACATGACTCAGTGACATCTCATCAAATGAGTGGAAACTGGATGCTAAGATTACATAAATTTTACTATTTCATTATTTTACTTTATCCATCATTTTACTTGCTTGTACTTTTTGTTTTTTCCTCCTAAAATAAGCATACCTAATATATACCATTAAAAGTTAGAATATACATGAAGAATAAAAAAGTAGATTTATAAAATAAGCATATTTTAGTAAGAAATATTAGAGTGGGGGGTGCCTGGGTGGCTCAGTTGGTTAAGCCACTGCCTTCAGCTCAGGTCATGATCCCGGAGACCCGGATCGAGCCCCACATCGGGCTCCCTGCTTGACGGGAAGCCTGCTTCTCCCTCTCTCACTCCCCCTGCTTGTGTTCCCTCTCTGGCTTTGTTTCTCTCTGTCAAATAAATAAAATCTTAAAAAAAAAAAAAAAAAGAAATATTAGAGTGGGTCCAAAGAGTACTGATTTTCTTTCAGGCAAGTATATCTATTCTTTTTAGGAAAATTTTGTTTAAGACATTTATAAAATAAAATATATGGTCATTTTAGTCACAAAATATAGTCCCCACCCTATAATTAGTTTGACATATTCTACATACTAGGCACAGCTTCCAATGTCAAGTTCATACTTATTCTCTATTATGTTCCTCAGTCCTGTGATACAGATAGGTTGTCCATAAGTAAGGAAGAAAGGTGATCACTTTCTTTCTTTCTTGCTTCTCCTTATCAGCTCACTCATTATGGCTTTTGTCCTGCTTTGTTTGGAGAATGTTGAAGCAGTTTAAATTTAGAGTGTAAGGAGGAAATAAAGCAGCTGCATCAATTTATTGCTATGTAATGGTCACTGGAAATGTTTGTAGAAGTACCATCTATGTTTGACCATCTAATCTGTAAACCTTCTAAAAGGAGATCCTCAAAATATGAGTCTTGAATTTCTCACTTCTACTGACTATAAAAATGTAAGGTTATTAGGGATTTTTAGGAAGTATATTTTTTGAGAGAGCTTATTTAGAGAAAGCTGCATGGTAAACACTTCACTCAAAAAGAGAATGTTGGCATTTCCTTAAGGAGATGGGCTTCAGTGAGGCTACTCAGCAACACTGGTCTGTATCCTCTGAGATTAGAGAACTCAGTGGACAAAGGGATAGACTTTTGCCCGGGAAATTCATAGAAAAAAAGGTGAAAGCAAGTTGCCGCTGTTTGACAATCAGCCAAATTGAGTCTGTGTTTGTTAATTAATGTGGTTGTAGGACTTTGATTACCTAAAAGTACCTGCCATAATTATGAAGCCTCCTGAAGTGTTTATTTGGAGTCAGGAGAAATATGTCATTCACTGGGTAAATTGTAAAGGGGCTGTGAAAGAAAAAAAATACAATTGTGTATGATTTCCACTCTTCAGTTCTGCTTCAGTATTCCTGGTTATGCCTGACTAACTTTTGCACAATTCCTTTGTTGGTTCAAGAACAAAGACAAGTGCAAGCCATTTGTGCATCCTTTTCACGACTTAAATAAGTATGGATCATCATTCTCTCTATGACATTTTCTGGTCTTGCCTAGCTCACTAATCGTTTTAAAAACTAATAACACTAGTATTATTATTTATGCTATGTTTGGTTTAAAAGTCAGTTCTCAATATCATATTTTCTCAATTGTTATGGACATATGTTAACAGATAATTTTTCTTTAAAAATATGATTATATATTAATGGAACTCTGTTAATATTTTCATATATAAATGACCTTCGTCAAAATTTTAACATGAGTTGTTTTTTAACTGACTCAAAGTTTTAACTGACTCCATCCTTGCAGTGTTTAATACTATTGCTTACTTGAAATTATGCTGGGGATTTACTAGAAAATTAATATAGATAAAGAGTATTCCAGACTGGTCATTATAAATTCCACCAGGTATATTTAGCATAATAATGTCCAAATGGAGGCATGGCTGCTTCACCAAGAACTGGAGAAGGAGGTGTAGTGTATAATACAGAAGAATTCATTCTGATACCATCATTAAGCTTGTGTGTATACTAAGGCATTGCTTTCATTTTTTCCACTTCCTTCCTTTTGCTTTCTGTACAAGAATTTATCCCAGTTCCAGTATTAGCCAATTTGATTGGAATGAGCGTCTGATGATGTTCCAGCTGTTCTGGAAATTTGAAATGCTCTTTCCTACTCTGTCTTAGGAAATGGAACTGCCAGGCAATTCTGCTCAATACTGCTGAATAACAGCTGTCTAAAATAAACCTGTCTGGTGACAAAACTATCTACCTTACCTCCTCAGGATTCACTCAATCTCTTCATTCTATCTGTAAAGCACTACTTATGCATATTTTTGATGTGGTCCTTTTTAATTACTTAGTAATGGGATCTCTTTCTCTGAATATGACACAGGTTCTTTCTTATAATCCTTTATCTTCCTTTTTGACACCAACCATCTCCCCTTGTAGGTTCGTTTCTACATTCATTATTATTGTGCCCTCTGATCATGCCACTGAGAAGTTAAGCCCTAACATTTCATGGAATAAACCTCAACCCTTTACAGATATTGCTCTTTGGAGGCAGCAAGACAGTCATTCTTCATTTATGGTTTCATTCTTTAAGTTCATTTGTATATGAAATTTAGAATATTGACTATTGCATCCTTTGAGGAAAAAACTGTACAGTTCAAACTATTTTTATTACTTATAGAACTAGTCCCACTTATTTATAGCAGTGTGTCTAAAATAGGCTTCAGAAATGATTTTGTTTTTCATGTAGTTTTATAACATTGTTGACTATAAATCATTCTGATTGAAAGTCAGTTGAACTTAGAAATTAGTTATGATCTACTTAAAAAGTTATATTTTTATAAAATGCAAGCAACTTCATTTTTAGTGAAAAATATTTTAAAATTGTGACTTAATTTGAGGTAGCAATTCTTTTCAATTTAATTTCCCTATATTTCTTTCCTTTTAAGACTTATTTATCTATTTGACAGAGAAAAAGAGCAGAAACAGGAGGAGCTGTAGGCAGAGGGAGAGGGAGAAGCAGAATCCCCTGAGCAGGGAGCCCACTGCAGGACTTGATTCCAGAACCCTGGGATCATGACATGAGCCAAAGACAGAAGTTTAACAAACTGAACCACCCAGGAGTCCCATAATTTTCCTATATTTCTTAGAAATATTATGTCTGTATCTATCTCCAAAAAAAAGACAAAATTATATCTATCATCTATCTATATGTTTCCTTCTTAACTACTTTTTCATACAAGATCCAGAGAACAAATCAATAACAAGAAATATGACACAAGAATTTCCTCAATAATCAAATTTGATATGTCAATCTAGATCTTCAACAGATAAACACTAAGGCAATGTTAATTACTTTGAAAAAAATCTTAGCAAATATTACCTTAGCATATTTAATTCTAATTTTCAGTTATATTTTTATTGTATATATTATTATTATTTTAAAAATACAAAAAATATCATATATGTAAAGGGATTTATTCATTAATGGGGAAATAATAAGAGTCCGTGGCAGTTATCCACTAATTAAAAAAGAAATTCTAAGTTATATATGTGTGTATACACACAAACACATGTACATACAGCTGAAAACAAAATTGTAAAATAAAAGCACTAAGTGATATAAAATGTGTTAAATCAGGGACTCAAAAGAGAGATGGTGGGATACAGGAAGGCAATGAATAGTTTTGTTTTACACATCTTTCTTAGGCAGTTCACTGCCTAAAATATATATTTTTATAGTATTATACTGAAAACTAATTTTTATGATGCAAAGGTATTATTACAAATTCATAAGTAATTGAATATGGAAAATTTTGGATATTTTAATAAAAGTTATTTTTCATTCTACTTTTATAAAATGTTAAATAAAAATTTTATTTTAGCCCACTTTTAATAGCTTGTTTTTATTTATAGTTCTTAATATGAAAATTAAATTGATAGCACAATTAATGAGTTATAAACTCAATGTATTGTTTTCATATTTAGAATTATAATAAAATTATAATTTTCCTTATTCATTTACATTGACTGATGCATTAAAGTCTCAACATCTGTCAGTAAACATATGCTTTGCAATCATACTAGCTAATTGTTTTTGTGAGGGTACTCAAGAACAAATAATTTCCATTGAAGAAGAAAAAGATGCTCAAATATTCAAATCAATCCCAGTGAAATGATTCAAAAACACTCTCTACTCATGCTAAATTTACCATTAAATCCTAAATCAGAGGGTATACCTGTTATTTTCGACATCTCTCTAACAACTTTCAAGTTAATTTCCATTTTCTTATTTTATTATAAGAATTGTTTGAATCTGCTGCCTGGATTTTAATAGTTCTTCTGGAATATAATTGAAGGCAAGGGGCATAACAGATTAAATTGCCCTGAATAACAGCTAGTAAAGACAGGTACCTATGTAAATTAAACATAACTCACCACTGATGTTCACAGATACATTTTTTAAAAGAAGGTATAACATTGTAAAGACATGTTGGACATTTACCATATTTAGAAATGTTTATCCAAGTTTTTCTTTTTTCCCGTGATACCATAGCAGAAACTATGAAAAAAGGAAAGACAAATTTGCTTAGCTCTGTAAACGTAAATTGAAGGATCAACTACTGGTCCTCCGATAAATGCCTGTGTCTGGAAGATAAAACAAAAAGGATATTACTTCTTCATTTCTTGAACAGAGAATTTAACATAAATTTAATTCTCCTAGGTCATATAGAAAAAAAGCTAAAATTTTGCGCATTTTCACTATTTGAGAAAATTGTTATTGTAGAACCTTAGTGAACATAGAACTTCTCCAGATGACCAGTGAAGTAGACAAATCTGTTTGTTTTTTAGTAGAGACAATAGTGTAGATTATGGATGTCTTTAAATTTCACAAGTCATATGACTTGTTGATACAAGGAAACCTACATTTGACAGTGTTTAAGACTGTGTATTGCTTGTTCATTTCATCATGTGCTGCTTTCCTGTTATGAAGGTTGGTTTTTCTGTTACACTAAGGAATCAAACTGCTTCTTACAGACTAAATTATCAGTGTGGACTGGTCTTGTCCTGTTGCACAATAGTTGACCTGAAACAAACAGCTTTTGAGAGAAATCAAGAACATTGGAGAAATTAAATGATAAAATTTTAGCTGATAATGTCAGTGTTAAAGTTGTCATCCTCATTGCTTACCGAAATTTAAAAATGACTTCTATTTCAAAAGGTGTAAAAATCAGATTTTAAATGCATAAACCAAAAACCTTAATTCCTTTACCAAAATACTTACCATGGAATAAATATATTTACATATTACAGCATTATATTTAAATAATGAGCATCTGTTTATCCAAGATCAAATAAGTAAGGGCTAAGCTATGGTAACTTTCCATGTTTAAGCTTTATGTTCAAGAATAGTAGGATAATTTGTACATGGCTAAAACATTCATTGCTCAGTCCCAGGTGAGAATTAAATCCTTCAGCAATACAAATGACTGCTGATTTATTTTCTGGACTCCAAAATTTGTTTAGAAGTAAATTGCTATCTATAGAAACCTGATTTTTCTATTGGTAGTATATAATGATAAATTAGTGACACATTACCATAAAAAAACATAGATTCAATGACATAATAATTTAATCACTGCTTTAATCTAATGCTTGGACAGAGGATTCAGGAAAACTATGATTTCAAATCAGCTCTGCCACCCAATACATGGTCTTTCAGGCTATTGTTTATTTCCTGGAGCCTGTTTTCCAATTTCTGAAATACTAGTGTTTAGATGATCTTTAAAGTCCTTATCCATTTAATTCTCTAATATTCTCCAAACTCAAGCTATTGTCTGTGACATATTGGGAGATTGCACTGAACATATACTGTGGTGACCATCTAATGTGTCAGATTCTTGTGTAATTTCCTCCCTCTGAGTGCATGTGGAATCTATGACCTATCTTTAACCAATAGAAAATGGCAAAGATAACAGTCACTTCCATGATTAGATTACATTATATAAGACTTCATCTTAGTAGCTGGAAAATGAGCCCTGAAGAAGCAAAAAGTTAGGTTGTGAGTCCATGTGGCAGGAAAGGTTCAGTGGCCTCTGTGACTTGAAGACAGTCCTTTTCCAACAGTCAGTGGGAAGCTGGGCCCTCTGTCACATAGTGGCAAGGAAATGCATTCTGATAACAACCTCAATGAGCATAGAAGAGGATTCTTCACTAGTCTTCTAGAGGAGAATGTAGCCCTATTGACATCTTAATTACAACCTTGTTGAGATCCAGGACAGAGGATCATGCTAAACCATGCCCAGACTTCTGACCCAAAAAACTGAGATTATGTGTGCTGTTTTGTTTGCCACTTAGCAATAGAAAATCAATATAGGAATACAGGTTCAGATTTCTTATCTCCTTGGAAACTTGCTCATTAGAAAAACAATAAAACAATAACAACAACACATAGAAACAAATAAGCAAAAAACTCACCTAAGTGTGGGGAAGTTATTTTTTTGGCTTATTTCAAAGTAATATTTTTGTACTTTCTCTCATTTTTGTTTTAGCCTAATAGTTCATTAAAGGGGCAATTAATAGGGAGGAATGGGGAAATGTAACTCTCCTGGTACGTATTAGGTAAAGCTTTTTAGTGCAATAGGCATAATCTGAGATATAGCATTGTTTTTCACTTTTGACTTGGTTTTGTAAAATTAAGAATGGCAGAAATGCATTACTTTCTTTCCTTAGCCACCCACCCCTGATGGCTCTAAGTGTTGGAGTCATGACACCAGAATTGCAACTTTATCTTACAAGTGATCAAAATACTTATAGAGAAAATCCCCAGTAACTTAGAGTAATTATCTGGAGAGGTCAATCTCATTTACTAACAAGTATGTTCAAAATTTAAAATTATTCATTTCTTTTATATTTTCATTTATTTGTAGTACCTTTAGCAAGATCCTGAGCTCAGAGACCAGAGCTAGAGGAGACTCAAGAGAGCACCAGGGAAAAACACCTCATTTTACAGGTGAGGAAAGGTTTCCCAGGCAAGTTGAAATGACTCCTTAAGATTAGTCATACGTAAAGTCACATAAGTAGGGCAAGAACACAAAATTTAAAATTAACAAAATATATTTGAACACTTATATAGTCACATGAGATTTTGCAATTATTTTGAAATTTTAAATAACATGAAAAGTATAAGATAATGTTCTGTATTCCTTCCATCTAAAATTAAACACTGTTAACATCTTGACATTTTGCTACCATTTTGACAGAATAAATACTATATTACATGGCACAGATATTAACTACCAGAAAGATGGAAGCATAAAACAGATACCACAACATGTGACATCAAGAAGTTACCACCCAGGGGTTCCTGGGTGGCTCAGTCGTTAAGCATCTGCCTTCGGCTCAGGTCATGGTCCCCAGGTCCTGGAATTGAACCCTGCGTCGGACTCCCTGCTCAGCAGGAAGCCTGCTTCTCCCTCTCTCACTCCCCCTGCTTGTGTTCCCTCTCTAGCTGTGTTCCTCTCTGTCAAATAAATAAATAAAATCTTAAAAAAAAATTACCATCCAGTGCCATAACAACAACAAAAAAAATTGATCTGTTGTCACAGGACTTTGAAGTGGCATTCAGAGATATGGGTGAATGGAACCCAATCATAGAACTAGGAAAGCTCATTTTTATTCTGTAATTCCCTAGATAGTTCACTTGCAAATTTAAATGGAGCTAACTCTCTTTAAAGAGGTGGACTTTGAAAAAATTGAGGTAGTAATATCTCCTTGGAAAGAGCATTTTGTAAAAAGTGGACTATCTGTTCAAAGATGAAACAATACCTCATATATTTTGAATCAGCCAGGAAGCCATTGTAGTTGAGCAAAAGTTCTTGTAGTCCACAATGCTTTGACAATTGAGCATTGCATTATGTCTGGCCTCCTCTATCATCCACTGCTTTGCTTACGGCTTATATTACTTTAGCTCTCTTTTGCATCTAAATGAAAACTATTTGATGATGTTAAGCAGATGACTATCCTTTTCAGCTTAAAATGTTGCTTTACATATTGTTTTGTTAACAGTTTGATTTTGTTCTTGGTGCAAATGTAGTGTAACTGGAGAATTAGATTTAACCAATGTTTGGTTTTTATTGAGGTAAACATAATTAAATGAAAGAGGGTTAAGAGAAGTTCAGGATATATGCAATAGAGTGGATATAATGATTGACTATGGAGTTTAAGTACAGTGGGAAGGAATTACATTAACAGTGACATAAGTGAAGTGGCTGACTTAGGTGAATTAGTAACAGAATCAATGGATTGGCACCCTATCATCAGAGAGTCAACAAAGTAATACATGAATTAAGTAGGAATTGAAGAGAGTTAAGGGTATGTCAAAGATTGCACTTAGTAGTGATGTTCTTTTAGGGTTATAAATGAATGAGAGTTTGGGGTATAGTGGAGGGCACACAGATCACAGGAGGAAGAGTGTTTCTCTGGGAAATCAACTGGCACCTGAAAGATTTCAGAGGAATTGGTGTTTTCAGAAGAGAGTAGGTTTCCATAAAAGCTGGATCATTCAGGAAAGAAACATTCCGGTAATAGACTATATTTGTAGAGCATTTTGCTAATGGTCATTTGGCAATTTCAAAGAGGACAGTGGGGATATTTTTAAAAAGTGAAGAAATATATTGGGAACAAGATAATATATATAGATAAATTTATGATATTAGAATTTAAGACACAAAGGCATGATTTGAGATCTTGGAGTTCTCATGTGGTGACTAAGTCTGCAGGGACAAATAAAATAATGCAATTCATAGTAGACTAGGAAGGTAGTGCTAAAGATATTTACAGTATTAGGAAATAGGAAAAGTGGCATTCTGGAGTGTTCTCTTGATCCTTGGCAAATGAAGCTTAATGATTGACTTGGAAAGATAAGTGTTGTTGTATGTTCATGAGCGGCCTTTGATTAGATACAGTGTCATCGCTGTTAGTAGGAATAGGGTAGTTACAATGTTTGATCCGGTATGTGAGATTTCACTTTGACCTTTGTTAGAAGATTGGTAAAATTACTTAGAGTTGCACAGGTCTCTCCGTTGATAACTGCTAATGGGATTGACAATGAGCAGGGAAACTTGGTATAATTCAGGAACGTAGGACTCAGTTGATTTCCTGCAGAACATTATTCAAGACATCATAGTAGAGGCATCTGGGTGGCTCAGTCTGTTAAGCATCTGAGTCTTAGCTCAGCTCAGGTCTTGATCTCAGGATCATAAGTTCAATGCCCTGATTAAAAAAATAAAACAAACAAAACAAACCATCATGTAAAGAATGATACTGATAAATGTTTGCATGAACTATCACAGAAATAGAATCAGTAGGGCTAATTATTGAGGCTTTAATACTTTAGTTTACTCTAGCATATCATTTTGAACAAACACTTTCTTCCAGTGTTAGAACTAGCTACGCTTTTAGGTCTTAAATAATGCCCTAACCTAAAAATCTTCAGTCTTTACATACTGATAAAGAACAATATTGTAAACATTTTAAAGGCTCGGGCTCAAATGAAGGCTCCACTTGTCACATTGGGAAAAGCAAATAATTTTATTGATTTTGATTTCTTTATCTGTTCAATAAAGATGGCAGTGCCTTTTAGAAAGATTTTCTTGATCCATAGTTCAGGTTTTGCTGGTATTCTCTATCTGTAGCACTGGAACAGACTACTATTATAGCTAATGTCATTCTACAGTTTATGTTCTAAATTTTTGAAAGTCAAAGCAGGCTCTACTTATGAATGTTGAGAATACAGTTTTTATTAATCAAACATATCTAGTTATCATCATTCTCTATTTTAAAAAAATGATAATACTTCATTTGATTTTTAAAAATGACCATCACTGTGGGATAGCCCTATCTTGGGTATTCAGGTTTCTACTCTCTAACTTCAGAAAGCCAAAAATTTGGTACTAAAAGACTAGTGGACCATTGGATACAAAAGAAAGTTATAAGGGCAATAATGGAGGTAAATTGATAAAAGGTATGTATATTTTAACATGAATAATTTGTGACTAATTTTTACTGTCTGAAATAATTGTTTGAACATATTGCCATAAAAGCAGGGAGAAGTAATGAGATATTATGGGGGAAAAATGGATTTGAAATCAGGAAACCATGTTCTGATATTTTCTATATGATCTTGGGAAAGTTTCTCATTCTCACTCCAGACTTCCTTATCATAATATTTGTATTAAAAGTCCACTTCAGGGATGCCTGGGTGGCTCAGTCATTTAGGTGTCTGTCTTTGGCTCAAGCCATGATCCCAGGACCCTGCCCTGTGTTGGGCTCCCTGTTCAGTGGGCAGTCTGCTTCTCCTTCTTCTGCTCCTCTTCCTGCTTGTACTCTCTCTCTCTAAAATAAATAAATAAATTCTTTTAAAAAGAAGCCAACTTCACTGGTTTATTAAAAGAACGGTAAAAGTTTCTAGCACACTATCACAAAGTAGGCTCTCAGTTAATGTTGTTAACCCTTCCTTTCCTTGTGACACTAATACCATATAAAACTTAAGAAAAGATATAAAAATTACTTTTGTTTTATGGTTAGATAGAAAATAATAAATCTTCCCTGTGTTTTGACAACTCTAAATTAGGAGTCAAATGCATAGAGTTAGTTATAAAAGAACTTTATAGAAGAGAGCAATGATTACTTTTATCTCTTAAGAAGATGATAATTCTTTAAGATGTATCTTTACAAGAAAAAAAGTAAAGATAAGCCCTAAACCTTATCTATGTCATTAAATTGTACGGACTTTTTTCTTAGGCATTTTAGAGACTTTCTCTGTCCTCATTACTTAATCAGCTTAATATAACTGACTTTCACATTAATTGGGTTTCAAGATTCCAAGATTAGAAACTTCATGTCATGTATTTTAAAATGAAATATGGACTGACAAAATAAAAAAGCATTATATTTAAATAATGTATTTGAGAATAATTCTAAAATATATTAAATAAACAGAACTATGAAAAAGTAAGTATAATTATAATATCTCTGAGGGAGGGTAAGACAGCAGAGATTTTTGATAAACATAGTATCAGTGATATGCCATAGACATGAAGATATCATCTACATTTTTCAGGAGAAATTTTATTTCATACAATGTAGCATCTTAAGATATAATAAGTATATAATTCAGTGACATTTTAGCTTATGCATTTATAAAACTTGAGTGTAGATTTTTGTCAGCACATTTATATGACTTTTCATTCACACAATACCATCATTGAAAATATGCTTATCCCTATGTCACTGGTTTTCTTTCTATTACAAGATAAACCTCTATTGGCATATTCATAGATTATGCTTAGCTAAGTGTTCTTTTAGTAATGCTGAAAAAATAATCTGAAATCAAGTTAATTAATGACTTGTTCAGTAATCCATGGTGAAGAGAACTTCTGTACTGAGTCCTAAGAAGAGTTCAAACTCTTCACTCTCTTAAAGAAAATATTTTAAACCAGGAAGTATAAATTTAAAAGTAATTTGCAATAACTGATAAATCAAGTATTGCATCCATAGATATATATACATATATATCCGTATATATATACAATTATGTATATCTATATGTACATATACATAACCACAAATATGTAAGTATAATGGAAAACTAGAAATCACTGCAGATCTGACTCCATCTGATTATTATAAATTCAGTATCTGTAGTGTATAATGATTAATACCATAAATTTTAGAGTTAAGTTGATCAGAGAGATTTTTTCTATAATTTGCACTACATTAGATAAGTTACTTAACTTCTCTAACCTTCCTAATTGGAATGAACTGATATTGGCAAACCTGGTTTTTGTTGTTCTTAGACTTCTTTGTCCAGGTCTCAAATTATTTACCTTATACCAGATTTTGCACTGTGAATACTTAGACACTACCCATTTACCAATCACATAGTTCATGTGATTGTATATACTATTCCTGTATAGCAAATTCTAAGTATGTGTATGTGAGTTTGTGTGTGTATGAGTGGATAGAAAGACAGATAGATAAGCAGATAGATAGATATACAGATATAGATAAAAATCATGCACTCTTAAGATGTGAGAACAGGAAAGGAAGGGAACTGTGATACATTTAGTACAAAAACCTCAATTCACTGGGACACCTGGGTGGCTCAGGTGGTTAAGCATCTGCCTTTGGCTCAGGTCATGATCTCCAGGTCCTGGGATAAAGCCTCACATCAAGCTCCCTGCTCAGCAGGGATCTGCTTCTCCCTCCCCCTTTACCTCTTCTCCTGCTTGTACTCTCTGTTTTTCTCTCTCTCAAATGAAAAACTAAAAAGAATCTTAAAAAAAAAAACAAAAAAAAACAAATCAAAAGCTTCAACTAAGGAATTTAAAAAATGATATCAATGAAATAACATTAAAATTGCAGGCAAATTTAGACGCTGGCAGAAGTTTCAGGAATCCCATTATATTGTGTAAAACTTCTTAATATAAAAATTTTAATTAGTAATATTATACCCCAGAATATCATAAGCATTCTTTTAAGAGATCTTACCTTTTTCATATAGTTTCTTTGAAATATAATAAGAAATGTGAGAAATTCACTAGACATTAATTTAGGAATAATCTGTAAATATGGTAGTCACTATAAACTTAATGTTCAAAGAAAGTATTTAACTACCTAACTGAAATATCTTTTTGGAATTAGACTTAATATGTCTAACTCTACCAATCCAAATAAATCTCTACTCCATCACTGGCTGTTTCTTACCTCAGGGAATGAAGTAAGTGACATTACCATTCATCCAAATGTCTCATGGTGGGAACCTAGGAATTGTCTTTTATTTCTTCCTTCCCCTAGTCTCTTTTGCTAATTAATAAAAAATCTGATTTATTCTACTTTACTGCTAACATCTTGGTCTAGGCCACTATGAGACCTAGTAAAATAGCCTTCTAACTTTCTTCCTTCTTCTCTCTTTTGCTTTCCTTCCATTCATTTTCTATTTATTGGCAAGGAAACCTTCAAATAAAAATCCTTCACTGACATCTTATTGCACTGAAAGTTAAATCCAGAAATCTTTATATAATATATAAATCTTTATATATATATGCCCCAGAGTAGTATGTTCTTCCTAGTCCTTTAATTTTGTCCTTTCAGTCTTTTTTGGTATATTAAATGAACAGTGATACTCTTTCTGTTCCTTAAACATGTCAAACTCAACTCTTTCTCACTTCAGTGACTTCATCAGATGTTCCTTTTGCCTGCAACGTTTCTTCCTCCATTCTTTTTTATCATTAGTTCTTCTCCCTTTTCTTTCTCTCTTCTTTCTTTCTTTCTTTCTTTCTTTCTTTCTTTCTTTCTTTCTTTCTTTCTTTCTAAGATTTTATTTATTCATCTGAGAGAGATTGAGCACAAGACAGCATAAGCCAGGGGTGCAGGGCATCAGGAGAAGCAGACTTCTAGCCAAGTAGGAAGCCTGATGCTGGGCTCGATCCCAGGACTCTAAGATCATGATCTAAGCTGAAGGTAGATGTTTAACCAATTGATCCACCCAGGCACCCCTCAAGCACAATTTCTGACTATGGATTTCCGTGAAGTCTATCTAATTTAACACATACTTTTAGTCCCACAATTTCTTTCTCTCTCTTTCTTTGCTTCATTTCATCACAACTTATAAATATAATTTGTTTATTTTTCAGCTTTTACTTGCCTTTAATATGTCTACTTCATTTAAAGGTCCACAAAATATAGCAGAATGTATTTCACTTGTTTGTCACTATTTTCTGTGTACTAAAAATGGATCCTAGTACATAATAACTTTAAATAAACACCTATTAAATTTATTCATGGATCATTTTTTCATTCAGACTAAACATCTGATTTTTGTTCTGTGAAATGTTCTTTAAAGCAAAATTGAAAATATGCAGATTCTATACAAAATATGTTATAATTCTAGAAGTTCTGCAGAAATCAACTTAAACCTCTAAGTTACAAAAGTTTTATATTTTATACAGAGGCTCAAAGAGGGACTAGAAGCACAGAGTTGAATGGTAGAAGAAGTATCCATTGAGAGATCACGGTGCTTCCAGGGTTTGATAGTTCATTTATATCTATCTAAATTCATTTTTTCTATAATATAAATGCTATTATCCCTATCTGGATATAGAGAAAGTGACATTCTGAATAGTTCATAAAAATTCCCAAAGTCATGAGTTGGGAAAAAATAATAGAATTTGAACATGTATTTGTCTGATATCATGGTTCATTTATTTTCCTGATATGTTTTCCTGGTATATATATATATATAATTGCCCAGAATCATAAAAATTAGTAAGGGAATGGATGGGATTTAGGCCCAAGCCCTGTAACAAGCTGTGTATTCTTCCCATTATAATGCAACTGCCCTATTTATACCAAGTCTATATTTTGAATAGTTACTAGTAATGACTCCTATATAAATATACTACATATTTATTTTTAACTTAATTTGAAAATTAGATAGTTGCAAAACTATTATCTTTTTAGAAGACATGATAGTCCTATAGGATTCAGGACTAGGAATGGCAAATGACAATAAAGTAATTAAATAAGCATAAAATAAATGTACTCATTAAATATGTTTTATACACAGTTCCCATTGATAGAGGTGGAAGAAAAAAGGTGGAAGAAAAAAGATTTCCCCCATGGGCTTATGAAGTATAAGCTTATGAAGTATATATTTTCACAAATAACTTAAAACTAAAGGATGTGGATTTAAATACTAGCATGCCTATATTCATTCTTTTTCTATAATATGTAAAAATTTCATCAGGATGAGTTACATTTATAAATTCTAGAGAAGAAATTTTCTTCTAAATGGAAGAGTAATAATAGTCTGTAAAGGAAATACTTAATCTAATTTTAGAATATTAAAATTCCAATACTCATACCATTAAAGAAAATCATTTGTACATATTTGCCAAAAGCACATTAGCAATTGAAGAAATGCCACATTTAAAAGTAAAAGCTGATAAAGCAACAATAAAAGATTTGATTGAGACACTTTTTAAAAACTGTATGATCATTGTCGTTCTGAGAACTCTCAAATGGCCTGATAAAGTTCTCAAATGATATCTTAATGTCTGCACTTTTGATAGTTATAAGTATAAAAAGATTAATTATTCATTAAAATAAAAGTGAAAACAATTTCTAAAATGTTTAAAATTTCTGCTGCTAAATTTTAGCTATTTTAAGGAACTATCTTAATTTTCTAATAAATTACATGTCCACAAAATTTATGTTTTTGAAATTTTTTCCTATCTGGAGTACAAATTATGAAATTTGTTTGTGTCAGTTTTGTTTCTCCATAAAACAGTCACACAAAAATTTTCTCTCAAGTCTTTTTTTGATAATTTTCTGCATTAAAATAACTATAGATATGTCAGATTATAAAGGTATTTTATTGTAAGGTATTTTGAGGTAGCATACAATGGACATTATGCTCAGGGTTTCTTTTTGATGGAAATTAAAGAAAGTATAGTGTGCTTCCTTCACATTATGCATGTTTGTTGGTCTGCCTATCAGTCTCTGGTATAAGAGGGAAAATGTCACAAGTGGAAAGCATAATAAAGTTCTTTAAACCTTCATTTTATTTTCAATGCTGATGTTGGAAAGACACAGAAGACCCAGTCATTCTCATGTGGCAAGGTTCTGGCTAATAAAAGCAGAAAAAAGTCATCTAATGCTTATATGAAAATTGTTTCAATGACAAAGTGCATTATAAACACATGACTTATTTTTCAAATGTTAGAACTTAAAAATTAAACTTGAATTTGTCACCAACATAAAAGCCTTGAACATAAAAAGCATCTTAAAAATTGCTTTCTCTTTTGCCAAGTAAAAGAAAACATTAATTGACTTAACTTGGAAAAAGGAAATTTTGAATATCATGGAATTTTTTTGGATCTTAGCAAAGAAGTCATTGTTTCAGTGACTCTATCAACAGCATTGCTTATTTCAATAAAGATAACATTTATTTTAATATTTTGAAGTAGTTTCTGGCAACTGTTAGATTTGCCTTTAATGTACAACTAGATTAAACCACTGATGTCTGGCATTGCAGCTAAACTTGGATTTTGGCCCATTATTGGTCCACTGAATCATACGAAGTATACAGCTATTCATATAACTGTTAAGGGATGTCTTTGTCTTCAAGGAAAATATGTCTTTGCCTGGAAAAATTTCAATGGGAGGGTAAAAATATTGATATTCTCTGCAAAGTTTGAACCTCTCCATTGCTTTGAAATACCTAATTTTGCTGTTTGGAGTAGAAAGAATCATCATGCATGCCTGTTACTTATTGTTTTCTATGTGGGAATTCACTGATGTTGAAGACTTTCAAAAATACTGAATAGATAATTGTCTCCTTAGCTGAGCCTTTGAACCATGTTGTTTCAAGAAGTTTTGGTAAGCAATGAGAGCAGAACATGTAGTTGTCAGTTTTATAGATGATTGTTGGATTTCATGGTTTGGGGTAGAACCCACTTGATTCAACTTATACACAAATATTTTATATTTTTGTGAGTAAAAGAAATCTTAACTCAGAAACCTAAACATTAGTTACTAGAATATATATAACATTAGTTACTAGAATATATATATAAATATATATTTTATGTCAAATATATATTTAATATTCAAAATTAATTGATTTTTATTGATATAAAGAGAGACATTTTTTCAACTAAAAACCTTAGCATCAGTATTGTTTGAGTGTCGCCACTCTGCAAGTCTTTGATAGTCTTGGAAAACTTTCCAATGTGGAGGGAAATAATTTTGCTGGATGTATTTGAAAAAGATAAGTGCTTGTCCATTTTCTCTGAAAGCAGAGATTAGCAGCCATGAGGAAACATAAAATTCTTGTGTAGTTCCTACTCTGGCAAACTTAAAAAAGCACATATGGTTGTGTAGTTTTGTATACATTGTTGCTAAAGATAGAGAAAACGTCTTCAAACCTTGTCAGGGGTAAACTCATTGATTTAAAAAAGTAAATAAATAATATAATTGAAGGCTCTACTTAATATTCTCAAGGAATTTTGGTGTCCTTGACACAAAACCACACTCATCTACAATAGCAAATTTGTAGAGTTGTAACTTCTTTGCAGCTATAGAATTTTGTGATACGATCGTTTCCTACTAATACCTAGCATTGGTTGGTAAAGAGCTCTAAGGCATATATTATCATTTTTAGTCAACAAAACTATGAAAGTTATACTGGGATGATTAATCTCATGTTTTAAAAATTTTATACTCAAGTAATAGATAACAGATTGGTGTTGTTTTGTAAATGCTGGTGGCTATCCATTGAATTTTTTTCTTCCTTTCTTTTTTTTTTTTTTAAAGATTTTATTTATTTGACAGCAAGAAACACAGCGAGAGAGGGAACACAAGCAGGGGGAGTGAGAGAGGGAGAAGCAGACTTCCTGCCAGGGAGTCCGATGTGGGACTCGATTCCAGGTCTCCGGGATCATGACCTGAGCCGAAGGCAGTCACTTAACCAACTGAGCCACCCAGGCACCTCTCTTCCTTTTTTCTTAGGAACACAGACTTCATATCACAGGCTTCCTTATAATCTAACTTGACTGAATTCTAAGCAGTGGAATATGAATAGAGATCATGTGTGCAAATTCCATAAAACTTCCTATGTCTGCTTCTCCGTCTTCTTATCCTTATCCAACTGGCTAGAATGGAAATGCACAGGGTGGCTCTCTAACTGTAAATAGAATATTGTAAGAGTCTCCATCAACCTGGGTCACTGAATCACCCTGAAGCGGAGCCTATTACTCCAGGCTTCCTGTTAAAGCCTGCCCAGCCAATTGAAGCCACCTTAGACTCTTGCGATCGAAAGGTAAACATATTGTATCAAGCAATTATTTGAGCTGGTTTTTAAGAACAAATTAGTGCAATGCAATACACCCATTAGTACTCTGTAATGGAATAATGCTTTAACAAAAAGCAAAATATATAACAGTGAATTCTCAGTTTAGCAGTTAAAATCAAGGAAGGACATTGCCAATTTGAAAAATTGAGTGTCATGTTTTATGCTGTGGCAAAACATTTGGTAAAGCTGTCATTTGTTATAACTTGAAAGACCAATCATGAGCCCACTATTCCTGTATCTCCAGGCTAAGAAGCTGGAAAAGGATAAAGTATCAATTTGTGTTTATAATTGGTTGCTGCTTTTAGAAAGTTATTACAGAAAAAATAAATGAGCTTAGAAATAAAAAATGGCTTATTTCTAAGCAGAAATTAAACAATTCATAGTATTGGACAAACCAAGTGCTTTTGGACCATAAACAGTAAGAAGTAGGATTAAGATGTGTTTAAAAGGACAAAGGATGAAGACCTCTCAGTTAACAAAGATTCAGTCTTTTTGCAAAAAACAGATGAAGGTGTGGCCCTCTAGCAAACTTATTGTTTTAGATGGTGTTAACATAGCTAACATAGCTAACATTGGTGGTGGAAGAATAAACCAGATTTATGAATTAGGTAATGGAAGATTTGGGTTGTTATTAGCATAGGCAATATCCTGGAACCAAATATCTGATTTCATAATTCTAAGATGCCCTTTTTCTTTCATATTTTAATGTCTCTGAAATTGAGATTTCTTATAAAATCGATGAGATTTTATATCACTAAAATCTAGAAGTCAACAGTAGAACACTGTTTTAAGCTCTAAGAACATATCTGAGTTTTTTATTGTTGTTGTTTGCTTTTTTTTAGAGGAAGGTGGTAAATAAATACTCCTGAAGTGGGAGAAGTAGACTAGCTGTACTTTAACGCAAAATCAGTTTGTGAATCCAGTACCATTGGCTTTAAATTATTTTATAGATTTATTCTCTAGTGCTCCTGATGACATAGAGAATGATACTGTGTTGAAAAACATCACCATCCACCACTCTGAATTGAGAAGTAGTTCTAAAAGTTAGATTCTGCATGTGAAGGCAGACTCAGGAATACTTTGACATGTCTGTTTGCTTATATTTCCTTTTCCTGCATATGCACAGGAATGACAATGATGGTTGTTCTCAAAGCATGGCTCCAGGATGTGAGGGCGATCTGGCTGCGACATCTGTCACCCCACCGATCGCCAGGATTGATTCGGCTGATCTGGCTGGCTAGGTGGGTGTCGCCTTCCTCCCTCACCGCTCCATGTGCGTCCCTCCCCAAGCTGCGCACTACATCCAAGAGGATGACCTTCCCTGATAGAGGAGAGGACCGTTCTTCGGTCAAAGGTATAGGAGTAGCTGCGCTCCACTGCTAGAACCTCCAAACAAGCTCTCAAAGTGTGGCTCCTGCACTGGCTGCATATGTATCATCGGAGGCTTATTAGAAATATGGAGCGCCTGGGTGGCTCAGTTGGTTAAGCGACTCAGGTCATGATCCCGGTTTCCCGGGACGGAGCCCCACATCAGGCCCCCTGCTTGGCAGGAGGCCTGCTTCTCCCTCTCTCACTCCGCCTGCCTGTGTTCCCTCTCTAGCTGTGTATTTCTCTGTCAAATAAATAAATAAAATCTTGAAAAAAGAAAGAAGAAAGAAAGAAAGAAAGAAAGAAAGAGGAAAGGAAGAAAGGAAGAAAGGAAGAAAGGAAGAAAGGAAGAAAGGAAGAAAGAAAGAAAGAAAGAAAGAAAGAAAGAAAGAAAGAAAGAAAGAAAGAAAGAAATGAAAGAGGGAAAGACAAATCCTCAGGCTATACCCAGACTTACTGAATCAGAAACTGGGGATGGAGCCCAGCAATCTATGCTCTAACAAGGCATCCAAGTGATTTCGACACAAGACAAAGTTTGAGAACTACTGACCTAAGATTAAATATCTATGTGTAAGACTAAAGGTCTATTTCATTGCATATCAAGTAAACATTTAGAGAGATGAGTAAAGTATAATGATGTAACATACAAAGAAAGACACATTTGAGGAAATGTCCTAGTGCAAAAGTATAAAAAGTTTACTGGAAATTATATTACTAAAGAAATCATGAGTATGGGCTCTGTATGCATTGAACTCTGTGAGCCCAGTAATACCTCATGGGCACTGTTTAAAATGTATAACACTCCCTGAGGACATACTTGCCATAACTCTGATCAGTTGTGGGCATGGGGGATGATAAAATTAAGAAAGGACTTTCCAGAGGTTGGAACCAGGGATCATAGAAAGTGATGGATAAGGGAGTTCTCCTCCTGAGAATAGGTCCACTGCTAGAAAAGGAGCTTCATACCACTATCTCAATAGGATTTCATCATTTCTATTAAAGGATAATTGCACTGCTTTTCTCTTGGTCCAAGGAAGAGATTTATAATGCAGATATCTGTTCTATTCTCCACAATTATTATGTGTGTGCATGGTTGGAGGAACAAGAGACACTTACTTATTCATTCATGAATTTATAAATTGCTGAATTTTAGGAAGTTGCATCTATATCACAGATCCTGAACTTTGATCTTGATGTAGTAAGTAGATGGAGGTTAGGTTGTCATGCTTTGGGAGGGACCGAGTGGGTTCTAAGTGTATGGAAAATGGTGACATGGGTATTTGGTGGGGAAAATATCAGATTGTGTTACAGAGTGCCAAATGACCTTTAAACCCACTCTTCCTTTTCACTTTGATAAAAAGGCTTTGGTAAAAAGCCTTTTCCATACTCTCTCATGTGTAGGTGTTGCCTTATGACTGAATTTTAGGCTGCAGAATAATGAACAAAGTGACTGTGCCACCATCTGCTCTGCCTCTAAAATGTCCTACTCATGCTCACCATTTTCCCTCTTCTCAGGTGATTGGAATGGCAATGCTTAGGGATATATTGGAAGCCACATAATCAAGACCCACTGAGTCTGCACTAGCCTGGGTCCTGCAATACCTTCGTGGAACAGAGCACACAAACCATAACTAGCTCCCCATCCTCCCAGATCAGGAATCTACTTTGATGTTCTGAGCAAAAACCACATGTCTGTTTTGTTGGTTTGTGGTATTTGGTGGCTGTTTGTAAAAGCTGATTAGCTCATATACAATAATGGAGCCTAAATATAATAATATATACAATAATATGATACACATGGCTGAACTCAGGATCTCAAAAAATCTAATTCTTTCTGCTACACCATTTTATTGATTGTAACTCTAAAAAAAGTTAATCTCTGACACATATGTTAGTATTGACATTTACTTTTTTTTCTATGGTTACATTTATCTCCAGTATGGGTACATATTTCTGTTTCTCTGACCCAAAATAAGGTTAAAGAGATAATGCCTCCTATTAAACTTTGAGGTTTTAGAAAACAATGAAAATCTGTTAGCTTCAGGTAAGACAGATGGTTGAGGAACCATGTTGATGAATCTTAAGCCCAGTCTCCATTCATGTGAGAACAAAATCTTCTCCCTTATTACATGCTGTGCAAAGAATTTTAAATACTCACAATACACACATATTACAAGATAGAAATATAGGTGGATTCTTAGATTTTAGTCTTGTTCCAATAATTTGGGAGACCTGCTCAATTAACTGGTTGCTTAGGGAACTCCACATATCTTTTCAAATCCACTTTTTCCCAATCTATACAGTGAAGAGGTTGGATTCATGGTCAAGTTCCTAGGTATTCCTGTGGTATATGAGATGAATATTTCTCATGGAACCCAGTGTGAAGCATCTTCTGTTGTACATTTGTGAAGTTTTATTTTTTCTTCTACATTTTGTAAGCAAAGTGTCTGTATCTGTTTCATCTCCTTTTTGCCACAGTTTTCATTCTAATGTTTTGTGAAGTTGCTTAGTGAATACTTAATGGAATGAATACGTGGCTCTATCTGCTGTCAAATCCTTTGCTAGAATTCTAAATATGGATAAATAAGTATGGTTCTAACATCTACTTTAATTTTATACCAAATGCTGATAGCAATGAATGGCCTTTGAGAAACATATTATCTATCTAGTGTAGGCCAGGGTAATTCAGGTGGACTTTATATTCTTGCATAGGGCTCTTATAGATATACTTTCCCACTATGTTCTTTTAGTATCCATCTTTCAAAAAGATAATCTCTTTGACAAAAGGTAACCTATTATATATTTTCTTTGCATTTTTATACAGAACAAATAAAATATTCAAGAATTCAGTGCCAAACTTAATAACTTAGGGTTAGCACTTTAAATATATTATTAATTTATTTGAGTGTTCATGGTAAGGTTTTCATTCCTTGGTCCATAAACCTCTCTGTATGAAATTACATTAAACAAATTTAGTTTTATTTAAATTACCTAGGTTTTGGAAGTCCTGTTCCCCAGGAAGCAACTTTGATACTGGGGCTAATGTACAGTAAATTTATTAAGAAGTTTTTCAGATTGACTGGTATGGGAAGAAGGGAAGGAAATAAGATTAGGTAGATGGATAAATTAGGCTTTAGTGCCTCCATGGATCCTATACAGAGATATTGGTTCACATCCAGATTAATAAATCTGTGCACATATTTTTTTAAAGTCCCTTTTTAATCTAGCCATTCACCCAATAGAGCCTTGATCATTCCTAGCCTCGAGAAATTAATGTTTTCTCAATTAACTTGACTTTTATGGAGTAAGGTTGAGGATATCTCTAATTACATGTTAAGGAAGTAGCTTACATGATGCAAAGAAAGGAGAAAATGGTAGTAATAGTTAACATTAATTAAACACATACCAGAGATCCTTAGACAATTAAGCACCATTGGATGGGAGGACAGTGGAGATGTTGCAAAGCAGAATATGATACAGAATGATACTTATTCCAAGTACTGTTAATATCACCACCGGAAATGCTATCAAGTGTTTGAGCTGTAGGGCTTGGTAATAGCCACTGGCTTTAGGATCTTGCATTCAGAATTCCAACCTAGAACCCTATTTGCTAATGAAAGCAAGGTTAATAGCAGATTAAATTCAAGAATGGTGACTGAAGTGGCGCCTAGGTGGCTCAGTCCTTAGGCATCTGCCTTTGGCTCTGGTCATGATCCCAGAGTCCCACCTACATAGGGCTTCCTGCTCTGCGGGAAGTCTGCTTCTCTCATCTCACTCCCCTTTCTTGGGTTCCCACGCTAGCTGTGTTTCTCTCTGTCAAATAAATAAATAATATCTTAAAAAAAAGAGAATGGTGACTGAAATCTAGAAGAAGGAAAGAGGCCATGAGCTGAATTTAGAAATATATGTGGGGGGTGCCTGGGTGGCTCAGTGGGTTAAAGCCTCTGCCTTAGACTCAGGTCATGATCTCAGGGTTCTGGGATCCAGGCCCGTTTTGGGCTCTCTGCTCAGCGGGGAGCCTGCTTGCTTCCTCCTCTCTCTCTGCCTGCATCTCTTCCTAATTGTGATCTCTTTCTCTGTCAAATAAATAAATAAGCTCTTTTTTTAAAAAGGTAAAAATATGTGGAAATACACTGTTATATTTCAATATGTTAAAGAAATCACTCACACCTGCAACACATTTGTACAGCAATATACCCATCACAAAATGCACTGCCAAATTAGAAGCTAACAATCTGATTTTTGAACTCATTTTTCTCATTTCTGGGAAACAAATAAACAAAATGAAAAGCCTTAAATAGCTTTGTTTTTGTTTTGTTTTAATAGTGGTCATATAAATTTAGCTTACAGTGCTGCTAGATGTAACCCGCCTGTATTCAAGTAACCATTTGAGTTTGAATTTTGAGTATGTTTAACTTAACTTTTATAAACAGATGGTCATCTTTCTTTACAAAGCTAGTTTACAGTCACAGGATACAATAGGAAATATAAGAGATTTTGGAGTTAAGGGACATTGATTCACATCCAGACTAATAACTGTCTGTAACCTTATGCAAGTTAATTACCCTCTTTTGAAACTAGAAGATGCTCTATTTTATGGCTGTATTAGAGAAAATAGGTTTAGCGCTAAACTTAATAACTTAGGGTTAGCACTTTAAAGATATTATTAACTTATTTAAGTGTTCATAGTAAGATTTTCATTCCTTGGTCCATAAACCTTCTCTCTGTATGAAATTATGTTAAACAAATTTGGATATATTTAATTTACTTAGGTTTTGGAAGTGTTGTTCCCTAGGAAGCAACTTTGGTATTGAGACTAATGTGCAGTAAATTTATTAAGAAGCTTTTCAGATTAACTGGTAGGGAAAGAAGGGAAGGAAATAAGGTTGGTGGAGGAATACATTGGGCTTCAGTGCCTCTGTGGATCCCATGCAGAGCTCTCAAAACTGAGAGAGTTCGTCATAGCTGTCCCTTATTATGATGAGGGAGCTGAGCATGACACTGAGTACCAGATGCCTCTAGGAAGGTAGTATGACGTTGACTGAAGGAGTTCCTTCAACCCCAAAGCAATTTCCAGAAAACTGGCAGCACTCTCCACAGCTAAGGGAGTTAGTTTTAGAATCTTAGAGGGGGAACTGGATAATACATAACGGAATACACTGGGAGATAGTATGTCATAGTGATTAAAAAGCAAAAATCTAGAGTCAAAATATTTGAGTTTAGGTGATAATTCTGTTATTTATTTTACATGTGACTGAAAAAAACTGTTAACTATGTGCTAAGGGATCTATACTAGGGCAATTAATAATGTTACCTATCTCTCTGATTACCACAAGAATTAAGTTAAAAAATATGTTCTCCATTGAACATCATGTTTAGCAAATAGTAAGTTAGTAAATGCCAGTGATTGTTATTGTTACCAAAAGCTTGAAATTTCCTGTTTTGTATAATTAGAGAGGTAATTATGTCTGGGAACTTTAAAAGAAATCATTGAATATTGTGTGACTGGGATAATTTAGTTAACATGCCTCAGTGTGAGAATGATACTGAATTTGGAGCACCTCTTAGGAACTGGGAACAGGCCTCAAAGGTTGTATGTGAGCCCATTCTGACTTTCCTGCAGCAGAAACTTATGGAAGGAAAACAAATATCAGAATTGGAAAATAATACCACCCCCCAAAAGAACTAGTATTCAGTTATTTCTGCCTGAGTAATACAGCCTATCCAGCTAGGAAGAAGACTATCATTATATCAGTCAGTATCCAGTCAGAAAAATAGAAAGTAGACTTGTTACTTCAACAGAGGGCATTTAATAAAAGAATTGGTTAAACGGATGATAGAGAACTGAAAAAAGCAGAAAAGGAACACTGAATTAACACGGAGATAGCAACTACACAAGAAGTGACTACAACCCTGAGGGCTTGGGGAACAAAGGGAGTGGTTTACGGGTCTCAGAATCCAGACTCTGGGAAGAGCCCCACAGACTTGGAACTCAGACCTCAGAGGAGGGATTGCTTACAAGGGAATCCCAGTTCCCTGGGAGCCTGGAGAAGGGACCCACAGAGCTACAGCCCAGAACTCTGAGGAAGAAGCAGTACCGAGCTGGTGCTTTTCTTTAACTCCAAGGAGGGACACTGCGGAGCTAAGACTCGAATGTGGCTGGATTAGTTTAGGTAGATCTAAGAAAACATGATGAAGCCAGTACCCAGAGAATAAGAGCAAGCAAACGACTGGAGAATGGAATCAGTTTGCCCCCCACAAGGGTGAAGCATGATTCACTCCATGATTGCAGGAGTCATAGAGACTGGAAGACATGCAAACAGAAGCAAATCCCTTCTCCTGGTCCTTGGTGGCACATTTTAGTCTTTGGGCCAAATCTCACCTGCCTCCAGTTTTTGTAGTCTGGTCAGCTACTAATTTTTTTTTTTTTTACATATTTTAAACATTAAGAAATTCATTACAGGTGAAAATTACATAAATTAAAATTCCAGTGTCAATTAAGTTTTGCTGTAACAGATCCAAAGTGTTCATTGTTTACTTACTGGGTATGTTCGTGCTGCAAAGATACAGTTAAACAGTTGCAACAGAGAACAAATGGCCCACAAACCCTGAGCTACGTACTATCCAGCCCTTTCAAGAAAAAAAAAAAAAGTGTCAACTCCTTCTCTCTAGCTCCCTATTCGCAAAGAAGTATTTGTGGACGGCTACCCTCAATACTGCAAAGCTGAATGTGTACAGGTGGTTTGGGGCTGAGAGAAAACAACTTAATGCCTGGCAGATTTGGTTCTTTATGCACACTGATTTAAAATGAGTGAGTTTTTTTGCTAAGTATTAGAATGTGTGGCTCTGTCCAATAGCCTGACTGCTTCTCTGGCTCGTTTAGGCCCTGCTGCTCTGATTTCAGCTACTCTCCCCTTCTCTGCCTAGTTCGCTCTATTTACACTTTTCAGGATCTAAAAATTCTTGTAGCCCATGCCTATCGTCTCTTCTTGTTCCTGTTATCTTATTTTGTTATTTTTCCTCCTCACTCTGAAACATTTACAGCTATCTCATACTTTACAAACTCCGGAGTTTCTCTTTAACATCGTTTCTGAACACAAATCAAAATAGATTTTATCCAAGTAGCATATAGTAGCTGAGAAGTTACTACTAATAATGCCAAGCCATATTGCTCTCCATACAATCTTAATGTAGGTAGTTTGGTTGAAATGAGCACACATCTGTGAAATTCCTTAATAGATCTCTGATGGATATCAGGAGCCTTGTTTATGATATAGAGGGATTGGGAGTCTCCTCTGTCTGGTTTCTACTTCCAATTATCTGTTTATTTGAACAAGAGTCTGAAGTAAACAAATCTTCAGGTGATCTCTAAACCTTGTTTCAGTTAACCTTTTTTTCTCCACCCAAACACTGTTAAGAAAAACTAATAGATACTAAAAATACATTTTGAATTTATTTACCACTTTGACTGAAATTTGAAATATTTATGAAGGAGCACTGAAATAAATATAAAGCCTCTAAAAGATGGGTGCCTGGGTGGCTCAGTGTTAAGCGCCTGCCTTCAGCTCTGGTCATGATCCCAGATGATTGGGATGGAGGCCCACATCCAGCTCCCTGCTCAGCAGGAAGCCTGCTTCTCCCTCTCTCACTCCCCCTGCTTGTGTTCCCTCTCTAGCTGTGTTTCTCTCTGTCAAATAAATAAATAAAATCATAAAAAAAAAAGACTCTAAAAGAATGGAACTAATGAGCTGTGGGATAAAATGTGCCCTTCCCCAAGTGAACATACAAGTCAGGCAATTTGGAGAATGGTGATAGGCCACCTCTGACAGTGGGAGAAAAGGCCTTGGATTAGTTTACAGTGTATGTTAGCAAATATGAAAAGACATTGTCCTGTCCACAAGGAACTTAAGATTGAGTCCAGAAAAAGAATATATTAAATAAACAAAACTGACGCTTAGAAATCAACATAGAAACATGTTCAGTGAAAAGGGCCCAAAGTGGGAGCTTTTTAGTGCTATGAAAGCATGAAAAAAGCAATATGGGCTTAGTTGCATTAATTAAGAAATAAATCACTTGCTTTCTTAACTTAATTAGTTTGGATTGTAACTATATAATTTTGTACACATTTATCTACTACCTTTTATATTTTGGCAGGAGGTTGAATATGTTGCATTTATTTTCTCTATTCAGTTTAGTCCCCTGAGAATTCTGAGTTCAGCAGCGCCTGCATTGTTATGTATCCAATACTTTTCTCTTAATGTATCCATGCTCGAAGAGAATTCAAATGGGAATTTCACTCCTAAAAGACAGTTCTTCCTTGAACTCTTCATCAGCAAACCTGAGAATAGATTGATGTTTTATGTCAATCCCGTAGACATTATGTGAGAAAGTAGCTTTAAATCAGTCCTTCTAATATTCAATTCCTATGCCATTCAAAGGATTAATATCTAAGGGTCATAACTCTGAGCAAGGAGAATACATTGTATTGAAAACTACTGCAGAATTCAAGGGAAGTCTTTTGGTTTTTATTTTTTCTTTCTTAGAAATTCACTCAAGGGTTGTGTTTTTTAATGATGTCGATCACATCTGTCAATTCCATCTGCGATGGGGAGTGGTTAATATTAGGAAAGATAATTTTATTTACAGAAGAAATTATATTATAAATTTTAATATTAGACAGACTTTGAATAGTTTGATAGTTATTTCATAAAATGTTTATTCTGTTGAACTTCTTTGTACCATATTGGAGTTATCATATTGGAGTTACTAGACATTTTTCAGTTAGTAAAACTGTTTGAAAAAAGCAACTAAAAATAGATGTGAATATTAGCATGTAAACTGCATTCTTAGAATGCACGTACATTATCCAAAATCTGTATTATGTACTTATCTATATTTTATTTATTTATATATATTATAATATATGTATCTATATTTTATTAATTTTTCTTTGATTAAATCATTCTTTACTCAAAATTTCAATAGAGCTTTAGAGGCTATGGGAGGCCCTAAACAAAGAAGGAATAGCAGAAACAGTAGCACTGTTTAAGTAACAAGTAAAACCATTTCGGTTTTGGTTTAGTATCTTGAGAATCCTAAAAAAAAAAAAAATAATAAGAAATCTCTTTGACTTTGGTATACTGTGGTGTTTCCTGCTTTGCAGTTCATGTTTCAAAGTTAGTGGGATAAAAAAAGTTAAAACTTTCTCCCCTTTAGAAGGCAGATTTCCTGTAGTTCCAGGTGAGATTTTTTTTGAGTTTGTCTCTCTGTTCTCTTGCTATTTTGAGTGGCAGGGTCTAAATAAATAAATTATGTAAGGGTCATTGACCTGTATCCTCAGTGCCTGAAGCAATAGATAGTATGGCTTAAAAAATTTGGTTGAAATCATGATGAGTAAATGTAGATTTGAAGCCAGACTTTGATCCCAGTGGTGAGGGAAAATTGGACTATGGAGTTGGATTTTAGACTAGGTCAGATTCCTGCTTATTCTAAAAAGAAAAAAAAAAAAAAGGAAGAGAAGGTAACAGTAGGGAAGGGAAGGAAAGGGATAAAAGGAAAGAAAAGGAAAGGGAAAGGAGAGGACAGAAAAAAGAAGGAAAGGAAGGGGAAGGAAAGGAAAGACCTTTGAAGAATGACAGCATATGCTACACTGGCATAAGGATTATTTTGAGCTAAAAGCACTTTAAAAACAGCAGGTGTAAGAGAGCATTCTAATCTTTCATTTCTTTCCTGAAAACAGAAGATAAAAACTACCATATTAAAGATGCCTATTCTGTATCAGGAGAAAAGAAACATTCTTCAATAATAAATCAAAGCCGTGAGAATTCTATACAAACAAATCTTGCTCATATAACTTTCATTTTCCTTTAGCCTCCACATATAGTTTACTTTTCCACCATTGCTTCTTTTTGTTCAATCTAACATAAAAGTAAATATGTTTCACCATCTCTTTGGGACTTCGTTTCTTTATGAGGGCTCCCATGTCGCATGAAGCTTGTATAAATTTCTGTGCTTTTCTCCTGTTAATCTGTTTTATGTCTGTTTAATTTGTTGGCCTAGTCAAAAAACCCTATGAGGGTAGAGGGAGATTTTTATCTCCCCTACAACTTATACTCAAATTCTCTTCAGCTTAGGTACCTAAGACTACATTCGGGTTATGACTAAAAGCTGTGACTAACATTGTATTGGTAGTTCTTGCCATTCTACTGAGCCTCTATCATGGATGAAGTACTAAGGGATAGTAAGAAATATAACAATTCAAAGGTGTGAGGTTAGTCATATCTTTCTGTCTGCTCCTGTCAGAGGTAAGACCTATGTTCCTGATCACAATATTGAATATTTGACATCTGACAATCCAAACAACTGGCCAGTGCAGGATATAAGATGAACAATGACTGATCCATGTCTGCATCAAATAATTATTTATAAATGTTCGTTATATATCTAGTTTTTCTACATTTACTGAAAAAAATCCTAAGAATAGAAAGAGGGAAAAATACTTAAGGAATTATATTTTATTTAAGATAAACAACTTTGAAAGATTCAAGGAATTATATTAGCTAGTGCTTGTGAATATATATTTTACAAATAGATATAATCAGGGACCATTCAGGGTGGTGTAGAATCTTTCTCAAACAATGTAGGAGTATTAAGTGACTTCTACATCATTATTCTGTTCCTTATATAGAGAGACTATATAGTGTGCTCGTTTTAAGATACCACATTTTGGGGGTGCCTGGGTAGCTCAGTTGTTAAGTGTCTGCCTTCTGCTCAGGTAATGATCCTGGGGTCTTGGGCTCCCTATTCAGTGGGAAGCCTTTCACTGTTCCTGCTTGTATTCCCTCTATTGCTGTCTCTCTCTCTGTCAAATAAATAAATAAGGTCTTTAAAAAAAAGATACCACATTTTGTACTGCAGTGTCATCTAAGGAGACTCAAATTTGACTTGAAAGCTCATAAAGTTATATTTTAAAAGATAAATGTACAGTTCATCTAAGCCATTTACTTAGTATATGATTTTCTCTTAAGAAGAAAGTACATACTATATTTCTCTTTTTATCCTCCTGGGTATCTAACATATCAGTTCTGTTTATAGTAAGTTGACTGCCTCTTTAGTACAAAGAGCATAACATTTTTTCTATTCCTAGAGCCTACATTATATCTGACACAGAAAACATTTAATGATGATGTATTAAATAAATTAATTCATGAATGAATAAATGAAAGTAAGGATGAATGAATAACTAAACATAAGAAAAATGTGTAAGATATTTTGGAATTCTAGTTGACATTTCAAAAGATAAGGCCCATTATTCTGCGTCCTCTAATGTCATCACTTAAAACAACCTAAGTGTGTGTGGGGTGTGTGTGTGTGTGTGTGTGTGTGTGTGTGTGTCTATGTAGTAAGTCTGTATATATGTATATTTATGTGTATATATAGAGATATGACTATATATAAGTATATATAGACATAAGTATATATATAAGTATGTATATATAGAAGCATATTTATTTGTTTATATGCATATATATAGGTGTGGAGGTTGATAGCTAAATAAAAAGTTTATAAGGTTGGTGTGGCTGTAATATGGGATTTCTTAAAAAATATTTTAAAATATTTTATATTTAAAAAATATTTCTTAAAAATATATTCTTAAAAAATATTGAGAATTTGCTAAATGTTAATTCTGAATAACTTACATAATTGAGTTTATTTTTTTTACATAACTGAGCATAATTTTTTTTGAGTGTTTTAAACTTTCTGAGAAGGTATAATTTCAAGTGTAGTTTGGGAAACTGATTAATAATCAGAAGGTACACTCCTTTGTGAAATGTTCATCCAAATGAAATTAAGCTACTATTAATATAATTTTGAGCCATGTATAAACTGACTCAGGACCTTGTGTATGGTATTTTTGCTATGATAAGTTGTCTTTAGGTTTTCAGATTTTTACTTTCAGTATGGTTCTTGTCTGTGCCTTATCTTAGTTTGTAATATAACTCAATAATGAAGAGCCTTTTAGGGAAATGCAGATCCATATGTTCTTAAATGTGAATAATTAGTGTATTAAAATAAATATTTATAATTCTCCTATTTCATGATTCGAGGAACCATAATAAAGCTGCTTTGTGGTGGTGTTCATTTTTCGACTTTGCCAAGTTTGAAGTGTGATGCTGATTCAGCATTAGCACATTTAGGTGCCTGAGGGCTTTTTCCTTGAAGAATGAACACCATTTGGCACTTTCTTTTCTTATTTCTCCAAAATCTCAGTACTGATTTTCAGGGTCATGCGGTGAGGTCCATCTGTTTAATCAGGTTTCTGCCTGATGATGCAGGTAGACAGGAAAGTTGAAACTTAACCATACATTCCTTTAAGTATTGTAATTAGCCTCTAATATCTGCCCAAAAGCTAAGTAATGAGCACATTTTAAAATGCATATAATAGCAGAATGTAAGTTTTGCTTGCTTAAGCTATTTCAAAATCCCCATGGGTTGGATGTCTTCCTTCAGCCAAATTGGCTTGGGTTTTTTTGTTTTGTTTTATTTTTTAAGGCTACCATAATATATTACTAAATGATGTAAGTCAATTTATCAATTTAGATGCCAGAGTCATTGTTTTAAATCAATCTAATATACATATTATTATATGTATATTTTTACTTGTTTTTTATGTAAGATATGTATGCATGTATATATGTTTTCCTTAATTATTCAAAGTCAGCATGGATATTATTTCCCTTTCAAGAAGATTCAAGAGAAGTAATGTTTCTTACATATTTTTCTTTTTATGATTGTGTGTAACATAGGGACACACATGCATGGGATTTTGCCACAAAAATGCCTTTTAGACAATGACTGGGTCATATATATGTGAAAAACATCAGGGAATTGTATTGGCCCCTGGGAGGGAGAAATAAGAACAAGTCTTATACAATAATCTCTTTGAGTTAACAATGTAGATTCCTAAGGAATTTTGGAATGGAAAATTGAGTTAGAGCCATGACTAATTCCCAAATCTGGATGGTTGAAAGGAGGTAACTTATGTGTAGTCCAATACTCCAGTTGTTAGCTACATGTAGCTAGTTAAAATTCAACTAAATTAAGAGTTCAGTTCCTCAGTCAACACTAGCCACCATTTCAAGAGCTCAATAATCACATGATATTGGGCAGCCCAGATGAAGAAAATTTCTTGCAGAAAGTTCAATCAGAATGAACTTCTCTGGAGTATAACACTAAGGGAAACTTCTCTCTGTTTGGTTCTAGTGGGTCACAAATACAAATAGTACCTACCATCTTAATCTGAAAATTCCTGCCCATTTGGCTTAAAGCTGCCGTTAAAGAGAGTAGCATTTTAAAATCACCTTGGTCCACTTTCAAGACTCCTCTGTATTGGCTAACCTTTCCCTATATAGTTCCAACATCATAATCTAGTATTATTTAATTATTCTAGTATTATTTAATTTCTTCAGGATCACCATTCAGTTTAATATATTTTACTTGCCTTTCTTTTCCTTTTTTTTTTTTTTTAAGATTTTATTTATTTATTTGACAGAGAGAAAGATCACAAGTAGGCAGAGAGGCAGGCAGAGAGAGGAGGAAGCAGGCCTCCGGCCGAGCAGAGAGCCCGATTTGGGCCTTGATCCTAGGACCCTGAGATCATGCCCTGAGCCAAAAGCAGAGGCTTTAACCCACTGAGCCAACCAGGTGCTCATTACTTGCTTTTCATACATATTGCAATTTATAATTATTTTATTTCACTTTTAATCATCTGTGTTATAATTTATGACTGGAAACCTTCTTTATCATTTAGAGTTATCATGTGTCACTAGAAATCTTTATTTATCACCTGATGGTAACTTACTATTTATGACTAGACATTTTTCTTTTTTTTTCTTAAGATTTATGTATTTGACATAGAGAAACACAGTTAGAGAGGGAACACAAGCAGGGGGAGTGAGAGAGGGAGAAGCAGGCTTCCCGCTGAGCAGGGGTCCCAATGGGGGGCTTGATCCTAGGACTTCAGGATCATGACCTGAGCCAAAGGCAGATGCATAATAACTTAGCCACCCAGGCGCCTGCTAGACATCTTTCTCTAGCAACGGAGTTATCATTCATGACCTGAAACCTTTCTCTAGGGTGCCTGCGTGGCTCAGTAGGTTAAAGCCTCTGCCTTTGGCTCAGGTCATGATCTCAGGGTCCTCAGATCGAGGCCTGCGTTGGGCTTTCTGCTCAGCAGGGAGTCTGCTTCCTCCTCTCTCTGCCTGCCTCTCTGCCTACTTGTGATCTCTCTCAGTCAAATAAATAAATAAAATCTTAAAAAAAAAAAAGAAACCTTTCTCTAGAACTTGACTTATCACTTATGAATGTAAACCTTTTTTTAAAATATTTTATTTATTTATTTGACAGAGAGAAATACAGTGAGAGAGGGAACAGAAGCAGGGAGAGTGAGAGGGAGAAGCAGGCTTCCCACCGAGCAGGGAGCCCAGTGAAGGGTTCATCCCGGGTCTCCGGGATCATGACCAGAGCCAAAGGCAGTCGCTTAACCAACTGAGCCACCCAGGTGCCTCGAATGTAAACCTTTTATTCTATCATGTTTATAGAATTATTATTTATAATATAATAATTATTATATTATTATATTAATAATATAATATTATTATTCACAATTATTATTAAATTATTATTTATGACCAAAAACATTTTTCTAGCAGATAAGTCAATATTTATAATTGGAAACCTTTTTTTTCTACCATGTGAGCTATTATTTTTGGACTAGTAATGTTTTCACATGAGTTATCAAAAATAACTGGAAAAGACCTTTCTCTATAACATGTTATCATTTATGATTGGAAACAGAGTTAGCATTAATGAATGGAAAATTTATTTGTTTATTATCTAAGTTATCATTCTCTATCACCTAAATTATCCTTTATGGCTGGAAATACACTATCTCTGTCATATGAGTCATCATTTTTGACTATAAATAGTCATCTATATATATTATTTATAATTGAAAAGCTTCTTTCTCCATCATTTGAGTTATCAGTAATGACTAGAAGCCTTTCTCTATTATCTGTATTAGCATATATGACTGAAAACCTTTCTTTGTCATTTGATTTATTATTTACCATTGGAAACCTTTCATTCTCCACTACTTGAGTAATCATTTATGACTGAAAGTCTTTCTGTCTCTATTACCTGATTTTTGTTTATGACTGAGAAACTCCTTCCTACTCTACATGAGCCATAACGGATGACTAGGAAAGGAAACATTCTTTCCTATCATGTGTATTATCATTTATGACTGAAAACCTTCTGTTCTTTATCAGCTGAGCTATTGTTATGATTGAAGATTATCTTTCTCAATTGATTGATTTCCATTTATTATGGAAATCTTTTTTCTCTAACATTTGACTTTTCATTTGTGACTGGAAACTTTTTCTATTAGAGTTACAATTCATGGCTGAGAACCTTCTGTTTTCTCTCCCTGCATTCTCATGTATGACAAGAAACAGTTTCTCTCTTTCTCTTGCATAATAAATTATGACTTGAATTTGTGACTAGAGACTATTTTTTTATTGTTCATGTTATTATTTGTGAATGGAAGCCATCTTTTTGTATCCCTTGAGTTGTCATTTATGACTATACATGAATGTATGTCCTATCTTCTCTATTTTTATGATGATGGGTATTTACACACACAGACATACACACACTGGAATATAACTCAGGCATGAGGTAGAAAAAAATCCTGACATTTGCAATAATGTGCATGGACCTTGAGGAAACTATGCTATATTATTAAATTTTTCCTCATTTTTTAAAAAGATTTTATTTATTTATTTGACAGAGAAACACAGCCAGAGAGGGAACACAAGCAGGGGGAGTGAGAGAGGGAGAAGCAAGCTTCCTGCCAAGCAGGGAGCCTGATGTGGGGCTTGATGCCGGGTCTCCAGGATCATGACATGAGCCAAAGGCAGTTGCTTAACCAACTGAGCCACCCAGGCACCCAAATTTTTCCTCATTTTTAAGACAACTATATGAAGTCAATTATAATGCCCATTACTGTTATCTCTGTCATCCTTATTTTATTTCTCTGGTTATTTTCTATCTGGCTTTTTTTTTTTTCTTTCTTCCTTTTTTCTTCTATATAGCTTTTGAAACTCCAAATTATTTTTCTCTCTAATGTATTTTCCAACTTTAGACAGCATTCTTCTCACCTTTTTTTCTGTTTTGGATATCCTCTACTTAAGTAGTTTTCTCTTCTTTAATAGCTATTAGTTTTTATTATTATTATTATTTTTTAAAGATTTTATTTATTTAACAGAGAGGAACACAGCCAGAGAGGGAACACAAGCAGGGAGAGTGAGAGAGGGAGAAGCAGGCTTCCCGCCGAGCAGGGAGCCCAATATGGGGCTCGATCCCAGGTCTCTGGGATCATGACCTGAGCCCAAGGCAGTCGCTTAACCAACTGAGCCACCCAGGTGCCCAAATTTTTCCTCATTTTTTTTTTTTAAAGATTTTATTTATTTATTTGACAGAGAGAAACACAGCTAGAGAGGGAACACAAGCAGAGGGACTGAAAGAGGGAGAAGCAGGCTTCCTGCCGAGCAGGGAGCCCTATGTGGGACTTGATCCCAGGTCTCCAGGATCATGACCTGAGCCGAAGGCAGTCCTTAACCAACTGAGCCACCCAGGCGTCCCAAATTTTTCCTCATTTTTGAAACAACTATATGAAGTCAATTATAAGCCCATTACTGTTATCTCTGTCATCCTTATTTAATTTCTCTGGTTATTTTCTATCTGGCTTTTTTTTTTTTTCTTTCTTCCTTTTTTCTTCTATCTAACTTTTGACACTCCAAATTATTTTTCTCTCTAATGTATTTTCCAACTTTAGACAGCATTCTTCTCACCTTTTTTTCTGTTTTGAATATCCTCTACTTAAGTAGTTTTCTCTGCTTTAATAGCTATTAGTTTTTATTATTATTAAGGGAATATTAAAAGTAATTCAAAGTAGAGAATATAATGAGTCCTTATGGTTCCTTACCAAGTTTTGACAGTTACCAACTCATGGTAACTTAATTTTTTTCACCTGTACTTCCACCCACTTCCACCAGCTCCCAAGACTGTTCTGAAGTGATTTAAAGACATGGCTTTAAGGACAGAGCTATAGAGATGTGAAGTAGATTAGTGGCTGCCATGGAGCAGGAATGGAATAAAACAGATCTTTTGTTTTAGCTTAGAACAGTTAATTTTTGTGGTGGTTGAACAAATAATTACATAGAATAAATTGTTTAGAACTATAAACATCCACATACACAAATGCAGGTTAAAAACAATAAAAATTAAATAAGGTCTGTAGTCTTGTTAACAATGATGTACCAATATTATTTCTCTTGGTTTCAGTGTTATACTACAATTATAAAATGGACACATTGCATTATTTCTGACATTTTCTGTGAGTTTATAATTATTTCAAAATAAAAAGACTTTAAAATTAATTGTAATACCATTAAATCACTAAAATACTCAGGAACACACTGAACAAAGTAAGTGAAACTACATTCAAAGCTAAAAAATATTTCTGAGAAAGAAATCTAAATAATTAGAAAGATATATACCGTTCGTATAGATTTGAAGAATCAATATTGTGAAAATGCCAGTTTTCCCAAAATTAATCTATAGACTCAAGGTAATCACAGTCATAATTCTATCAGAATTTCTTAAAAAAACTGACAAGCTGAATGGAAGTATAAATATCTAAAAAGGAAAAACCAATCTTAAAAAATATCACTTCAAAAACTATTATAAAATTATAATAATAATATAGCTATATTGATATGATGATAGAAAAAAATAAAAAACACAGAATAGACAGTCCAGAAAAAAACCCACTCAAATTTGGTCAATTATTTTTGACAAGGTTGCCAAATCTATTCAGTAAAATACGTTTTTTCAACAAACATTTAGAATATTATATATCCATTTGTGTCACAAAGAATATTAACCCCTACTTCACACCATGTACAGAACTTAATTTGTGAAAGATCATATACCTATACATAAAAAGCAGAAACTACAAATCTCATAAAACACAGGAGAATATCTTTATGACTTGGGGACAGGCAAATATTTCTTAGACAAGAGGGAAAACACCTTATAAAATTAAGGGAGTAAATAAAAAGTTCAGACATCATTAAATTTAAAAAATGTTACTTAATAACACTATTAAAAAATCAGTAAGTAAACCACAACCTAGAAGAAATTATTTGTAAAATATATAGCTTATAAAAAAACAAATCAAACACATAAAAATCCCATGTGACAATAAAATGACAAATAAGCCAATAAATAAAAAAGAGCAAGTACCTGGGCACCTGAGAGCCTCAGTTGGTTAAGCGGTTCAGCATAGGAGTCTTGATTTCTCTCAGGTCATGTTCTCAGGGTTGTGGGATCAATCTGTGGTGGGGCTCTGCACTCAGTGCAGAGTCTGCTTTTCCCTCTACTTCCCTCTATTCAGTCTCTCTGTGTCTCTAAATAAATAGATAATGGAGCGCCTGGGTGGCTCAGTTGGTTGGGCAGCTCAGGTCATGATCCTGGCGACCTGGGATGGAGCCCCACATCGGGCTTCCTGTTCGGCGGGAAGCCTGCTTCTCCCTCTCCGTCCCTCTGCTTGTGTTCCCTCTCTGGCTGTGTTTCTCTCTGTCAAATAAATAAATAAAATCTTAAAAATAAATAAATAAATGAATAAATAAATAAATAGGTAGATAAAATATTAAAAAAAAAGAACAACAACAAAAAAAGAACAAACGCCCACTTTGCAAGAGCGTATATTGAAATTGGGACACTACAGAGAAGATTAGCATGGCCTCTGTGCAAGGAATGTATACAAATTGTGGAAGATTCCGTATTAGAAAAAAGTGAGCAAACTCTTGGATATTTTACAAAGTGAGATGTAAAATGGCAGTGAGAGAGAGAGAGAGAGAGAGAGAGAGAGAAAACCAAATAAGAAAATGAACATTTGTTCTTAAGGAAAATCAGGTTAAAACCATGATAAAATTGCCCTACAGCACTAGAAGTTTAGCTGAAATTTAAATGTCTGAGACACCAAATGCTGCCAATTAGGAAGAGTAATTAGAACTCTTACGTGGTGGGTATATAAAATGATACAGTACAATGGAAAGTGCTTTGGCAATGTATTATAAAGACAAATATATAGCTGTTCCATGGCATAAGGATTCTACTCCAAGGTATTATCCAAGATAAATGAAAATATATGCCCATAAAAGTATCATTTTTAATATATCTAATATGTGGTAACTAATATGATAAAAAAATTAACAAAATGGCTGCCTTAGGTATAAGAGTGTTGACTGGGAAGAGAATGAGGAAACTTTCAGAGATTATGGTTATATTCTGTATCTTAATAGGGTCTGGTTACACAGGTATATGCATTTGTTAGAACTCATCAAACTGCAAAATAAATCTGTACATTTCATGTCAACAGCTGACAGTTGGCTTATTTAGCTTTTAAAAAGATTTACATACATTTTAAAGAGACAAAGACATTGGGCGCCTGGGTGGCTCAGTGGGTTAAAGCCTCTGCCTTTGGCTCAGGTCATGATCTCAGGGTCCTGGGATCCAGGCCCGCATCGAGCTCTCTGCTCAGCAAGGAGCCTGCTTCCTCCTCTCTCTCTGTCTGCCTCTCTGCCTACTTGTGATCTTTCTCTCTGTCAAATAAATAAAGAAAGAAAGAAAAATCTTAAAAAAAAAAGAGAGAGACAAAAAAGTTGCAAGTGTTCTAAAGAAAACCTTCTAAGAAAAGATGGGAGTTTGGGGGGGGGGTTCATCCCTTATTTTCAACAGGGAGAATTAAGCTTCTTATTTTTAATTTATATTTGCCCTTATACAAGAGGGATATAGATCTTATACAGTGTTATGATTTCCTTCATAGAAACAGAAATACAAGATCCATAATTCTTACCAAAGACCTTTGTAGCCAAATATGTTAGAAAATATCAAATTTTTTGGATTATAGACAGGTAATACTTTATGAATTAGGAAAAACCTCAGTAAAGTCTTGTAATCAAAACATTAAAGTATCTGTAGGGAAATATATGAATATTCACACTAATTAGAATAAAAGTATAAATAGCTATACAGCTATATGTCAGTTTCAGGTGAAGTTTTAGGCCAAAGGAACCAGTCAGGTGAGGTCAAGTCTCATAATCGATGAGATATAGAAATCTCTTAGTTTCCACAGCCTTTTGACTTTGGCTTGTCAACAAAAGATTTGAGTTTTATAGGGGGAGTGGGATAGTGAGTGAACAAAGGAAATACAATATGATTCATGAAAAACAGTAAGAGGGCTCAGATGAAGGCCTTTACATTTAAAGGGACAGTAGTCAATATGACTCCGTGGTTTCTCCAACCTCACTCATCTGTGCATTAACATCTCAAAGAAAGCAGAAAGTTGGGCAGGCCCAGGCCCAGATATTTCTAGGCAAATTTTGAAAGAAGGCAAAGGAACTGAGTATACTTGCCGAAGAATGAATAAAATGATGCGCTCTGGACTTTCAGTTGGGTAGGAGGGAAATAAGGTTCTGAGTGAGGGTGCACTACATGGTGGGAGAAGGTAGGTAGATGGGAGAAATTGGACTGAAATCCCTGTAGGGTTCAAGAGGCATAAGACTAGGGTTAGTATATACAGTGCGATGCAAAAAGATGGTATACAGTGTGAGAGTCAAGATTGAGGTTATAGAGTTGCAGGTAGGAAGATCAGTGGAATACCCATGGGAATTAGTAACCAAGTCAAGATGGAGGGTAAATTCCCTGGAGAAGAGAAGCTTAAGATTATTGGAAAGAACATTTGGAAGGAAATTGAAATTCTAACAATTGTAATAGTTAGTAGGGCTAGGGAGAGGAGCAGTAAGTCAAGAGCCGAAGTATTCAGGGTAGGAGCAGAATGACCCTCTGCAAACAGATGCAACCAACTTTCTGTTGTCAATATTTAAATGATTTTTTTTTTTTTTTGCCTTTCTTAGATTTTTATTTTAGGAAGCTAAGATAGTTCTATGTTTTTAATTGGTTCATTAGTAATTTGAATTTTGCTGAAAATGAATTAATTGCTTTTGTAAATTGTTTCATTAAAATAAGATAGTGTGTTTGAACTAGCAAAATTTTTAAATCAAAGTAAAAGTTTAAGGGATTTTAAAATTAAATTAAATCTATATTCATAAATACATTCTAATCCAATTTTTTAATATTCAAAGTGATATAAATCATGAAGTGTACATAATGTATGAGTTTGCATTTTCCAAGCTCTTTAAGAAGGATATCAAATATAAGTGTTCCTTTTGAAGTTTTAAATCAGTAAATATGGTGACTATTCAAGAAAGTTTAATGAGCGGGGCGCCTGGGTGGCTCAGTTGTTAAGTGTCTGCTTTCTGCTCAAGTCATGATCCTGGAGTCCTGAATAGAGCCCCACATGAGGCTCTCTGCTGAAGCTCTCTGCTGGCCTGAAGCCTGCTTCTCCCTCTCACACTCCCCCTGTTTGTGTTCCCTAGAAACAGCTAGCTGTTTCTCTCTGTCAAATAAATAAATAAAATCTAAAAAAAAAAAAAAAAAAAAAAAAAAAAAAGGGAATGCTCATTGTTTGTTTAATTATTTTCTGAATGGGCTTGATGAAGATAAACCAGATCAGATTCTGAACTTTATCTCTGTGATACAATTGCCAAATAGTCAAATTATTTACCTTTTTCTCTTCTTTCCCTCCTTCCCTCCCTCCCTTCCTTCTTTCCTTCCTTCCTTCTTTCTTTTTCTTTCTTCTTTCTTTTTGACAGAAAGAAAGCATGCTAGTGGCAGGAGTGGAGAGGGGTGGGAGAGGGGCAGAGGGAAAAGAGAGAGAGAGAGAGAATTCTAAACAAAGAAACCCTGCCCAGGACAGAGGCTGATATGGGCTCAATCTCAGGACCCTGAGATCATTACCTGAGCTGAAATCAAGAGTTGCACACTTCACTGACTGAGCCACCCAGGCACCCCATATTAAACTTTCTATGGCAAGTGTCCTCTACATACAACATTTCAAGCATTATATTAGCTAAAATTGTTGAATTAAGAACCGACATTTTCTGTCACAGTGCAAATGTCATCAGACTTGCATGTTTGCATATTTTATGCTTCTTTAATAATGCATTCTTAAATTTGGTTTTAAGTTAAGGACAGTGTTTGCTTATTGATCATGATGCATTATCCACACTAGGGAAAGCACTCCGCAGTTTGCATCTTCTCAGTTAATACTAAATAATTCAGGAAGTTCTATGAGTTGTATTTATTTTCATTAACTTTTTATCCAGACATAGCTGACAGATAATGACATATAATATGCTACATCTAGTTATAAGCACTGTACTACTGTTTATAAGTTTACAAAGTTATAGTGGCTTTTAGGTAGATGCTATATAAATATATATATATTTTAATACTTGTTTAGACTTCTATAACTATATTGTACATTATGTTATATGGTTTATTATAGGACTCTTATGGTGATTCTTTCATTTTTTACACAAGGTAAAATTATTAAAATGTACTATTGCCTATAAATTATTTATAAAATAATTTTTCTTATAATTGGCAAAAATGTACATCTTCAGATAAATTAACTTTTCTCCAATATACTATGTTGTTGTCACTGTTATTTTAAAAGTATGAAGCCAAATTAAAAAAAAAATTCTTTGAATTTCACAAGCATTCAATAGAAAACAGTTTCAAAATGAACAGAATTAGGGAGTATTTAAACATAATATTATGGAAAAAAAGTCAAGAAATAGTATTATAGTTTTAAAAGTAATATATCAAGCCCCAGGTTATTGCATGGATATTAAGTAGACAGACAAGGCTAACAACCCTAAGGGAAAGCACATCTGACCCATTTATTTAGTTAGCAGAATCACATACAGAATAAGAGGGTGGTTTAATTCTGGGGCAAGTATTTCTTAATTTCTAAACTTAAACATGCATTTAATTCAATGTAACAAAAATAGATGTTAGATAATTTATATAATTTGAAGCTAAGTCCTCTCCAGATAATTTTTACTATACTGGATAAAATCAAAATTATTGTGATGAAATATTAAAATAGAAATTCAAAGACCACACACTAATATTTTATCATGGTTTGAGGTAAGTGTATTTATTAATAAGTAAAAAAATGCAGCATTAGGAGTAAGTTTCAGTTATTAATTTGTACTAAAATAGAGTTTTGATGATCAGCTATAATTTTTTCACCTTTCATGTCTTTTTCTCTCCTTATGTACTACTCATAAACATAAAAACAAAAGTGCTGAAAATGCTGGAAATAAATCTGAATTGGAACTGTGGTAGTAATAATTAAGATCTTACTACTTTTTAAAATCTGAAATGTTATCTTGAGAGCTATTTACTGCTAAATTGCAAAAAGCCTCATTTTTCATTCATTTCTATTCAGCTAAAGAATCAGCTGATATGCCATATTATAACAATACACTTTAATAATTGCTTTCGTTCATGAATGGTTTCAAGTTATTTTCATCTAAATCAATTTGTTTGAAGTTGTTCAGTGAAAAACAAAGCAAAACAAACAGAAAGATAAACATGATCGATAAAATAAAATTACATGCTCTAAAGTGGAATTATTCTTACATTTCTGCAAAAACAAAGTATACTGACTGGGGTGCATGGGTGGCTCAGTTGGTTGAGAGACTGCTTTTGGCTCAGGTCATGGTCCGGATAGAGCCCCACATTGGTCTCCCTGCTCAGCAGGAAGCCTGCTTCTCCCTCTCTCACTCCCCCTGCTTGTGTTCCCTCTCTGTCTGTGTTTCTCTCTGTCAAATAAATAAAATTTTTAAAAACAACAATAAAAACAACAACAACAAAAACAAAGTATACCTGTATCTATTGACCTTTCCTATCTCTCCTTCCAACTTATTTTTTAACCTCTCACTACAGTGTAGTGTGCATACAAAATAATGTAAGAAGAAATATTCAGAAAAATTATCTTCTTCACTAAAATCATTGAAAGGAATAACTTTCACATTTTGCCTGCTAATACATTAGTCATTCCTATGAGTGAAATATGATCTAAGAGACCTGGCTTCCTTACATTTGCTTAGTTGTTTTTGTTGTTGTTGGTATTTTGTTTTTGTTTTTGTTTTTGTTTTTTTGATAGACTAGAGTAGCCACAATCTCTAGAACCAAAATTGTAAGAAAATTTAAGAATAATCCACGTGCATTAAAATTAGTCTTTACTTAGACATATCAGATGATATATCTTCAAGTTTCAGATATTTTATAAAAATAAATTTTGAGAAGTACTTTTGCAGATGAAGAAGATAACTTTATAAATTGAAAATAAAGATCAGTCAAAAATATCAGGATGAAACTTTTTGTTTAACATCATTTACATTCATAACTTGACTATAAGATTTTTAGAGGCTTTGTTTCTGCTTCTGGTTTTAGAAATTTCTTGATGTGTAGCTTTATGTTCTCAATATATTATTAAGAGCAATGGGGAAAGCGGCAAAAAATAAAATTTAAATTAATGACTTACAAATCCTTTTTGAATTGGACTTTATTTTTGGACTTTAATTTTGAGAGGACTTTACATTTTAGCCTTACTTACATATGAGCGGCCTTACTAAAGCAAAAACATGGAAAGGAAAAGTGCTCAAAAATCTTGCAGATGGTTGAATCAAATGTGAACTGTTGACCTCAGTTTTCTAGTGTTTTTAAAATCATAACTCGTAATTAAACAATGTATATGTTTTGGTTATAGTGTTGTTAGAGTCGTATTTGATAACTGAAGAAAATACCTAAATATGCAATTTCTAAGTGTAGATAAATATATAGCTGCAAATTGTTTTCTGAATAATAATTAGGAATATTTCTAGCTATCAAATGAAATGAGAGGCCTTTGCACTAAATGAGAGGCATTGATTACATATATAAAAAGAATACATCTATATTTATAAATATTTAAAAGAAAGATGTAATTGCAAGAAGGTAAAATAACCTCTTAAATTATGCACACACAATTTAGTCATCAAATCCATATTGTTATTAAAATTAATTAAGTGATTCCTTAAATATAACAAAAACAAGTCCTTTACAATCTTATTTCTTTTTTCTTTTAAGATTTTATTTATTTATGACAGAAAGAGATAGTGAGAGAGGAAACACAAGCACAAGGCTGCTGGAGAGGGAGAAGCAGGCTCCTTGCTCAGCAGGGACCCCAATATGGGGCTCCATTTCAGGACACTGCGATCATGACCCAAGCCAAAGACAGACGCTTAAGGATTGAGCCACCCAGTCACCCCTAAAATCTTATTTCTATCCAGGTGTTCTTTGTTGTTACTTTCATAAGAAAATTACAGAGTTGGTGATGACATCAATATGTATATATTCATATGGCTTGTTTAGGTTATGAGTAATTTGTATTACCAGCATAAGAGAGAAATCAAAGGCAATAGTTATTTCTTGTCTATTGGGGAAACATGTTATTATGTTGCCATGGAACCATTTACCACATACATGTGAAATATCACAATGTAAAATTATTAACTTTAGCCCCTAACTATCCAAATTGAATGTTTTAACATGGTGAGATTCAAAATATATTGAGTCTTTTTAATCTAAATTTAAATCTTTGAAAGTAAAATATAGTTTAAAGTGGTACTTACTAACATATTATTTCAAGCAAACTTTACAAAACTATAATAGGGTAGTCATTGGGAAGTTCAGCATGGAACTTACTTCCTATTGAGGGACCTAATTACCAAACGTTTTTGCTCACATTGCCTGAAGGTTATGATTAGAACACATTAAAAAATCAGCAGATTCAGATCTAAGTGAGCAACAAGGTACATAAGGTGATGAAAGGTCTTCCGTGAAAGCACAAGGCCAGAGCCATTAAGGATCTTCTGTGAGAGTAAAATCATTTAAAAATCAATGCAAAATCTTTTAGAGAGTTTTTGTTCAGTAAAACACAAATAAAATTGCCAGGAAAAATGTGAGCTTCAGAATTTGTATGAAGTAAATTAAAAATTACATGGAAAATCATAGGGAGGAACAAGACTTAAATATATAGATTTTTAACAAATATAGTTGTCTCAACACTTTAAAATTGTTATGGCATAGTCGTGAATACTATTATTTTATTTCTAATACTAAAATTTCAATATTATCTTATAATGGCAATGGACATATTTGATAAATTGGTAGAAACTACACAATGATTTTATTTGTATATTTAAAATAGAAAATTTAGTTTTCTAGATGATGATGGTCAACAGAACAAAACAGAGATCAAAAATAGACTCCTATAAGGACCAATGATTTTCACAAAGGTATGAAGGCAATTCAGTGGAGAAAGAATAGTCCTTTCAACAAGTAGTACTGGACTAATTGGACATTCATACATAAATATACTTGTACACATACTTTATACTATATACAAATAATGAATAATTATTGAATAGATGATAAACTTAAATATAAAATCTAAAGCTATAAAACTTCTAGAAGAAAACATTTTTTATTTGTTATTAGTCAAAAAATTCTTAGTTATGCCATCAAAGCACAATCCACAAAAGAAAATTTGATAATTTGACTTTATGAAAATTAAAAATGTTGTTCTGTGAAAGGAAGACTGGGAAAAATATTTGCAATCATATCTTATCTGAACTCATATCTAGAATATACAGAGTATTCTCTAAACTGAATAATAAGAGAACTCAAGTAAGTGAGCTAAAATTTGAACAATTTATGAAAAAGCAATTTATGAAAGATGACAAACTCATAAAAATATATTCAACATCATTAGCAAAATATAGATTAAAACCACCACAAGGGATTAACACTCAATACCTACTAGATTGTCTTAAAGATTTCATCATAAATGCTGACAGTACTGTGGAGTAACAGCTATTGCCATGTAGTAGAATGAGAATATAAAGTAACACTACCACTTTGGATAAAATTTAGCAGTTTCTTAAGATTTAAAAAATCCACCTATCATAAAATATATGATACTACACACAGGTATTTCTCCAAGACAAATTAAAGCTTGTACATGAGTGTTCATTGCAATTTCATTTGCATTAGCTCCAAACTGGAAACAACCAAAATGTCCATCTACATGTAAAAGTATAAACAAATTGTGGTGTATATATATACAATGGTATACTACACAGCAAAGAAATGAATGAACTATTGGTACATAAAACAACATGGATACATCTCAGAATAATTATACTGAGGAAAGCAGTTCAGCCTTTCCTCCTTCAAAAAATGTATATTAAACTCTAGAAAATGTAAAATAATGTATAGTGACAAAAAGCAGGTAAGTGATTGGTGATTACCTAGGTCTGGAGAATAGGGAGGATAGAAGGGAGGGGTCAGAAGGATTACAAAGCAATGTGAAGGAACTTTTGCAGGTGTTGGACATATTTATTATCTTGAATTTAGCAATGTTTTTATGGTTTATACAAATTTCAAAACTTCAAATTTTACAACTAGAATATGTACATGGATTTGTACATTAAATATAACCCAATAAAGCTATTAAACAAAAAGCTACCACACCCATTAGCTTTGTGAATAAAATTTAAGAAAAAGTTAAATAAGACTTTGAAAAATAATAGCAACAACGACAGCAACAACAATAATAATGATGAAGAAGGAAAGGAGATCATACCACAGCATCACAGCTACTTATAGGGGTGTTTCCAGCAAACCAAATACACAAAATACCAAATGTTTTGTTATAAGAGGTTTCTCCACCCATGAAATGATTTTCCCTGTATCTACTTCTCTATCATCCACCTAAAATTATTATTTTGACCTGAGGGAAGAAAAACTGATGGCAAAGGTAGCACGTGGAACAATCTGAGGGAATAAATAATTCCCAAGATTTATTTGGGAATGACTCTTAAATTACTATGCCTAATGTGTCTAAAAGAAACCACCCAGGAAGCCAGTATAATGACTTTTGGAGAACTGGCTTCCTAATTGCTCAGGCTTTATGTCCCACAGGCAAGTAAACCTTGAGTGAACAAACTAAAATCAGATAAATTGTAGTTGCTACTTTTATTTTGGAGGATAAATATTTTGAACAAATGTACATAGAATCTGATTACAATCCAATAATGTATAAACATATATCCCTTTTTCTAAAGATTAGAAAATATAGAAGCATCAGTAGACATGTAAAAAGAAAAAAAAGCTTCAAAGGAAGTGTACCATGCTAAGGATTGAAGCAGCAAATTCCCTTATGAAACAGAAGGAGAACATAACAAAATAAGTAATATTAATTGTAAGATTTGTAGTACATTTTCTCTGTGGTCTTAGACATGAGAAGTTTCTGATGAAAGACATATAATAGAGGGTCACACACTGGATATTATTTGACAAACCACTCAGTATTAAAAAATTATTTTAGAATTTTGAGGAAAACCAGAATAACGTTAATATGATTAGCCAAAATAAACCAAGCAGAGTGTATGATAGGATAGTCATGCAACAGACATGTTGACTTTGTGAAGCTTCTAGACTGGGATTTCTGGATGTCAGATTATAAATAGTACTTAGAACATTATCAAATTATCCAAACAATGTGTGCAGAGTAGAAAAGTTAATATTTTTCTCAAAGATTGAAATTTTAATTTATATTTAATCCCTTAATCTATAATAATGTTTTCCATTTATGCAGAGCCTGTCCTATACCTGACTAATTTGAATTCTTTAGAGATAATCAACTCATTCACTCATTGCCACAAAACTTTTTAATTCTGTCTTAGGAGCAGAAACACTCTAATAGGTTAATTTGTGTAATAAAACATATATAATACTAGAGACTGATTTTTGAGTCTTCAGACTGGTCATCCTGTCATGTTTCATTGCTCCCTGATGCCCTTTCCACATTGAAGCCTTAGTGATACTCTCATTGTCTTCAAGATAAAGTACAAGTTCCATAATTTGGTATGTTATGCCCTTCAAAATTTGGTCTCCTTCATGCCTACAGTTTTCTTTCTTACACTGTTCTAAACCTCTTCTCCACAGGAACCCCAATCTCAGATTTCTACAGACTATGTGGCTTTAGTTACCCTTGTACAAAGTTCCATCTGCCTTGAATGCATGTCTTTTCTCTTACTCCAGGCTAATTTCTACTTGGAATTCAGAATTTGCAAAGATCATGCCCTTTAAGAAGTGCTCTCTCACTCTATCCAATTTCAAGTAAATGCCTTGTGTGTTCCCATTTCCATTCTGTTCATACATGTCATTATCCTTTTCACACTATTTCTACTACTACTACTTTATTTTTCACTACTATTCTATAGTTTTCTCTTCCTCCATTAATAACTCATAATCCTTAGGGTCACTTTTTTTTTTTTTAAGAGAACTGAAGAGAGAGCAGGGGGGGAAGCGAGGGGGGAAAGAGAGAGAAGGGGCAGAGGGAGTGAAAGAGTCTTCAGCAGGCTCCATGCCCAACACCCAATGCAGAGTTCAATCTTACAACCTTGAGATCATGATCAGAGATGAAACCAAGAGTCTGAGGCTTAACCTACTGAGCCACCCAGGCACCCCTTAAGGGCGTGTTCTATGTCTAGTGTCTAACATATTACCTGACATAATAAACACTCAAATAGTATTTGTTAAATAAGTAGATAAATAAATAAAACATAAGGAGAACATTTAGATAAATTGATAATTCTAGGAAGAGAATACTAAAAAAAAATTGAAAAATGCACAATTAAGCAAATGCACGTTGTAAAGATGTATAACAATACTAAGTATTACACAGAAAATATAAAGGTATTTTTACAAATGGACAAATTAAAAATTGTGGTTTTAATTGAAATTCTAGGATAATAAAAAGAATAGCAAATTGGATGCAGACGCTTTTCATAATCAGGTGAATAAAATGTTTAGTAAAAATATGTAAAATATTCAGTTGCATTGGGAATCAAAAGAGGTAATTATCAACTTAGCAACTATTAAAACAAATTTTATTTTTCATGATGCACAACAGCAAGCAGGCTTTTCCATGGACTTATAGAGGGACTGTAAATAAGAATGGACTTGGTATAAATAGTATGATCATATATCCAGAGCATTAAAATCACAACAATCTTGAGCCAGCAGTTTATCTTAGTAATGAATTGTTTTTAAGAAGGCAAACATGCATATGTGGACAAAGATGATTATCATAAGATTATTTATAATATGAAAATTTGAAGCTTCTTACATGTACCATAATAGGGATATTGTTAATAGATACTATAACACTAAAATTAATACTGTATTAATATAATATATATGGTATAAAGAAAAAAATGTAATGACTTCACAGATTCTCATGTTATGTGAAAATTGCATTTATGATATAAATTAAACTTAAAAACACAAATACCAAAACACAGAATATTAAAAATTATATCTATGAAATTATAAGAGGAATATGAATCTTAATTTTTTATTTCACTTTTCCATGTTTTCCTCCATTAAGCATACTTAATGATCAGTAAAACTGTAAATACAACATCTAATTAATAAATGGAAAATACAGTTACTGGAAGCAGCAGAAGTATGAAATGTCTTCACATTTTAAATGCTAATTCATCAGGCAACTTCTGTGATTATCACTCAGAGAAATTTTGTGAATATAAAATCAAACTATTCAGATCCCTTGTTTCGGTGTTTTTAGTGCCTATTTGATTATATATGTGTAGAAGGGATGATTATAAGAGCTTTAAAATCATCAACCAACTTTATAATTCTTTCCAAATGGGCTAATAGAGTCACATTCATTTCGAAAAATAAAAACCGTAGATATATCATTTAAATACACAAGCATGAATACAGAGAGCTCAATGATCAAATAAACTATCCACAAAGGTTAGTTTTAACCAGCAAGAAAACACCAGGAAATGACAGATACACTCTGCCAATTAGGAAGAAAATCTTATTCTGGGTTATGTAAGGTGATCTTACTGTTTGCTCCCGCAGAAGTGATTCTGCATGGAATGCTGTATTATTCTGGCAACTGATTAGCATTTTGATATGCTCAAAATTTGTTCACATGGAAATGAAATATTAAAGCAGACAGCAATTCAAAGTAATAGATGAAACTATTGCACAAAAATGTTTTTCTATATTTTTAGATAATTGGTTGTCAAGGAATGCACTCAAGATTTTTTCTGCTTTTTCTGATTACCACAGAGATAAACATATAACAAGAAGTACACACACACACACACACACACACACACACACACACACAGCAAAAAGTATACCTTCTTTTGATTTAGTTTGTTAAAAATTAGTGCAAAACCAGAAGCTATCTTTCTGTTTAGTAAATGATAATAAAAATATTATGTCTCTGGATTACTGGAGAGTGTTGAGATTTGGTTTTCTCTTTATATAATGGAAATGAAAGACTGAAAATATTTAATATATTTTGTTATTGTTCAGAGACTTTATCTTGAAATCTGAATTAGAATACTATAAAACATTTCTAATTTATAACATTTCATACTCTATTAAGTGCTATTAGAATGTTTATGTGTCTATATTTAAGATTATATTAATTTATAATTATAGAGACAGAGAGACAGATATATTTATAAATATAGAGACAGAGAGAGTGAGAGCATGAGTGGGGGACAGCGGCAGAGGGAGAAGCAGACTCCCATTGAGCAGGGAGCCTGATGCAGGGCTAGATCCCAGAACTCTGGGACCATGGCCTGAGCCAAAGGCAAACGCTCAACCAACTGAGACACTTAGGTGCCCTAGAATGTTACTTTAAATCTACACTGTATGGAAACACCCCATCATTCTTGATAAAGCTCAAAATGGGAAATAAAAATGTTACATTCAGGTGATGAAGATGAGGGCTTTAAAAAAAAAGTGCAACATTAAAAGTAAATTACAAGTAGTTGAAACATGTCTCAGCTGTTCTTGGTACTAATTGTGAGAAGGGAATAGCAGCTTACATTTGGGATGTGCATTTGCTCTTTTAGTTCACAGTCTATTTAGTAAATGACCTATCCCACCATGGGAAATGTTACCACAGTGGCTCATAAATGCTAATGTATAGCCAAAAATTGCAAGCCCCCTATTCCCAATGCCACTTCACTCCTATAGTATCATGCTTAGAGCTTCATTGTTAATCCACTTTTCAGAATAGAAAAGCTAAATATCTGCAATGTGTTGTTTTCATATAGTCACGAAAGAGTTTGGTTTCTCCATCTTGCAAAAGGACGATATTTGGGGATCTTTTGGGAGGCATATTGGAAGAATACTGTAGGCAGAGGAATTTTTATTCTTTTATAATATTCTATGTAACAAACATTGGTAACTCCTAAACACATATTACAAAAATGAATTATAATGTATTTGGTCAATATCATTGGCTTCCCTTTCCTTTTGACTTTCTTAATTCGATCCAATGATATTTGCTCATTTTTAAAAATACCTCACACTATCTAAAATATAGCAGGCTGATTTCATCCTTATATTTTCTGAGGCTTTGACTATCCACAATTTGAAAAGAAAACCACGAGAAGGTAGTGCAATATTTTTTCAAAAATGTATATTTTATGAGCTTGTAAGATATTCTTTTGGTAAAGGTGAAGTGAATAATTCTTATTAAGACAATAATATAAAAGGTCACTTATAAATTGGAGCTGCTACTATCTGATGGAAATACAGTTGAAAATAAGGGAGCCCAGTTTGTTGTGTAATGAACTTTGAAACAACCACCTACCACATAAATATATAGGCACTATTATTTTTGTTTACTAAGAGCATGCTTTCTTTCCCCATGTTGAATTTTACAATTTAATTAATTCTAGTATATTTATTTTTCTGAAGGATTTCAGTGTTTTCAAACTGTCTGATCTTTAAAATTATCTTTGGAAAAATGAAGATTAAAAAAAATTAAAGGTTAAAAAAAAAAAAACCTTACTTAAGAGTTGTCAGGAAAAAGCATCCTAACAAAGTAATTTGCAACAAAATTGTCCAAACAAAATTGTCAATGTTAAAGATTGTTTTTCATAATACTTAATGACACGTTTTGTATAATTCCTAAAGGATTGGTGGTAATCAAAGTACTCAAACTGCAGCCTAAAATAAAATCCTATATATTCACTGTTTAAAAATCCACAATGAGACAATATTTTGAAATATGACCTAGTATGAAATTCATACTCTGACTTTTTCTGTAATACCAATGGTGGTTTTGTATATTTAATTAGAAATTGCCATATTTTATGGCTTTACAATCCATATATGATTTTAAGCACCTTAGCAATATCATTGGTGTTCCAAAAAGGAAAATGTGGTATATGGAAAAACCACAAATTTATTATTCAAGATTTGAGGTAGCTGCTTAAAATACTATTAAGCTGGTTAAAAATATTGATTTTTGAAGGTCTACAAACAACTGCTCCAAATGCATATAGCATACATATTCACTTGATTTAATTATGAGTGATAACCTAGGCATGCTTTCTTTTTTCTTTTTCTTTTTTCCCCAGTATGCATGTTTTCTTATAAGGACAATAATTTCTAGTTTAAATCTAAATGCTTTCCCACACATTAATATGTTTTTACATATATAAGATATATATTAAATTATTAAACCATTCACTATCACGGTGAACTATGGTTAATAAAATAAAAAAATAGTTCAAGAAATTACATTGTTGTTTTAGAGATTTATTTACTATGGATTCATAACTTTCTTTTTTAAAAAAAAAATTGTTTATTTATTTGATAGAAACACAGCTAGAGTGGGAACACAAGTGGGAGGAGCAAGAGAGGGAGAAGCAGGCTTCCCGCCAAGCAGGGAGTCTGATGTGGGTCTCAATTTCAGGACCCAGGGACCATGGCCTGAGCCAAACCAGCCACTCAACCACTGAGGCACCCGGGTGACCCAACTATTTTTTAAATTATTGTTAACTTTCTATATGAGTAATTCCACATGGTAGAACTTTCTAGTAGGTTCATAAGTAATACAAAAATATCTGGAAGCTACAAAGTTTCTAATTATCTTAGAAATTGCTCATCATGCTCTTTTTTAATGCCCAATTATTTGTTTTTTAACTCCCAATACTGGGTTTCCTGTCTATAAAAAGTCCTGCTTGTATGTGCAGAATATTGTACTAGCCTCTTCGGTATGCATAATTGTGTAAACTGCTATATAAATGCCCAAGGGAAAATGGGTGTTAACTCCCATGTTCTTTGGAGTCAACAAGTGCAATTTTTTAATTATTGTTCATCCAGTGCTTGAATAAAAACAAATTTCACTATTTTACTCAAGACATCAGGAATTTTTCTCCATGTCAGTGTATTGAATAAATTATACAAGTCACTGAAGCGAGTGACAAATTTTTCATGTGATTATGGAGAATCTTGCCTTCTAAGTAGCATTTATTTAAGAATCAAAACATTACTGTCTGACATGTCTCATCACAGGTATTCTGTATTGTTGTTCTACACTGTTAATTGCTACAAGTAAGTTTGTTGCTTGGATGGCAGAGAACCAGGGTTAAAAGTTTATTTTTTGCATGGAAATTCTAAATATTTATAAAAATTCAAGAAAAGAAAGATGTATCATTTGTGAGACCAAATTAAGTAAATTTAGAAATATATGTACTTTATGGCACAAAAACAGAAAACTAGACCAATGGAACAGAGTAGAGAGTCCAGGTATGGACCCACAAATCTGTGGTCAAATCCTCTTCGACAAAACAGAAAAAATTTCCAGTGCTAAAAAGACAGTCTCTTTAATAAATGGTGCTGAGAAAATTGGACAGCTACGTATAGAAGAATGAAACTAGACCATTCTCTTACACCACACACAAAGATAAACTTGAAATGGATGAAAGACCTCAATGTGAGGCAGGAATCCATTAAAATCCTGGAGGAGAACATAGGCAGTAACCTCTTTGACATCGGCCACAGCAATTTCTTTCAAGACACGTCTCCAAAGGCAAAGGAAACAAAAGTGAAAATGAACTTTTGGGACTTCATCAAAATAAAAAAGCTTCTGCACAGGAAACAATCAACAAAACAAAGAGGCAACTCACAGAATGGGGAAGGATATTTGCAAATGACACTACAGACAAAGGACTGATATCCAAGATCTATGAAGAACTACTCAAACTCAACACCCAAAAAGAAGATGATCACATCAAAAAATGAGCAGGAGACATGAAGAGGCACTTCTCCATAGAAGACACACAAATGGTTAACAGACACATGAAAAAAATGTTCATCATCACTAGCTATCAGGGAAATTCAAATCAAAACCACATTGAGATACCACCTTACACCAGTCAGAATGGCCAAAATTAACAAGACAAGAAACAACAAGTACTGGAGAGGCTGTGGAGAAAGGGGAACCCTCTTACATTGCTGGTGGGAATGCCACTTGGTGCAGCTGCTTTGGAAAACAGTGTGGAGATTCCTTAAAAAACTAAAAATAGAGCTACCATATGACCCTGCAATTGCACTACTGGGTATTTACCACAATGATACAGATGTAGTGAAAGGAAGGGCCATATGTACCCCAATGTTCATTGCAGCAATGGCCACAATCACTAAACTGTGGGAAGAGCCAAAGTGCCCTTCAACAGATGAATAGATAAAGAAGATGTGGTCCATATATACAATGGAATATTATGCCTGCATCAGAAAGGATGAATACTGAGCTTTTGTAGCAACATGGACTGGATTGGAAGAGATTATGCTGAGTGAAATAAGCCAAATAGAGAAAGTTTGGTATCACATGGTTTCACTTACTTGTGGTGCATACGGAGTAATATAGAGAACAGTAGGAGAAAGAAAGGAAATGCGAAGTAGGGTAAATCGGAGAGGGAAACGAACATAAGAGATGTTGGACTCAGAAACAAACTGAAGGTCTTAGAGGGGAGTGGGTGCGGGTATGGGTGAGCCCGGAGGTGGGTACTGAGGGCACATATTGCATGGAGCACTGGGTGTGGGGCATAAACAATGAGTCTTGGAACACTGAAAATAAAAAAAAATTAATGAAAAAAAAGACAAAGCATACCTACTCATTATGTCTTGCACCCACCATGTAATATAATTGTTTTATGTATTATTTTTAGAAATTATAATCTCAATATAATCAGATTAGTTATATGTTGTTACAGCCTTGATGATCTGATTATAATAACTTCCTTAGAAATCCATAGTTTGAAGCTAACTACAATGTAAGATCTAGAAGTTGATGGACTATCATAAGTCTAGATCTCATATTACATAGAGTGATAAACTATACTTTGTAGGTGCTTGTCTACTATTTGAGCCAACCGTAATTTTTTCTTCAGCAGCATGTCTGGTTCTTTCTCCCAGCTTGGAAAAACAGTGACTTAACTCTCAGACTGAGGAGAGTAAGCTATCATACTCTAACACTTCAGAAGAGAGGAAAGATCTGCTTGCAACCCTATCAAAGTCAAGAAAGAAAATTCCTGCTTGTCTTTTTAAAAATCTTGTTTGCAACAGTGATGCAAACAGGTTGAATATGCCCCTTTTGAAGAATCCATCTATATTTGTGAAGAATCAGTATGACTTTGAGAAATAAAATTTGATATATTCCCCCAAAAAAGAAATATATGTACTCTAATGATATTTGTGGAAAACATCGTTTCAAAACTGATTGAGTCATAGGAAATATATTAAAAAACATAATAATATATATAAAATAATATATAATAAAGTAATAAAATATATAATATTTAAAATAATATAATATATAATAATACAATAAATATATAATATAAAATGTTAGAGGTATTTCCAAATTTTACACATTTAAAATAATATTTTGCCTTACATAAAACATGCACCTGCACAATCAGCTTGAGTTTAATGAAATGGTGAAAATGACAGCACTTTTTTTTTTAATATTCTGTTTGTCCCCAAAATTAGTTCTTTGAGTTTTTTGGGGGGAGGATACAAAGAATATTTGTGAAATCAAATAACTTGAAAATATATTAGTGATATATACAAACCAGTACTGCATTGAGATTATATCATTGTGTGATTGGTTTACATAATTAGCTATATTAAGATTGATATTACATGATGTATTTTAGTTCTTTTTTTTTTTAAGATTTTATTTATTTAACAGAGAGAAACACAGCCAGAGAAGGAACACAAGCAGAGGGAGTGAGAGAGGGAGAAGCAGGCTTCCTGCAGAGCAGGGAGCCCGATGTGGGACTTGATCCCCGGTCTCCAGATCATGACCTGAGCCGAAGGCAGTCGCTTAACCAACTGAGCCACCCAGGCGCCCCTACATGATGTATTTTAATAGCATCATATGTAATCCACAAAAGTAAAAAAAATACAAATATATTTTTAAAATAAATGCATTCAGGTGTTTTGAAATGCACTGTATTTTCACAAAGACATTTACCTTGATTGCAGGATTCTTTTTGAAAGTTATGAATTGGGGTGCCTGGGTGGCTCAGTCCTTAAGCATCTGTCTTCAGCTGAGGTCATGATCCCAGAGTTCAGGGATCTAGTCCCGCATCAGGCTCCCTGCTCAGCAAGAAGTCTGCTTCTTCCTCTCTCACTCCCCTTGCTTGTGTTCCCTCTCTAGCTGTGTTTCTCTCTGTCAAATAAATAAATAAATAAAATCTTTAAAGAAATAAAATATAGTAGATTATTTATATAGGATATCTACACATAAGAAACAAATAGACTTAAACTAGAGACAGAAAGAGTAAGATAAAATCACAGAGTTTTGAAAAAGAAAAAGAATTATAAGCTAAAAAATTAATTTGTGTGTTTCTAGTTTCTTGAGTTCAATTCCTAATTTCTTTTATTACTACTAGCTTGATGTAAGACAAGTTTTTTTTAATCACACTGAGATTTTTTAATCCACCTGACCACTGAGATAATACTTATGCCTTATTAATTTATCATCAGGATTAAATAAGATACATATATTTTTAGTGTTGAACACAAAAATATGAGTTATTGAGAGGTTTCTTAAAATTTTTAAAGAAATCAATAATTCTATAGCTCAGTTTCATCTTATAGAGGCCAACAAAAAAGACCAGAAAAACTTACATGTGCAGTGACAGAAATGTTACTAGAATCCAGGTTTCTTAAACCCAAGATGAACAGACATTGCCTAACACAATTCTATGTCAACACACTAAAAAGGAGGTTTATGCTGAATCGATTTGAAATACAATTGAATTATTAATTTAATAGGAATAAGCGTAATTTGTCATGTAGAGAAAAGAGAACAGTTTCACTTAAAAGTTTTATGCCACCCCACTTCAATATTTAATTGCAAAATTAAATGGTGAGTTATGTGAATGCTAACTCATTACAAAAATGAAGTGATTATTTAATCTATTCATTTGCTTCTGAAATTAAACTGAAAACCTATTGTTAAGATAACTTCATTTTTTAAAAAGCACCAATACTTCTGTGTATGCCATAATCATTCTTGGTTTAATTATTATACTGATGAACTATTGTTTTTTTATGATGACCTCAAATTCTTTGTGCTATAAATTAATCTTTTCTAGCACCCAGTGGAAAATATAACACAGCTTATTATTTTCTTCCTGATACTGATTTCTCTATGTGAAGTCTGATCAATTTCTTTTGCTGGAGCCTGTCCTAGTGTTTCTCTGTCACAGGCTAGAAGTAGAAGAGTACCTCTTTGGTTAAGCACTCATTTACAAAATACACATTAGCCTATCTGCTTGCTCTCTACAGTCTCAACATTTCTACCAGATATGTGCAACTAACAGTAAATAAAACAAATATTATTGTAAACAGAGTCAAGAGTTTTCAAGAAAGCATTTCCAAGATTGCTTTAGCACACAAAGACATGTTTGATTAAGTTACTCATTTTCTATTCCCTTTAAGCATGCCAAAGAGTAACAGCACCACTGAGAATAGTGAGCCTATGAAATAATCTGATTTTGATTGAAATAACTTCTCAATGAACTTTCAAAATAATTTTGGTGAAAATTGTACACACATTAATTTATCCAAAGGGAATCTGCTCTAAGGAGTTAATAGCTACAATTTAATAAAATGTCGGAGGGCATTGACAAAATAATAAACTTAAAATCAAAATGGTCAATATTCAACATTTCTTTTTTCCAGTAGACATACTCATCCCTGGTCAGGCAAAATAAGACAATAGTCATTCATCTCTTTATTACACCACACAGAAGACTGTGTATTTATTTTGTGCTAAGTACAATTTGAGATGATGAGAACACCAAATCAAATAAACATATGATACTATATATGATAAGTATATGATTATCAAAGAATGATAATCTCTAAGGTAAATGTAAGGATAGCATATTATGTGATCAGAAACGATCAGCTTTAAGTCTTGTGGTATTGTAATATTTAATTCAGAGTCAACTGATAAGTATATAAGTACTTTTTCTAAGACTATAATGAACTAATTAGGCATAAAGTTGGAGGGGGAGAATTTCACAGTGTAAAAAGGAATGTACAAAGACACAGAGATGTAAAAATGCAGGGAATTTGAAGGAGTGTAGTAAGACTGTAAACAGAAGGAGAATGGAAATGGCAAGAATCAAAATTGGGGAAGCAGGTAGAAACAAGAGTATTAAGAGTTTCATATGAGATGCTAAAGAATTCAAACCTCATAAAGCAATGGGAAAATATGTATATGTTTAAAACCATGAGAAAACTGAAGGGAGAAGACAGTAATTATTTTTCAGGAATACAGAGTTCAGTTTTGAGCAAGTACACAGAAGATCTATATGAGCTACTTGGGAAGGAGTTTGAGTTTTCACTGACATGGAGGTGATAATTAAAGAAATGATGTTGGATAAAGTCATTCAAGGAGATATTCTAGTGTTTTAAGAACAGGGAAACACAAAATCCACAATACTTGAGAGAGAGGCAGAAAGATGCAAAAGTGAATGAGAATCGACATTCAGAATGATAGAGGGAAAACCAAGATAGAATTGTTTAGTAACAGCATATAATGGAAGACAGTGATAAATCATGTCAAATTCTGAAAAGAAATTACATGGATTAAATAAGAACTTATAAAATTGTCATATAAGGAAAAAGAATTCAAAGTAGAGTGTTGAATTGAAAATGTAAAATAATAATTATGTCTCTATAGGTTACAATTCCAGTTTCATAAAAAATAGAGCTGGATGTGTAAAGATAAGGAACTGTAAATAATTATCACACCATGATCACGTTGACTATATGTGGGTTATTTTAAATTTTGAAATCTAATAAATTGCCCCCAAAATGTCTTAAAAATAAAAAGCAAAAACATTCATTGAATTTTCTATTTGAGGACGCAGAAGAGTTTTAAAGTCAAAAAAGCTTTTAGTTTAGACTCTGACTTGCCTAAGTTCCAATATCAACTTTTCTACTAACAAATTTTGCTGTGTTAAAAGCCAGTTGGGAAAGCATACTAATTTATGGAATATTTCCTTTTACAGCAAATTGAAATTTTATCTTTATCATAATATAAATCCTGAGATATTTTATTTATTTCTCTATTTTGTTCCATTGCTCATGATCTAATTTTGAGCAAATAACAAATTGACATTAAATGTGAAATGAGCTCAATAAGACATTAGGATTGATCAGCATCTTATTAGCTCCTCACATTACATGTAAGTTAACAAAAATATACTATGCATCACTATTTCTGCTATATCCTCTTTCAGCAAAATCAATATTTGAAAAATGTGCAAAGATGAAACTGGGATCCTAGGACTTCAGAAAATTGTGATATGTTCAATTCTTGACCTATGGGATAAATTTGTGGGCAGAATAGGAGAGCAGGAACTCAAAAAGAAATGAAAACTTAGCCAATTACCAGAAGAGGCATAATCAGAGGATAAAAATTATTATGAATAAGTGATTCTAATAAAGGGTAAAAAGAAAATAATACCAGTTTGTTAAAAGCTCTTAGAAATTTCTTTCCACAGCCGAGCCCTCTTCTTTATTTCTCCCTCTCTAGATCCTCCTTCCTCTTTTTTTTTCTTTTCCTCTCCCCCTTTTTAAAAAATCTCTACCAACCATTGGTTAAATTTCCATCAGTCTGTCTATCCATCAACTTTTGTACCCACTAGGGTCATAAAATTACTTACAGAGGTATCTCTGTTAAAAAATATTCATATTCCCACATGTCATACATACACAGCACCACACATCTTTCTGTAAATGATGAAAAAATTATGAATTTGATCAGTCCTCATCTATGAGCTACTGAGGTTGTATATGTGCCACTTAGGCTACTAACTGACCCTTGGGTCTATCTTAGACTTCCTATTACACCATGCAATTAAGGAAAGCAATGTATAAATATTGCCAAACACTTAGAAATGTTGTGGCTTTATAAATACTTCAACAACATATTTTCTTTCAAAGTCTGAATCCCAATTTGAAGATGATTCTTTTTGAAATAGGAAAGATGTATGCCAAAAGACAAAAGTACTTGATTTTCTTCTGTTACATTATTCCTGAAGATATGGCTTTCTTCCTGGTGTACACAAGAATAAATACAGAAGAAAAAGATAAATAAACAATACTGAGCACCCATAAACAAACAGACTGTCCTTCACGAAGGGAGACATAGAGGTAAACAAACAAATTGACAAGATGGTAGTAAATAGTAAGTCTAAATTCACTGAAAATTTTTTCACTAAAAATGACTACAGAGGAGGAACTTACATGCCATGTCTTTTTCCTTGCTGTACTTGGAAAGCACCACTCAGCCCTAAAGTTTATTTTCTTTATGAAAGAATGCAACTGACCAATGTATATTATGATTTGCATTCATTATTTTCAGGACACTACCTCCTATAGAGAATGCCCAACTAGAATATTAGCTCTAATATCTATTTTTAATTATCAAAATAAAGATACTGATTTATTTGATTCATTCTGACTGTGCTCATGAAAATGTTAATTGCAAAAATTATGTGTAGAGAATAGGTTCTCTTTTATGTTTTTCTGATAGAAAATATGATTTCAGTTGCATAGTTTTATACAGTGGTAACATATAAAGTATACAAGGCACACTGGGAAAAAAACTGGAAATTCAGAAAAAGGTAAATGATATATTTTTTTCTCTTCATCATTTAGAATAGATGTTGATTGCAAATACACAATTTTTAGTTGTTCCTATATAGTTAAGTTTCTATAATCTATTCCAGAACCTTGAATCCTGCTAAATGTATACAGGTACTTATCAAGTTAGGCAACCCTTTTAATTGCAGGAATTATTTTTGTTGTTCCTGCAATCAGTGTGCATTCGAAATCAGCTAGGAAAGCTAAATATAACTTGACTACCTTCAGTCTTTTAAGATCCTCATTGTGAGGCTTTCTTAGGAATAACATAGAATCAAAAAATAATACCTTTTCTAACAAGACAAATTTACACTAATGTAACCTTTAAATATTCACACTTTAAACACTAAGATTCTTTAGTATTTTGAAACACAAATCTATCACTTCTTGGGCTATGCTTCCACATAATTACTTATGCAACGAAGGCATTTTAGTTTAATGATACAGACAAAGACAAGTACTTGAATTAAAAGGAAAATAATACCTACCATTTAAAAGTCTACAATGGAAAGGTTTTGCATTTATTATCTCATTCACACAAGAGTCATGAAAAGTGGTGCAATATTCTAACTCTGGATGACCAGTGATATGAGAAATGCTAATTAGGCCCAAGGTCACAAAAATGGAATGAATTGTTCTGGGTTTGAATGTTTGGTTTATTGGGTTCTGAAGTGATAGTTAAAAAAGGGGGGAAAATGTTGTATTTGCTTTATTTTATATATATGTAATATAATAAGCTTTAACCGTGGATAATATTGGTGGAACAATTTTCTTATATGCTGTAATATATTTAAGAACTTTAGAAAGAGGTCCACAAATTAACACTTTTAAAATCAACTTCTTACATTTGTGCTCACAGTTCTCAATTGAGTATTTACAAATAGGCAGCTAACTGGTTAGACTTCCTGATACTAGGAACTCCGTTATAATTATTGGCCAAAAAAAAAATTACAAGGAACGATAGTCCTTTTCTGGCATGCATTTGTGATAGACTCTTCCTGTACTCATTAATAGAAATAAAATAAGAAATTTAATTATTTCTGGCAGAAAATGGCTTGAAACATTTCATCATATAACTTTAGTTAGATTAAGCTTGATTCGAAGATCTAATTTTAAAACTCTATAAATATTATTTATGTAAATAAGTGAGATGTGATTACTTCACCAGGACGTCTACTTGGTTTTTGGTATAATACATACTTTAAAAATAATATTTTATTATAAAATAGTAAGGAGTTTACATGTTTCAGAAACAGTCCTGACTAGGAGTCTCAATTAGAACTTCAACTTTGGTGTTCACTTTTTATTTTGGTCCACTAGAAAAGGATGTCTTTTAAAAGAACTTTCCAAAAGAAATATTTAAATATCATGTTAATGGACTCAGTTCATTTCATACTAAGTATTTTATAAATTATCCACTTTTCACAGGAAAAAAAGATAAACTTCTCTTAATATTATTATTTCACGAAAAGGAAAGCCTAAAATTTATTCCTAAAATTCTGTACAACGATTAATTTAGAGAGGATATGATTTTAATCTTCAGATACCCCAAAGCAATTGGTAGTACTTTACAGGTGTGGGGAAAAAAAGAAATTGAAAGATCAAAAACAAAATAAGATAAAACGTATATAACGTGTAGAAATGGGAAAGGTTAACAGGACACACATGTAATTAAATGATTCACTAAAACATTGTATAAACTTCAAGTTAGTTAATATTGTTTACATAATTTAAAAAACTATTTGTAACCTAAAATCATTGGGTGCAACTTTAATTTCTAGATAATTCTTTTTACAATTTCAATGACTCAAGGTAGGTATTGAATTAATTCAGAGTTGCAAAATTCAGTAAGTTCTTTAATCATGTTGTGGGTTAATATGTGTCCAACTAGCATAAATCTTTGTCTTTTAACAAATTTTACTGTGTGTCTTAAGGACATTAAGACATATGTATTTATTTACAACATATTAAACATTATTTTAACAAATATGTGTTGATAATGATAAGACACCAAAATCAATAATCATAGACAAATGTACTCATGTATTTATTCACAGCACATTTTTACCTAATAAAGAAAAATGACCATATTAGGGCACCTGGATGGCTCAGCCAGTTAAGTGTCTGCCTTTAGTGCAGGTCATGATCCCATTGATTGAGCACCACATCAAGCTCTATGCTCAGCAAGGAGCCTACTTCTACCTCTGCCCTGCCTCTCTGCTTACTTGCTCTCTTTTTCTCTCTCCCTCTTTCTGTCAAATAAATAAAATATTAAAAAAAAAGAAACAAAACTGAAACTTTAGTCATTTAATTATCCTTTGGTGCTAGCAAGCAATGTGTTGTCATTTCTATAGGAAAAGTAAATCATATTTACCCTAGGATTCTAACCCAACCAAATTTCAAGGATGAATGCAATGAAAGGTATCTTGATGCAGACACTATCTCAAGAATTTTCCCCACATAAGTATTGCCCATAAAACAAGGATTCGGAGTTAATCCAAGAAAGAGTATAAAGATTGGCTTATGAGGTGCCTGGGTGGCTCAGAGGGTTAAAGCCTCTGCCTTCGGCTCAGGTCATGATCTCAGGGTCCTGGGATCGAGCCCTGCATCTGGCTCTCTGCTCAACAGGGAGTCTGCTTCCCCCTCTCTCTGCCTGCCTCTCTGCCTACCTGTGATCTGTCTCTCTCTGTGTCAAATAGATAAATAAAATCTTAAAAAAAAAAAGATTAGCTTAGAGAAATTGGAAAATCCTGGAGTACAATTCATATAAGGAAAATGTAGTCAGAAAGAAGTGAAAAGAAGGTTTATTAGACTGAATATTTTGAAGAGTCTCAATTTAATGGTGAACACAAACTGCCTAAGGATTTATTTATTTATTTATATTATTATTTATATTTATTTATTTATTTATACAAAGCTCAGAAGACGTATGCAATATACTTTACATTGCAGCTTTATAGTGTGAACATCATATGCCCTAATTTTTAATATTTCATGGCACACAGTAAAGCACATTTCTAAAATTGATAAATTATGTTAAGAAGAACTGATGATGTTTTTAAAATCACCTTACCTCTAAAATAAAAAAATGGTAATATAAGAAATAATCATATGATAAAATAAGAAATGGATTCAGAGTATAGTTTAAGCATGCTAGAGTCCTCACATGTAAACATAGACCTTATCTAATGGAAAGTAAATGATAACTCAGAGGATAGAGCTACAAGATCAGAGATTGAACACAAAAGCCACATAGACTCACTCTCCAGGAGCAAATAAAACCTTAATCCAGAAACTGGAGACATTTTGCCAAGCTGTACTTAAGAACTTCAGTGGGTGGCCCTGGGTGGCTTAGTTGTTAAGCACCTGCCTTTAGCTCAGGTCATGATCCTGGAGTTCCGGGATCCAGCCCCACATCCGGGAGCCTGCTTCTCCCTCTCTCACTCCCCCTGCTTGTGTTCCCTCTCTAGTTGTGTTTCTCTCTGTAAAATAAATAAAATCTTTTTTTTTTTTTTTTAAATAAAAGAACTTTAGTGAACCAGTGACAGATATGTCATCCCATTTGCACTCTTTTTGAATGGCCATAATGTCCTTGCCTAAAAATTGTACATTGGTGTGGGGGAATGTGGGGCAACTTGCCTTTTTAATTCACAGGTTTTCAAATCAAGAGGAGCCACAATTTAGGAGTCTCATCTGAATCTGGTCATGATTTAGATGACAAGACCCAGGAATTTAAGCCTGAACCTCATGTCAGAATGTCCTGATAGCTTTGGGGATCTTGGAGAAGGGGAGTATATTTTGTATATTGAAGAGTATAAATAATTCATGACTAGTGGTTGGTCTGTATCTAAGTAAAAAAATGATCACAATTTTTTTGTTACTTCTCCTATTTAGACATGATGTTTATTTGTCCGAACTCCTGAATCTTGTCAAGACTGGCTTTGACTACCCAGGCATAGAAATTTAAAACTCCATTGGGGCGCCTGGGTGGCTCAGTTGGTTAAGCGACTGCCTTTGGCTCAGGTCATAATCCCGGAGACCCAGGATCGAGCCCCACATCGGGCTTCCTGCTAGGCGGGAAGCCTGCTTCTCCCTTTCTCACTCCCCCTGCTTGTGTTCCCGCTCTAGCTGTGTTTCTCGCTGTCAAATAAATAAAATATTTAAAAAAAAAAAGGAAAGAAATTTAAAACTCCAAAGTTCAAAGTAAGGTTTGTAAGAAATGGAATTTCAGGAAGAAATCAAAGGAACACATTGGACTCTCTGCTCAGCAGGGATCCTGCTTCCTCCTCTCTCTCTGCCTGCCTCTCTGCCTACTTGTGATCTCTCTCTGTCAAATAAATAAACATTATACTGAGCAGAAAGCCCTACCCGGGCCTCCATCCCAGGACCCTGAGATCATGACCTGAGCCCAAGGCAGAGGCTTTAACCCTCTGAGCCACACAGGCGCCCTAGGAGTTTATTCTTAATTGATCAAAGGTTTTACATAATCAGAGCTGTTTTCAGAAAATTAATCTGATAATGTTGTTGAAGGATGACTGAAATACAGAATTAAAGAAAGGCTCGGTATGGGGTTATTATAATAGTTCAGGGGAGAATTTTAAAAAAAATTGAGTCTGATATGTGTCTATGGGCATTCACTTTATTCAAAGAATATAGGGAATGCAAAATTTGTTCAATCTAGAACTGATCAGAAAAGCAGTTAAGATTCAAAGAACAAAGAAAAAGTGCTCTTTTACACTAATTATAATTTAGATCTATCTGTTATGTTGCTATTTTAATGTTTCTATGAAAAATATTTTCTATGTATCATCCTCATAGTCATTTACTGAGTACTACAATGGGACATTTTTTACTAATGACTTATATTAGTAATATGACTATAGGAAGCTTTAAGAGTACTGGAAAAAATTACTTGGATATAGTAGTAACAGTTGATGGCTACTTCTGTTGTCTTTTCTAAATCAAAGGCCGTTCAATTACTCTGTATAAAAATGGCCTCACTAGAATAAGGCTCTTCCTAAATCACTAACCATATTTAAAAGTATCTTTCAATGGACCCATCTACTTGTATTAAATTATATACTTAGATTTGACTTTGGTGTCTCCTCCACTAGTATTTTAATTTAAATAGAAGATATTGTGCAGAACTATTCCCTTGATTCAACCTGTCAGCTTTACATTTATGAAATGGATCACAAATGTAATCCTACCTCACTCTATTTTTTTTTTTTTACTTAGACATTCATTCACGTTCAATTATTCTGTTATCTGTCTCTTTCCAGTAACTTTTAGAGAAGTGCTCCATCCTTCAAATTCTTCACTGGTTAAAAAATGAGGCATAATACTATCCTATTGTTCACTTCAAATATATTTCCAGTTCACTTGTTATATGAACACGTATTCAAAACTTACATTTTCAAAAAGCACAAATAAAAGTGTTTTAGTAAGATAATATACTTCACATGACCCTGTCCAGCTTAATGGTATTATGTTACTACTATAATCTATAGATAAAATCTAGGTTTTATATTTCATCTTAGTATTTCAGAAACAGTATGAGCTTATTTTGCATATGTTTCCATTAATATAGGGGAGAGGTTGGAGATTATTTGCTTACACAAATGAGTAAAGGAAAGGACATAAAGTGTCTTTTGAGAGTTTAAGCAGTAAATGCTTAATAATGTCTCTCACTAGTTTGAGGGTGGGTGAGAGAGAATGAATTGGAATAATTGTATTATGGGTTTTGCTCTGTAAATTTCTGTGGGTCTCCTCCAAACATTCTGCCGTAAACGTCTCCACAAAATATTTCTCTGCCAATTGAAATGTGACCTATATAAAAAATGAATTGTTGACAAATAATTTTACTATGTTTACCTATATCAAATCACCACATTGTATACTAAGTATATACAATTTTATCTGGTAGTTATGTCTCAGTAAGGCTGGAGGAAAACAAAGACAAATCAACAATTAAAATAACCTTTCTGACAATAAGTGGTAAATAGAAGAATTGGAAGGGTCTATAGAGTAAGAGGATTATTATGAATAACAAAAGAACCCACAGATATTTATTATTTAATTCCAATTCTCAAAATCATGGCTTTAGTTTCCTTAGGATTTTGTTGTTGTTAATCTTTATTTTATGTTTGATTAGAATAATCCTTGAAGCCTAGAGTACATTTCTGAATAAATCACTGTGACTTCTTTATAATGGGTCATGAATGATATCATCTGATCACAAAAAAAATTCTTAATGAATCATGATGATAAATCATGATGGATTTTAAATAAAGAGATTAACAGTAAAATTGTGGATTTTGGGTTTTAAGTAAAGAGATTAACAGTAAAATTGAGGATTTTCAATAATATAATATTTCTGAGAATATCCTCTGAATTATATTCAAAGACATGATCAATGTTTTCAGAATACTACTGAACCTCAGAATTTTTTTGTGGTTAAAATCAGCTCTCATTAGATATTTCCTAGTAATCAGTTGACATTTTCAAGGAAGTTAGAAAGTATTACTAAATTTACTACTCAACAATAAAACAGAAGTTTTCTATGGTATTTGAAGGTTTTAGCAGTAAGGTGAGAATAAACACATGTGACAAGTGTTTTTGAAAATAATAAATAATTTTACTCTGTATTAAATTTAAAAGCCTAACACATGTTAAACAAATCACATAAACAATACTTGTGATGCAAAGTTAGCTTTGTCAATATAACCATCTTTGGTCAGAACTTTCTAGACTTGATATTGCGCAACCTTTCAATAAACTTCTAAACAAGATTTACTAAAATATATCAGTATTTTTTCTGAATGATGGAAAAAAGTAAAGAAGCACAATTTAATACCTAAATGAACAATAAATTGTCTTTTTAAAAAGAAGATTAAATAGTGCCCAACTTTCATAACCAATCCATTTACTATTTGAATTTGACTGTTAGCTTAGGTATAATAGACATGCTTTTTTGTTATCAAGACATAGATATAGAGAAAGATAAGATTGTCTGATGTTTCCAAGATTGTTTTATCACTTACTATTCTCTGTGTTCATTCATGGTTATGTCTGAAGGCATATTTGTTTGTTTCATGGCAAATTTCAGTGTATACATCTTTCTCTACATAAGAAAAATATCTGATGTTGGCTAACCCCATTGTTTTATGTTTTATTAGCCATTTTGCCTGGGTCTACCCCAATTTGGTGCCATAGAACTTTTGCAGAGAAAGATAAATACAATAATATTGCAGTAGTAAACTAATTGGTACTATAGCATTCATCCTTCCTTTTATGTGTGATATCTGGGGTTACTCCACAACTGGAATATGCTGCCCAGAGTAAAGTGAGTATTTTTGATATAATGATTATCTTTTTTATCTTGTTTTTTTCTCTGTTCTACTATATTCTTTCTTACCCTTCTTCCCCCTTCTCTTCTTTCCTGCTGACAAGAAACCTTTTCAGAACTTTCAAGGCCAGGGTGCTTAGGTGGCTCAGAGAGTTCAGCCTCTGCCTTTGGCTCAGGTCATGATCTCAGGGTCCTGGGATTGAGCCCCACATTGGGCTCTCTGCTAAGCAGGGAGCCGACTTCCCCCTCTCTCTCTGCCTATTGGTAATCTCTCTGTCAAATAAGTAAATAAAATCTTAAAAAAAAAAAAAAAAGATCTTCCGAAGCCTATCAACTGTAGCGACATCTTCAACTGTACAATGTCAAATTTGTAACCTAAATTCAAAGCTTCAGCTGATGTTTAATTTCAGAAGAACATTCAGAAATACGCAGACTTGCCTGAAGTTAATGCAATTAAAGACAGCAATGTTTTACTTTTCAGTTATATGACTGACGTCCATATAAACCTAGTTGACAAACATAACTTCTGTGTTTATTTTTTCTCTAATTGAACATTATTCAAATTCTCTGCATATGATTAGCTACAAAACTTTTATATTTGGCATGCCACAATCACATTCAATACTTGAAATCTAGAATTTTGTTAATTTATTTTCACATATAAGGAAAGGTGAATTTTCTTCATTGTCAGTCATCACAGTAAAATAATCTCAGTATTATTCTGAAAGGAAGACTTTGAAACTAGTCACTTTATGTCAAAGACAATGTCCAGTTATCCTAATTTATCATGAGTTCCCATATTTCATATCCATTTTTCAATAATCAAGGTTTATATGTAAGTTAAAAATTGGAATGGTGCCTTCACATACTCACACAAACGTATGCTCTCGCCTTGACTTGTCCATCTTCCTTTTTTATAAGAAAGAAATGTGGGAAAACTGAAATGCACAGATAGTAGAGTTCTTGGGAAAAACAGATGTTAAAGACAACTAGGCCTGTTTTTAATTTTTTCAGTTATAACATTATTAGAAATGGTACATGTTACTTATGATGTCTTAGTTGCTTTTTCCATCAGGATGATATCAATGTCAGTTTCATGATTATTGAGAGGAACATTTAAAAATGTCTGGCACAAAGTGAAGGTTCAAGAAATATTAATCTTTTATAAATATTTTCCTCTTTTAGAATGCAAGTAGAGTGATCACTATCTTCAAACAATAAGAAACAAATGGTGTTTTCAAAACTATGTCATCATTACTAAATTACTTCTCTCCTTATATTTGAGAAGTCCTAAGGGTCTTCAGTATCTTGCAGAGAAACCAAATCACCTTCTTTCTTTTTCTCCCTTCCCCACTTCACGTTCTTTAATTTTTGAATATATACAAGCTTACTTATTTGATTTACATATCCAGCTAAGAAAGATTTCTCTCACCACCATTCATTTCTCCTGCATCTTTGTACCTACCCATTCTAAGGAAATAGAAGTGATCTTTTCCAGCATAACTCGAAGAACATAGTGTTTTATTAACATTAATTACAGAAAAAATAGTACTAAGAGGCTCATATCTGTGCAAATTATAAGATTATTTTTTGGATGCTTCATCCTTTGACTAGGCTTCTTGGTCTTCCTTTCCATTCTTACTAAGGGCTAAATGACACTCCTTCATACTGTGGAAGTGAGGCTCTTAAACCCAAATTTGAACACTAAGTTATGCTGAAGAAAGAACTAGTAAAGAAGCAGGTCTTGTAGTATGGGGGCCACAGATGTTAACAAAGAAAAGAGAAAAAAGAAAATATAGAGGAGGATGTCCAGGGATAGTGTCTGTTATTTCCAGCTATAAGAAGTGGCCCGTAAGCACATTTGAAAAGTCAAGGACTAAGGCCACAGGTCTTTAGACAAGAGGTAGGGGAGTAAGTTGAATTGGTTAGAAAAGCAAGTGCCCAAATTTTAATATCTCTTAAATATTTTGGGTGAGTATAAAACACAAACCCAAAGACAACTAGATAGAAAATTGAATAAAATAATTAGTATGATCATCTGAAGGCAGAAAAAGAGGATATTGCCTCTTGTTTGATTTCATTCATTCACTCTGCCTGTGAGTTAGGGATTATCATCATTATCATTCTTCAAACTGAGAAACTTATTCTTAGAAAATGCCATATTCTTGCCTAAGGACTGTTGCTTATACAAATTAGAGTTCTGGTTTAAAATCAAGGCTTTATAGCAGGAAATACTAAGTTTTTATTTAATTGTTTATTTATGTTTAATTTTTATTTTATATAAGAGAACACCTAAAATGAGATATAACCTTTTAATGGATTTTTAAGTGCATAGTACAATACTGTTAACTGTAGGCAAAATGCTGTAAAGCAGATTTCTATATTTCTGTTTATTCATCTTGCATTATTGAAATTTTATACCTGTTTGTTAGCATTTCTCCATTTCCCCATTCTCATTGTCCCTGGCAACCACTGGTTATGTTCTCTGCTCCTCTGAGTTTGGCTAGTTCAGATATTTCATATAAACAGAATTGTATAGTGTTTGTCCTTCTCTGACTGACATATTTCACTTGGCATGATATTCTTAAGATTCATCTGTGTTGTCATGTATTGAGAGATTTCCTTCTTTTTTAAGGCTGAATATTATTCTATTTTATGTAAATAACACATTTTATTTATCCATTCATTTGTCGATGATCACTTAGGTTGCTTACAAATCTCAGTGATTATGAAAATTCTGAAATGAACATAAGAATATTAATATCTCTGTGAGATCTTGATTTCAATTCTTTGGATAAATGCCCAGAAGTGGGATTGCTGGATCATATAGTAGTTCTGTTTTTAATATTTTGAGGCACTTCCATGCTGTTTTCATAGTGGTTGCACCATTTTGCATTCCCAACAGTGAACAAGGGTTTCCATTTCTCCACATCCTCGTCAATACTTACCGTATTTATTTTTTTGGTAATAGCCATCTTATCAGGTGTAAAGTAATATTTCATTGTGATTTAATTTGCATTTCCTTAATGATAAGTAACTTGTTGAGCATCTTTCTATATAGTTGTTGGCCATTTCTGTCTTCTTTGGAGAAATATCTATTTATGTTCTTAGCCTATTTTTAATTGCATTATTAGTTTTTTACTAATAAATTGTAGGAGTTCTTTATGTATTTTGAAAATAATCCCTTATCTGATATGTGCTTTACAAATATTTTCTCCCATTCTTTAGATTTCTTTTCTCTCTGTTTTCTTTCAAAATTTTACAGGTTGGAATCTTATATTTAAGTCCTTTAATCTTTAATTTTTTTTAGTTGATTTGTGTGTATAGTGTAGGATAAGGGACCGATTTCATTCTTTTGTATATGGATATCCAATTTTCTCAACACCATTTGTTGAAGAGACTATACACATTGTGTATCGTTGACATCCTTGTGGAAGAAAAGTTAACAGCATATGTATGGATTTATTTCTGAGCTCTCTATTCTGTTCCATTGGTCTATATGTCTGCCTATAGGTTATTACCATTCTGTTGAACTGTTGTGAGCTTTATAATATATTAAAATCAGGAAGCATGATGACTTAAACTTTGTTCTTCCTTCTCAAGATTGTTTTGTCTGTTTGTGATCCTCTGTGATTATATGTGAATTTTAGAATTGGCCAAGCTCTCAATAACAAAGTTTTATTTCCTTTAAGGTTCAAGTTATAGGGTCTGGGTAATTGCAATTAAGTGTAGAATGATCCATCTGAGTCTCTGATGCTATTGTCCTGAAGGAAATTGGTTGAACTTACCTAAGAATATGTAGTTTGGAAATACAATCTACAATTTGTAATATTCTTTATATATATATTCTTTCTTATAGACAACATATCAAATGCCTTCTTGAAAATTTAAAGTAAGTACTTGAAGTAAAGCAATTATTTTTCTTTATCATAGAGAAAATAAAGAGGTCTATAAATTACGTTTTCTTTATTTTCTGGTAGTCTGCCACAGATGAAGTATACACTAATTAGAAATCATCTGGGAACAGGAGAGCAGATTGAGGCTTCAGCTGGAAGTGCTTCCTGACAGGTGGTTCACCACAAAGCAACATTACAATTACCTAACACACTGTTTGATTTGTGTAAACCTCATTACTACTCACATTATTTAATGAACTATGAGCATTCCTTCACCTCCCTGCAGATTGCAGTGCTCCATTTCCATTTCAGTTCAGGAAAGAAGGTTGCATGGTTTAAACCCATTTTCTTTTATGGCAAATATTGTCTTGAATTCAAAATTGTTAATTTGAATATAAGTTTTAAAACATGTACCTAATACTAATCTGTGAAACAGGCAGGCTAAATTTTGTCCATAATATTAAAAATATTATTAAGTTTTAACTTTTTGGGTTATGTTTCCCTATGAATAAAAGAGAAAAACTGATTTTTTTCCAGTATGTAAGAATATGCATGTTCAGTGTGTGTTCCCATGGGTAGCGAGGTAGAAAATTGAAGCAATTATCCAGATAATTCAAGCCTCAAACTGCAAAATTGCCTCTTCTTAAGTTTTCTTTTATGTGTTTGCATGGTCAGAAAGTTCATTTGAATAAAACCAAATGTTATATTTTCTTTTTAAAAAAGTCTAAATTTCTTTGTATCTACTTTAATCTAATAGTTCATGTTTTAATATCTCATGAATTTTCTTTTCTGAAAACAAGAAGAAAAGCTTATTTACAGTTTCCCAGAGAAGTGATTTTGAGTAAAATAACTTGATAAAAATAGATATAACTTTTCTATAATTGGTTCTATTAAAATTGTTTTTCTGGTTTGCCCATATGTGCCTAGTGTTGTTACATCTTTATAATAAAGAGATTCATAACTTTTATTTCTTGGAGCTATAAGTTCAGTTAGTTTCCAAGTTGAACAAAATTTGACCTCCACATACTTTCCAGCTCTTCATCACCAATTATCCACTTCCAGGAGCTTCCATTCCTATCAGATGGTTTATTTGAAATCCCTATCTACTCTAGCAACACCCTTCTAGAGGCATCCTTTTTTCTTTTCTTCCCATGCTTCCCATATGTCATAAGCAAACAATGGAGCCCAGGTCTGCCAGACTTCAAAGTCTTACACTTCCACATTCTCTATCTGACCTTCCAAATCCAACAAAGACTCCTTATCAGTTTTGATTACCTAATTATGCTACAGTTACCAACTAAACCCCTAATCTGTGACTAAACAATACAAAAGTTGCTCACTTGTGGTACATTTCCAGTGTCAGTTTCTAGAGGATGTACTCAGTGTAGACACTGAGGACATCAGTCAAATGGAAACTTCATCCATACATGCATTTCCATTATTCCACGAATAGTATTCCTATCCTTTGAATCTTGTCTGGGTTTAATGACTTGCTTCATACATAGAATAATTATTATCTGAACCTCTTGATTTCTCAGATCCTTGAAATCTTTAATACATGTGATTTAACAACTTAATCCATTGTAATAGCTCAGTAATTCCTAATATTATGCACTTTCCTATTGCTAATATAATTATCCTCGGGACACTTGCATTTGAATAGATGACAAATGCTTTGAATACATATATGTTTCTAATTCCAGATTGCTATTCATTCGCAAAAATAGCGTAATAGATGGATTAAGCAAAAAGCTTGTTTGTTTTTGTTTTTTTTTCTTGTTTTATTTTAATAAGTTCTAAGCAGCTTTTCTGAATATTCATATTACAGTCCCCTCTAACATGTGATCCCACATTGTTTTCTTTTTCAATTTTCCTAACTTCATCATCACTATGGGACCTTGTTGCCATTTTGAATAAAGCTTGTGCATACGGTGTAAAATATTTCTTATGTTGCACACTATCTAAATTCACTTTAGAATGAAGTCACATCTGATTTCTTTTACACTAAGCACAATTCTAGGGCAATAGTACATTCACATTATAAATTTGAATAAAAATAATAAACATTAAGGAAGTTTTAGGAATGAGTTCTAGCTATACTTCATGTTCTTTAAAATTACATCAGCACATAGTCATAGATACATATGATTAAGGACATTGTTTCTGTGGGCAATGAATGTAAATATTCCAAAACCAAAAATATATTATGAATGTAATTTTTACATATATATTCAAAAATAATATAAAAATTAGCTTTTTATAAAAAATACCCAGAGTAACCAAGAAGGCAAATAGAATCCTTACAGAGTTGATGAAAACTGAATTTCACTGAGTTATTTTTCAAAGACCCAAAAATCCTGTTGGGGAAGGGTAACTGAAGTTAAAATTGTAATGCTCATATTAAATGGGAGCAACCTATTCAAATATCACATTAATAATCAAGGAAAAAATTAAAAAAATAAGAATATAAGTAAATGGTAAAAGGATATATTTTTCTGAATGAGGTATATTAATATGAAGAAAATATATAGTTAATACCTATGAATCCTTTATTAGACTGAAATAAGAATGTAGATATAAAATAGATTATTCCAATATTTAATTATATTACACTGTAGATGGGGAATTTTAAAAAATACTGGAGTTAATAACCTATAAAAGATGTAGAAAAATAATATTAACAGGAAAGTCTCTGTTAGATTTTCTTCTAATTTTTAAGGATTAAAAATATATATTAAAATGGAATAGTGAAAAGAATGATTTTTAAAATATACTGTTGGTAATTATAGTCAATTCACTGCTTTATACCTGCAAGTATATAATCATGATTAATATTAAAAGTATTATTTTGAGGTAGTTCATTAAGCTTAATTTGAAAAACTAAAACTAAATTACATTTTCTATCATGGTCAGAAAGTTAATAACATATACAAATGTTTTCATCAATTTTTTAAACAAAACATGTTTATACAGGCCAATATAGTCTCATTGATTCATAATTTCAAAGATTTGAAACTAAAGGAAAAAAAGTCAATATGGTTCAAGACAATGTAAAATGTAAGGAATGTGAAAATTGTTCACCTGAGATCTCTAAATAAATTCTAAAATACAAGTTAGCATTAATTTTGAACTCCCCTTAAATTTTTACACTTTATAATATTAAAATCTGAGATGTAGACAGTGACACTGTGTGAGAGGTCTTGCACTGCCTTACAAAAATGTGGTGGCTTTATAATGTTAAGAAATTCTTTGGTATACTTCTCTTCAAAAGGTGAAATCTAATTTCTCTCTTTTGAATGTAGGTCATACTTAGTGTCTAGCATCTAATGAATAGAGTATGTCAGAAGCCTTGAGACTTAATTTAAGGTTCATAATATGTATAGCTTCTACTTGGCTCTAGTTTTCTGGTGGACGGCTGACATGTCATAAAGAAACCCAAGCTGTCTATGGAGAGCCATGTTGCAAGGAAATGAAATCTCCCACCAACAATCAACACCCAACTTTTCAGCCATGTCAATGAGCCTGTTGGTAGAAATCCTCTGGTACCAGCCAAGCTTTCAGCTGACTCTAGCTCTTGTCTATATGTAGACTGAAGTTTCACTAAACCCTCTTGAATTCCTGACACATGAAAATTACAGGAGATAGATAGATATTGATATAGTTATAGATATAGATAGGTATTGATATAGATACATAAAAACATATATATATAGACATATAGATATATAGATTTGCTTCCAGCTGACTCTAGCTCTTGTCTATATGTAGACTGCAGTTTCACTAAGCCCTCTTGAATTCCTGACACATGAAAATTACAGGAGAGAGATAGATATTGATATAGATATAGATATAGATAGGTATTGATATAGATACATAAAAACATATATAGAGACATATAGATATATAGATTTTTTTATTCTTGTTTAGTCAGTGGTATGTTGGTAAATATTTAATAACCAATCTCTTGGGGGAAAGAAAAATTCTTAAGTTGTAACATTTGCTAAACTTTGTTGTCTAAATATTCCCACTATGGATCATTTTTAAGTTACTAACAAAGTTGATATCACTGAACACAGACTTTGGAAGAAATGCTCAGAAACACACACTCATAGAGCACTGCTACCACACATAAAGTTAAGGACATATATAATAGTAAAAATTAAGTTATAAAATTAGGAAGTGTTTTGAGTATATATTTTCTTTGTTTTCAATGTAATTTACCTAATTTTAAATTATGTAATTTAATTTTTAATGACTTTGTTTAACGAGAAGTTCATAAAATCCCTAAAACTTAACAAATGTAATATTCCTTCATCTTAAAATGGGATATATAATACGTTGTTTTCTGTGAGAATTTTAGTTGAATATTACATATTTTTTAGGGCTAAGTGACTGCATCCTACAGCTTTTGATTTGTAATCCAATTATATTGTATTATAACTATGGTATCAGTAGGCACCTAATGAGTATTTTTGATGAGTTATTTCATACTGTGTAGTTAAAATTAACATTAAACATTATTGCTACTGAAGTACTTAAAATTGAATTCATCAATTAATATTTATAGTGCAAACATGATTTTGAATATAACTTTGATGCATTATAATTAAGGAACAAAAAATAGGCTTTCTTGCCTTGGTGACAATATGAATTTCTTTAATCTTCATGGAATCTCATCTCAAGAAGAGAACAAAAGAAGTGAACAAAAAGAAGATTTTTATTTGTGTAGTATTATAATACATTTTTTGGATAATTATGTCTAGTTTGCCTAGGTGGCACAGGCAGTTAAGTGACAATAACTGCTTTATTTTATTTTCTTGCATAGTTATAATCAGCAAATTGGGATACTAACAGTGCACTTAATAATTCATGGAAATTGGGAACTCTTTCTGATGTTATCATACAAGTATCTAGTAATATACAACATTGTAACTGAGAGCTTTCATTTTAAAGCTGGGTGAAATATGTGGAATTAGATATATTTTTTTTCTCCATTTTAGTCATAGAAGATCATTATATGTCATAACATATTTTCAGAGTACCTTAAACTTTCTCTTTCGGGAAAGAGTCAACCTAGACTTAAAAATGTTAGAGAAAGACATATTATAGCCACTTTCTATTATACATGAGGAAGCTGAGATAGCCTACACCTGTGGTAGGCTGAAAAATGTGTCCCAAAGTTGTCTGTCCTAATTTCCAGAACCTGTAAATATATTACCTTATATGACAAAAGTGATTTTTCAGATAAAATAAATTAAGGATCTTGAAATGGTAAGATTTTTATGGATTACTTGGGTGGGCACAAGGTAATAGCCAAGGTCTTTATAAGAGGAACTGGAATGTCAAAGCTAGAGAAGGCAAGATGACCATGGAAGTAGAGGGAGAAAAAAGAGATTTGAGGACAGAAGCTCTCAGGGAGAGAGATTTGAATATGTTACTGATGGCTCAAAGATAGAGGAAAGGACAAGCCAAGGAATGTGGAAGGCCTCTGGAAGTTGGCAAGGGCAAGAAAACTGACTCAACTTTAGAGTATCCAAAGGAGGAATGCAGGCCTGATGACAACTTAATTTTAGGACTTCAAGCACATCAAACAGTAAAATAATAACTCTACGTTGCATTAAGTCACAAAATTTGTGGTAATTTGATATAATAACATCAAGAAATTAATACATTATCTATATGACTTTTCACCTAACCTATGAATAGATACTGCTATATGAGACTCTGTCCCAATGAATGTTTTTATTCTGTATTATTCTTTTGCTTACTAGAATTCCACCCCCAATCCTAAAACAGATTTTAACACTTATCAAAAGATCACTATGTCTAGAAATCAAATTATTAGCTATATCACAGATAATAATCAGCAGACAAATCATAATAAAGGGGGGGAAAGTAGGACATGGAATTAAAGACTTTATTGGGGGTTATTTAATTTTGAAAAGAGGTAGACTAATTTATCTGAAATAAAAATATAGAAATATATGAAATAGTGATTAAGAATTCTAGTCACTAAGTTGTGAAAGCAAAGTCTTTCAAAGTCAACTATTTATGTGGGGTTATACCCTGATAAATCCACCATAAATTGAAAATATCATAAGTTAAAAATGCTTTTAATGTACCTAATCTACTAAACACCATCACTTAGCTTAGGCTACCTAACACAGCTCAGGACACTTACATTACCCTAAGGTTGAACAAAATCATTTAACACAAAACCTGTTTTATTAGTAAGTGTTGAAAATCTTACCTAATATATCATATACTATACTGAAAGTGAAAAACAGAGAGGTTGAATGGGTAAGTATGTAGGTCATTTTACCTCCATGACTGCATGGCTGCCAGAGAGTTGTGGGTCGCTGCCACTGCCTGGTGTCTCAAGAAAGGATCTTATCACATATCTTTAGCCTAGGAAAGAGCAAAATTCAACATCCGGAGTCCAGTTTCTACTGAATGCATTTCACTTTTGCACCATCAGAAAGCTGAAACATCTAACCATTGTTAACTCAGGCACTGTCTGTAGTAGGTTTATGAGTAGAAAAACTTTATCTTGCTTGTTAATTGCTGTGTACCTCATGCTCAGGCATGATTTGCCTTTAGTACTTGGCCCATAATCATTTGCCAAATAAATTTAATCTAAAAATTGAAAGATAAAATTACAATTCCACAGAAAGATGTGCTCTATGTAATGTATGCCTTATCTTCAGGCAGTAAAAAAAAAATGTTAAAACTTCCAATTTTTTTTCTTTAATGCACCAATTTTCATTTTTAACACAATTTGAAAATGCTAAATATTTTCTGATATGGAATGCTATTATCATCATTGAACCATTAGGTTTATTTTATGAATTATTAAGTCAGCCAATGTTCCAAAGATAGTGGAATGAAAAAGCCTTATGAAATTTTTGGGGCCAAAAGGGAATTGCTAATTTTAAAAGGAGGTGATGACTGAGAAGCAATAAACATTCATGACACCAGAATTTAGTCAAAACAGCAGAAGGTGAGTCAATGAATGATCTGGGTTTGATAAGAACTTAATATGGCTGAAAGATTAAATCTAGAAGAGGCTAACTAAAGGAATTAGAATCACTAAACATATTTTAATTATAAATTGAAATGATTATTAAATGAAATATAGCTGGTTTAATTCAAAGGAATTTTGGTTTAAGAATTGCAGGACTTAGGTATTACAATGTGATAAATTCTGTATATTTTGTTGCTCTATGAGATTTGCAAAGAAACTGGCGTTTCTAAAATAGGTTGTGAGTCATAGGTCACTAACTTTTATGGATATACTTTTTTGTCGAGACCATTTTTGAAATTACAGTGACCCGTTTCCATAGTCATTAAAGTACAGATCTCTTAAAACTTAATATCAACATAAGTGTCAAAAATAGACATGTTGGGGCACCTGGGTGGCTCAGTTGGTTAAGCGACTGCCTTCGGCTCAGGTCATGATCCTGGAGACCCGGGATCAAGTCCCACATCGGGCTCCCTGCTTGGCGGGAAGCCTGCTTCTCCCTCTCTCACTCCCCCTGCTTGTGTTCCCTCTCTGGCTGTGTTTCTCTCTGTCAAATAAATAAAATCTTTTAAAAAAATAGACATGTTATTTAATAAGTTAAGTAAGCTCATAAATTATTTTATTTTAAAATATCACATATTTTCATATTCCCACATTCCCATTACAGGTACCATACTCTAGCTTCTCTATCATCCTACATATCTGCTTTTAATCCTTTGCAGTAGCATTGGAAAGTAAATATCTAGGCAATATAGTTATGACAAGTTTTTGATGTATCATAATATATGTTAAAGATTAACAGGCATTTTTACATTATATCTTATTTTACATACAAACATGATATGTATTATTTTAATTATGCAATATTCCAGTTGAGAGAATGGTATAATAAATATGCATCTATTCATTACCCATCTTAAACTATTATCAACTATGGCCAATCTTGTTTCATTTATACTCTCTTGTCTACAGCTCTCCCCTCCAGATTATTTTGAAGCATGTTTCATTTCTCTCCTATTATTTCATCTATAAATATTTTCTCTATGTATTTTGAAAAGATGCCTTTTGTTGTTAATTATCTTATCATTTTATTTATATAATTTGTATTATTTGTTTTCCTTCTAATGAGTTGATAGCAATATACTTTTTACTATTCTTTTAGGGTTTATGCATCTTTAAACTTACCTCTGTCTGATAAAAAAAATTCTTAGTTTTATACCTAAAGAGTTGGAAAACTTTAGATATTTAAAATTTGTTCCCCTCAATCATGTTTTTCTTTATTTTGGCATGCATTATTTTTCCTAATATAATTTGAACTCTGCAAGACATTGTAATTATTGTTTTGCTCAGTTGGCATTTATTAGACTATACACTGTATTTACATTCTCTGCTGGTCTCCATTTCTCCCTGAATAGTCGCATATTTTTGTCTGAAAATATTTTCCTTCTATCAGAAGTGTGCTTACTTTTTTCTTTTTTCTTTTTTTTTTTTTTTAAGATTTTATTTATTTGACAGAGAGAAACACAGCCAGAGAGGGAACACAAGCAGGGGGCGTGAGAGAGGGAGAAGCAGGCTTCCTGCCGAGCAGGGAGCCCAATGTGGAGCTCAATCCCAGGTCTCCGGGATCATGACCTGAGCCGAAGGCAGTTGCTTAACCAACTGAGCCACCCAGGTGCCACCTGTGCTTACTTTTTTCTTTAAGTACAGGCCTACTGGTGATAAATTTGCTTGGTCATTGTTTGATAAGAGACATTTTTGTTTTATTTTCTCTTTTGAAGGATGTTTCGATGGGATATTTCTAGATTTGTATTTATTTCCTTTAATTATCTTTTTAAAAATTTTTTTTCCTTTAATTATCTTAAAGATGTCTTTCATTGCCTTCTAACTTCCAGTGTTTCTGGTGAGGATTGTTGGCCCTTTGAAAGTAATGTGCCTTTTTGTTCTGACTGCTTTTAAATTTTTTTCTGAGATTACTGAAAGGTTTACTTTACATGTCTTCATGTGGCTTTCTTGAGTTTTAAGGTTTGCTAACTCTCAAATTTGAGGGTTAATCTATCTTATTACTCTAGAAAATTCTAAGCCATTGTCACTTCACATATTGTCTTTGCTGTATTGTCTCTTGTCTCCTTTTGAGATTCCACTAACATGCAAGTTAAATTTTTGGGGGGCATATAACTCACATGTCTCTTCATTTATTAAAATCTTTTCTATGTTTTCTTAAGGGGTTGTTATTTATTGACTTGCCTTTGAATTTAGTGACCCTATTATTTACTATCAAAGCCATCCAGTGAGATCTTAATTTATTTTTATTGTTTTAAAATGTTCATTTGATTTTTTATAGGTTCAAGTTATCTTTATCTTCTTTTTTAAGTATTTAAGTATTATGTATTTATGTATTTATTTAAAGAATATATATTTTAAAGTGGGGAGGGACAACAGGGAGGTTAGATAGGGAATCTTAAGCAGTCTCCATGGCCACTGCACGAGCCTGATGTATTTCTATTTCACAACCCTGAAATCATGACTTGAGCCAAAATCAAGTCCAGCACTTAACAGAATGAGCCACCCAGGTGCCCCTTTAAGTTTTTCTTTAAATTCCAGTTAGTATACATATAGTGTATAGTTTTAGTAGCAGAATTTCGTGATTCATCACTTACATACAACACCCAGTGCTCATCACAAATGCCTTCCTTATTTCCCATCACCCATTTAACCCATCCCCTCACTCTCTCCCTTCCAGCAACCCTTATTTGTTCTCTAAGGTTTAGAGTCTGTTTTATGGTTTGCCTGTCTCTTTTTCCCCCCACGTTCATCCATTTCATTTCTTAAATTCCTCATATGAGTGAAGTCATATGCTATTTATATTTCTCTGACTTATTTCACTTAGCATAATATACTCCAGCTCCATCTACATTGTTGCAAAGGGAAAGATTTCATTCTTTTTGATGGCTGAGTAATATTCCATTGCATATATATAAACCACAACTTCTTTGTCTATTCATCAGTCAATGGACATTTGAGCTCTCTCCATAATTTGGCTATTGTTGATAATGCTGATATGAAAATTGGGGTACATGTGCCCCTTCAAATTAGTATTTGTGTATTCTTTGGGTTAAAGACCTAGTAGTATAATTGTTGAATCATAGGATACTTTTATTTTTTAACTCTGTGAAGATCTTATGTCCCAATTATCTTTTGAAAATCTATATTTGGGGCACCTGGGTGTCTCAGTCATTAAGCATTTGCCTTCGCCTTCATGACCTTATTCTGGATTCCCAGGATTGAGCCCCACATTGGGCTCCCTGCTTGGTGGGAAGCCAGCTTCTCCCTCTCTCACTCTGCCTGCTTGTGTTCCCTCTCTAGCTGTGTTTCTCTCTGTCAAATAAATAAATTAGATCTTAAAAAAAAGAAAATCCATATTCTACTATCTTCCCTCCTATTTTCCCCTATTTTCTTTAAAAAAAAAATTTTTTATTGTTGTTTATTCAGTTGAGAAAGATACAGAGACAGAGACAGAGAGATCACAAGCAGTGGGAGAGGCAGAAGAAGAGGGAGAAGCAGACTCCCTACTGAACTGAGAGCCTGACATGGGGCTCAGTCCCAGGACCTGGAGATCATGACCTGAACCCAAGGCAGATGCTTAACCATCTGAGCCACCCCGGTGCTCCTCCACTATTTTCTTTAATGAATTTATCATAATTAGTTCTAAGATTGTATCTGCTAATTCCAACTGGATCACCTATGTATTCTACATGTATTCCTGCTTTTTCTTTTGATTACTAGCAATTGTTTGGTCTCTTCATATGCCTCATTATTTTTTTATTGTCATTATATGTTGAAAATTGTGTGTAAAAAAATTTCAGATGATTTTGTCTTACATCAGACATGGGTCACTCTTTAGCTTATTAGGTAACATAATCAGAAGCTAAGCTGGATTGGGAGAGCTTGAAATTTTGTAAAATTCATAAGTTCATCTTAATTTCATCCTTCTTCTTAAGGCATAACCCTCTCCTTATAAAGAAAAGTATTGTGCTTTAAGGCAAATACTCTTCCTCATGGTTTTTAAATTTTTTTCATAAAACTATAAGATGTACATCTACTTTGTCTTTTATAAATTTCAACGTAGTTCCCCAGTCTCCTGCACAGCTTCAAAACTCAACAAATGTCCAATGGAAAAAATTATGAGTTTTCTTTCTTTCTGGTTCTAATTGTTCTTGTCAGCCTAATATTACCACTAAATTATAGGTTTATATCTTTCTCCTAACAGATGTTTTCTGTCTGAAAATCCCAATCTTTAGCCTTCTCTAAGAATTAAGGAACCCCCAGAAAAGAGCATCAGCTTCCTTAGGAAAAGTTTTCTTCTGTCTGGAATATTTGCTTGTCTTTAAAAAAAAAAATAATTCATTTGAAAGACAGAGAAATGAGAGAGAGAGCATGAGAGAGGGGAGGTTCAGAGGGAAAAGCAGACTCCCTGCTGAGCAGGGAGCCCAATGTGGGACTCCATCCTCGGACTCCAGGATCATGACCTGAGCCGAAAGCAGTCCCTTAACCAAGTGAGCCACCGAGGTGCCCCTAGTATATTTTCTTGTCTAATCCTCATGGCATCACAACTCTCTGACACCATTACAATATTGTCTTATAATTTGTGTGGGCTTTTGGGTTTGAATCATATGAAATGTCCAGTTTTTTAGGTCAGAAACAAATGGTCACAAGAGCTTTAACCAGACATGATCTATTACATTCTTTCATAAGTAGAATCCTGACATAAAAAGATATTTTATAGGGGCGCCTGGGTGGCTCAGTTGGTTAAGCGACTGCCTTCAGCTCAGGTCATGATCCTGGAGACCCGGGATCGAGCCCCACATCGGGCTCCCTGCTTGGTGGGAAGCCTGCTTCTCCCCCTCTCAGTCCCTCTGCTTGTGTTCCCTCTCTAGCTGTGTTTCTCTCTGTCAAATAAATAAATAAAATCTTTAAAAAAAAAAGATATTTTATAATATATATTTAGTGAATTTGTTCACTGAAAAACAATATTTATCTTGCAAAAACCAATAAAATGATTAATTCATTTACACAACAAATAGTTAATATATGCCTTTTATTATTTTCAGACTTATTGTTACATGTTGAATATATAATAATTGGCTAAAGGGAGTTGGTTCCTACTTTGATGAGCTTAAAACTAATCAGGGAGAAATGTTTATCCACAGATTCACATCAGTACATAATTTAAAAATGTATTTTGAGGAAAAATTCTGTTCATCTTTGAAAATATTTATAAAATATATCATATCTAGCCTGAGGATTTTAGATAAGTTTTCTGTAAGAAAGTGGCTTTTAACTTCAGAACTCAAGAGTGAATGAAGTAAGATAAAGATAAGATTTAACATGTAGATAAATGTAGATTAAAAATGAAAGTACATTTTTAAAAAATGAGGGTACCTAAGCAGGCTAATGATGTATAATCCTGCAGTAAAATAGGACACATAAGATTATAGGTACCTTAAGTGTCATTCAATCTGTTTTTTGTGGGCCAGAGTATATTTCATAGAAAATTCTTTCACACAAGAAAGGTAAGCTGATGTCAGCCATGAAAAGATAGAGAAATCCTGTATTTTAGACAGAGGACTTATAGAGAAAAATGTGACAGTCCTTTAAGATGTTTGGAAATAAATTGATGAAGATAATAGGTAGCTGTTCAAGTATTTTCATCAGGGAGCTGAATTGATCTGTTTAGTGTTTTACAGAGATGACCCTGTATTTGATATGGTAAAAGATTTGGAGAGAAAAGCCTATGATTAAAAAAAGGTGCCTATTCCAGGAATGGAAGTGAATAATCAAAATTGCAGAGAATATTGTGAATAGTGGCTATTCTGAAGAATTTTAGAGGATGATGAGTCATCCCTTAAATTTTGGAATTAAGAGAGAAGAAAGAGAATATAGGAAGTAAAGGTAGAAACCAGTAAGTTTGTCATCTGAAGGAAGATAGTTTGGAATTTTATAATAATGAAGTCAAATTTTAATGAGAGTGAAACTCAAAATACAACCTATATGGCCAGTTGGTTGCAACTGTGTTGAAATAAAAGTCATTAGTATTTAGAAGGATTAAGTAACTAAGAATTTAAGATATATAAGATTAATTGAAGTGGATGTTGACATAACTCAAGTGGATAGGAATTAGAAAGCTGTACTAAGTATACTGACACTGAGACCACATTTAGAAGGTATAAAATTCTTAATATCAGTGAGTGTGCTGAAGAGGGGAGGGGTGCCAGAATTGTCTTTTAGTCAGAAAATGACATCAGATATCACTTTTATCATGTTAATTCCATTTCTAGTTATTCATATGTTGTTTTAATTTTATTTTATATGTAAGTGCTGTAATTTTTGTTTAGATATTAGTATAAAGACAGAAAATGTGCTAAACATGAAAGTAAATTACAAGAGTGCATGACTATAATTCATTTGGAAAACAGGATTAACTGTACTAGCAATGTGAGAGTAACTGAAAGAGTAAATTAACTGGCCTAAATATAATAAATTACTTTTGTGAAACAGATTTTAGTACAACCATGAAGGGAAGAATAAGACTCTCTCATTTTACCTAGGGAAAGGAAATGAATGGATATCAGCACTGAAAAAATGTTCCTTTCTTTCACATACAAGGAACATGGACTTTGAAAATGGCACAGTAAAACAGAGAATGGTATATAGTGCAATCTTGAAAATATTTAAAATCCGTTTTGACCCATAAGTGCATATAGAAGGAAGATAAATTATTATACTTATTTTATATTTGTTTAAGATTCAAATAAAAATTTGTATTCTTGGAGAAGAAAAACACATTCTTTTCTATGTCTGAAAATAAAAGACAAAAAGATGTGCTAGTTTTTGCTTCCTTGGTCTTGTACTTGTCATATTCAGATACACAACCCAGAAAAAAATATCTCTGAGGGTGCAAGAGGCTAAGGAAACAGTGACATCTACAGCAGCTGTAGTTAGCATAACACTTATAAGTGATATCCATCACAATCCAAATACATTCATTTCATTCAGTTTGGAGAGCATGAGCCCAGCTGCCACTTATGTGCCTGCATGCTATGTAAATGATGAGAGGTGAATCATTCAAATCCTCTTTACTGTAATGAGAATGGAGAAACCTGCTGTAGTCCACACAGGAAAAAAAATTGATTGTCTCATAATTAAATGTTGTATAAAATGTAGATTGTGTAAAGCCGTACCTCTTGTGAGGACATGAAGGAAGCTTCTGCATGTAGAAGATAATTTTGGAGTATTATGTCACAAAACAAATCAAAACTTGGGGACTATTCATTTATTTATGAGCAGAGAATATACATCAGAAAAGGGAAAGATAGACATGTTCTCCAAAGGCTTGTCCCCATCCCCACCATTAAATATCTACGTCATTTCCTACACGTGACATACTGTTCCATCTTTGTCTTGTCCATGTCATTCATTACTTTCTGTCTCCCTGCTGAATATCTATCTACTTCTCTCCTCAAATCTGATTATTTCCTGATTTCCTTCAAGAGCTGGGTTTATGGTTGCCTTTTTCAAAAAGCATCTCTGCTTTCATTGTCTGGACCCAGACGAGGTTTTAAGTAATATTAGCGACTAGTAATAATAGTTGTCAAAATTATGTTAAACAGATTGAGAAAGACTGGTTGTATAGAGTATAATTCAGGTCAGGCAGACATAGAACACTTCAAAGTCCAAGGTATTCAAAAGAAGAAAAGCTAAGTTCAAAGGCAGAAAATGTAATAATGGGTACACAAAGTCTCTGGTCTACTAGGTCAGACATGGCAAAACGCTAACTCTGGCCTACTCTGTGCAAGAAAGGTACATGAAATTGGCAAACTCTCTGTTTATACTAAAGAATTTAATTCTCTGTTTTCAACCAATGCTTCAAAACGTTTGTTCATTGATCTGTAAATAAGCTTTCACTGGTTTACAAGAGAAAAAATTGTAAAAATTATTCATTAATGTGACTATTTATATGACAACATTTATTCAAGTTAAAAGCTTGTCTTGTCACCCTCTAGATAAAACTTTCTTTTTTGATAATGGAGTATTAAAGAATTTAGTAACCAAAAAAAAAAAATCTTCTCAGTTCCTCAGCAAATTTTTAAGCCTCATTCTTTCATTCTTTAACTTAAAAAACATTAAACCTTATCATATGCTTCACACTATCCTAGGAGACACCTAGGAGGTATACAAAAGATTCAGACAAGTTCCCTTCTCTAATGGAGCTTAAATTCTACTTCAGGGACATAGACAATAAAAAAATAAGTTGATTAATCAATGTATACATACATAACTAAAAAATACAATATATGGTATGCATAAAATCAAAATAAATTATGTAATCATCATTGAGTAGGTATTTATATTTGAATGATCATAGAGAGTCTCTAAGAGGTAATATTTAAACTAAGATCTGATTAACAGGTAAGAAGACAGTTAGCAAAAGCCTCTTTCAGGAAGCTGGAAGAACAGCTGGACAAAGGCCCAAAGCCATATTCTAAATAGGTTGACTGATGCCCCCCTGGAGTTGTGGAGTGCAGCAGGGCTGATTGGAAAGGAGAAGGCTGATTTGCTGAAAAATATTTGGTGAGACTAAGGAAAAGTTATAGGTTATGGCTAGAAAGATAGTGGGGGTGGGTAGGTGGGTGGACTCTGTACAGAGGGCCAGTAGCTATAAAAATTTCTTTTGTAATGTCTATACTGCCCAGAGAAATCTATACTTTCAATGCCATCCTGATCAAACTTCCACCAACATATTTTCAAAGTACTGGAACAAACAATCCTAAAATTTATATGGAACCAAAAACGACCCCATGCTAAGGAAATCTTGAAAAAGAAAAACAAAGCTGGAGGCATCAGGTTACCTGATTTCAAACTTTATTACAAAGCTGTGATCACCAAGACACCATGGTACTCGCACAAAAACAGATTCATAGATCAATGGAACAGAGTAGAGAGTCCACATATGGACCCACAACTCTATCATCAGATAATCTTCAACAAAATGGGAAAAGATATCCAATGGAAAAGAGACAGTCTCTTCATTAAATGGTGCTGAGAAAATTGAACAGCTACATATAGAATAATGAAACTAGATCATTCTCTTAAACTATACACAAAGATAAACTTGAAATGGATGAAAAACCTCAACATGAAGCAGGAATCTATCAAAATTCTAGAGGAGAACATAGGCAGTAATGTCTCTGACATCAGTCACAGCCACTTCTTTCAAGACATGTCTCCAAAGGCAAAAAAACAAAAGTGAAAATGAACTTTTGCAACTTCATCAAAATAAAAAGCTTCTGCACTACAAAGAAAACAGTCAACAAAACAAAGAGGTAACCTACGGAGTGGGAGAAGATATTTGCAAATGACACTACAGACAAAGGGCTGGTATCCAAGATCTCTAAAGAACTACTCAAACTCAACACCCAAAAAGAAGATGATCACATCAAAAAATGGACAGGAGACATGAAGAGATATTTCTCCATAGAAGACATACAAATGGTTAACAGATACATGAAAAAATATTCATCATCACTAGCTATCAGGGAAATTCAGATCAAAACCACATTGAGATATCACCTTACACCAGTCAGAATGGCCAAAATTAACAAGACAGGAAACAAGAGACTGTGGAGAAAGGGGAACCCTCTTACACTGTTGGTGGGAATTCAAGCTGGTCCAGCCTCTTTGGAAAACAGTGTGGATATGCCTTAAAAAAATTAAAAATAGAGCTACCCTATGACCCTGCAATAGCACTACTGGGTATTTACCCCAAAGATACAGATGTAGTGAAAAGAAGGGCCATATGTACCCAAATGTTTATTGCAGCAATGGCCACAATCGCCTAACTGTGGAAAGAGCCAAGGTGCCCTTCAACAGATGAATGGATAAAAAAGATATGATACATATATACAATGGAATATTATGCCTGCATCAGAGGCGCCTGGGTGGCTCAGTTGGTTAAGCTACTGCCTTCAGCTCACGTCATGATCCCAGAGAACTGGGATTGAGTCCTACATCAGGCTCCCTGCTCTGCAGGAAGCCTGCTTCTCCCTCTCTCTCTCCCGCTGCTGTGTTCCCTCTCTAGCTGTGTTTCTCTCTGTCAAATAAATAAAATCTTTTTTTAAAACAGATAAATGCTCTTAACTTATGAAATTTAAATTCTATTTGAAGATAATGCATTTGATTAAAAATACTATACAGTTGACTTACGGATTAAAATTTCTTTACCAGCTCCTAGGTGGCTCAGTTGTTAAGCATCTGACTTAGGCTTGGGTCATGCTTGGGTTATGATCCTAGGGTCCTGAGTTTGAGCCCTGCATTGGGCTCCCTGCTCAGTGGGAAGCCTACTCCCTCTCCTGCCCCCCCTGCTTGTGTTCTCTCTCTTTCTCTCTCTCTCTCTCAAATAAATTTTTTAAAAAAGTAAAATAAAATAAAATTTGTTTACTAATGTTTGTTCTGTGGACTAGAATTTCATGTTACACTCAATACATCATCAGTTTTGACGAAGTTGTGCATCGACATCACTTTATAGCAATGGTTCTCAACCAGGACGATTTTCTCCTCCCAAAGGACATTTGTTAAAAGAAAAAAAAAATGGAGATACTGTTGGTTGTCACAACTGAGAAGGGTGGGGGAAGCTACAGGCATCAAATGGGTAGACCCTAGAGATGCTACTCAATATCCCACAGTGCACAGGATGGATCTTATAATAATCATCTGGCCCAAAAAAATCAATGCTGCCAAGACTGCACCTCTGTTTTATAGATATGAACGTGGAGAATAAGATATTCTGAGGCAGTTAATTTCTTCTTAGAAATAAGATGGTGCTATGAGCAAAGCTCTTAGTAAATGCTTTCCCTTCCCTCTCTGCCTCCTCCCTCTCTCCTTTCCTCTTACTCTCCTATTATTTATTTGTTTGTTTGTTTATTATTTATGGCTCTTTAGTGTCTGAACTCCTTTTCTTTGTTTGGGGAAATTCCTACCTTTTGATTTTTGGTGAAAAGCTGAGAGAGCTTCCGAGTATAGGGACTTAAAAATGTCAGCTATTGCATTTTCCTTGCAACTAGTACATAGTCATGTGGCATGAGCTCAATGAAACAATAAAATAACCCACCGAGACCTTGAATTAGGACTTGGTGATGCAACGAAGGGGAGTGGCCAAAATCCACCTCTGCCAACAGCCACTGGAAGGCCAGCTTCCTGGAGCAATGGAGCAGCAGAGCTAAGGGCTGGATGTGTTGGCAGTTGAGACTGCCATTTGGTGCTTGGCAGCTGCATGGTTTTCATCTCTGAATCTGCTTCATGGTGTGATTTGGGAGGTTGTTCCTGGATGCAACACCTGATATTGTGGCCCATCCAGCAATTATGAGAGTTTCCCAATATCCTCTAATAAATTTTGTTCCATCTTATTCAGCCAGAATGGGCTTCAGTGGATTTCAAACAAACAAAAATGATTAGGAGCGACTTTTTGTTCTTGCTCTATGAATATCTTGATATTTATATCTTATGACTCTACCTTGAGAAGATAGACAACGTGCATATACTCAATTTGGTTTTCCCTTTAACTTTTTATTACAATTATATGTTATATATAATTATATATATTGCAAAAGCATATAAAATATGGGTGAACAGTTTTTTTAAAAGTAGCAAATAAAACCTATGTACCATCACCGAGCTTAAATTAAATTAATTTAAATTTAAATTAAAAAAAAAAACTCCCAGGAAATAATGTGTTCTCCATATATTATGTACACATTTGCCCTATCTCTCTCCACACAGAGGAAACCACTACACTGAATATAGATAATATTTACATATATGTGTGTGTATGTATATTTATCAGAATGTTTTAGCATATATTTACATATTCTGGTATATATATTGAAATACTGATTCTTAGTATATCTGAAAGACACATTAATAACTTTTGAAAGTTAACAGAGAAGTAAAGCCCCTATCATTAATATGATTAAATTAAAAATGTATTTGGATTTTACAATTATGTTCAATTTTGAAAACTGATACCCATTTTTGTGTTAAAATGCAGATTGTTCAAGCACAATCCAGAAATTGTAAATTAGAATCTTCATTATTGAGAACTGGCATTTTATTTTTCTTTTCAATAGTTTATTTATTTTATTTTAGAGGAGGAGAGAGCCTGTGCATGACTGGGGGTGGGCAGAGGGAGAGAGAGAGAGAAAGAAAGAGAGAATCTCAGACTCCATGCTGAGCAAAAGCCCAATATAGGACTCCATCTCTCGAACCCAAGATCATGACCTGAATTGAAACCAAGAGTCAGCCGCTCAACCAACTAAGTCACCTAGGAACCCAGGGAACTGACATTTTAAACAAGTCTTTTCCAGTGTAGTACTTTTAGTATCTCTCCCCGCCTACCCACCCAGCCCTGCCTCTATCCTTTTGACAGCCTCTTCTAGGGATCTTTAAACATGCTTAAAAGTTTTCCCAAATTATAAAGGGTCCCATAATTTATTTTTCTTTTTAACATCCAAAAATCTCAAGAAAAATCTGTGTACATCTTTTTCTCATCATTACTCACATTAATTACTCACTCATATATCACATACCAGTATACCATATACCCTATGCCAGTAATACTTACTGGACCTAAATTTATTTATTTACTTATTCACTTTTATTTTTATTTCAATATAATTAACATGCAATATAAATTAAATTCATTTGTATGATGTAGTGATTCGGCAATTCTGTACATTACACATTGCTCAGTGTTCATTGTGTTAAGTGCACTCCTTAACCCCCTTCACCAATTTCATCCATCCCTCCACCCACCTCCCTCTGGTAACCATCTGTTTGTTCTCTATAGTTTACAGTCTGTTTTTTGATTTGTCTCTTTTACTTTATTTGTTTTGTTTCTTAAATTCCACATATGAATAGAATCATATATAGTTGTCTTTCTCTTAATTATGTCATTTAGCATTATGCTCTCTAGTTCCACCCATGTTGTTGCAAATGGTAAGATTTCATTCTTATTATGGCTGAAAAATATTTATATATATGTATATATAAATATATGTATATAAATATATATATATATATACATATATATATATATATATACCACATCTTCTTTATCCATTCATCTATTGATAGACACTTGGGCTTCTTCCATAATTTGACTATATAAAATAAATACTACAAAAATGTAAACATTTTATTGTAAAAATGCAATAAACATTGGAGTACATATATCCTTTTGAATTAGTGTTTTTGTATTCTTTGGGTAAATACCCAGTAGTGTGAATAGTGGATCATATAGCAGTTCCATTTTAATTTTTCGATGAAACTCCAATTTGTTTTCTACAGTGGCTGCACCAATCTACACTTCCACAGTGTATGAGCCTTTGTTTTTCTCCACATCCTTGTTAAAACTTGCTTCTTGTGTAAATTTAGAGATTGTTAGTAATTTTTTTTCATTTTTGTATTTCTCTATTTTTTTAATAATAATCTTATGGTTTTATTATTTTCATTACTAGAATGTTCCCATGGAAATTATCTTTACAAAGAATATTTATTTTTTAAAAAAATGTTCAGAGTCTAACAAATAGAATTTAAAAAAATTCTATAAAATTTTACAGATACCCTAATGCAACTTGCAAAAAAAAACCAGAAATAAAATTTTAAAAAAGTAAAAATTAAAAAAATATATATTTTATTTATTTGACAGAGAGAAGCACAGCCAAAGAAGGAACACAAGCAGCGGGAGTGAGAGAGGGAGAAGTAGGCTTCCCGCCTAGCAGGGAGCCTGATGTGGGACTCCATCCCACGTCTCATCTCCAGGATCATGACCTGAGCCAAAGGCAGTTGCTTAACCAACTGAGCCATCCAGGCGCCCCTAAAAAATGAAACTTTAAGAATGTTCAACAAATACCACAATGGCTATGTTAATTTCATGCCATTTTCAGGTATTATTCTACTTTCCCAATGTTTTATAAATTGTTAAGACCTAAATAAAAATGTTCTAAAAATGTATCTTTACATTAAGCTTCATAAAAATTTCCAAATATGGTATGCCTTCATTTAAGGTCCTGTAACAAATTACCATAGACAGAGTGGTTTAAACAAACATTTATTTCTACAGATCTAAAGGCTGGGAAGTCCAAGATCAAGGTGCCAGAAAACTTGGTGTATAATTGAGATCCTCTTCCAATTTGCAGATGGCCACCTTCTCATTTCATCCTCACATGGCAGAGAGCAAAGAGATCTTTCTTGGTCCCCTTTTATAAGGGCATTAATCTCATTCATGTGGGCTCAACACTCATGACTGACTTATCTCTCAAAGACCTCACTTCCTAATACCATTGCAGTGGACATTAGAATTTCAACATAAATTTTAGGATGGAACACAAATTCTCGGCCCATATAATATTCAAACTGATAATAAAAATTAAAAAATCCAATAAACTTTTAATATTATACATGATAAAAGTTTTTCAAGATATTGTTTTTATGAATATGAACTTATTCAATAATTATACAATGATGTCTTTAAATATGAAAGAGCTGTCTTAATAGTTTATGACCAATGGTTAAAACAATCATGTCTCCTACAAAGTCAAATTGAATAACTATCATAAACTAACTTGATGTAGAGAGATATGGAAATTTGAGACCAGGGCCCTCAAAAGTTGTCAATACTTTACAATGCTCAATGTCAAAATTAATCTTTTGTTAATTTAAAATTTAAGTTAATTTAAAACTATTGAAAACCATCTTCTGTGTAGAAAGACTGATTCTAAAGTATAAGATAACTTACTAATATTTTAAAATAAACAAATTACATAATTTTCTCAGGTGTCCAAATTGCTGGATATAACAGACAGTTTACATGAAACTAAATTTTATCTAACAGAATCAGTTACTGAGGACATCGTCTGTTATTATTCTCCTGATTTTTCTCAGTGTTCAAATGAAATTCATCTTTAAACTCTATTGCAATTTTAAAATAATTCGTAGTCCATATTGCTCATTTCAAAGGCAGATGATTAGAATGTAAACTGCCTAAATGACTTAATTATTTGTTCTTTTATTAGTACCATGACTATTTTTATCTGAAGTTTGAACAGAAAACAAATACACAAACATGTTGCTTGTACCTGATTATATTGTTTGAAGTTGAATGAAGAAATTAGAAAATGGAGGAAAATAAAAATCAGCCACGTAAGCATTAGAATAACTGTAGTTACTAGAAACATTTTCAAAAATCAACTTCTCCATATCAGCCCAGATCTCTATTTCCATTTGCGAATAATATTTTTATAATATTGGAAATGTTCACAGAGTTAGCATACTGCAGCTGCAACTACCATTCAAATTTTCACACTGATTATACTCACTAATTACAACTGGGATGTAAAACAGATTTCATATTAAGCTACATTAAAATGGAAGAAATTAAAACGGAGCTATTTTTTGGAAGTATTATATTCTTTGGGAGACTGTAGATTTGCGGGCTGCATTAGCCAATTAAAAACACCAGGCTAGTTCTTGAATAAAGCATTAAAGCAAAAGGTTACTTTCACACTTGAGTGGTATATGTCAAAACAGACATTTTGCCTGGTGGCCACCCTTGTGACAAATTAAATGAAATGCTAGGCTATACAATCAAAGATGACCATTTTTATGGTTCCATATTAAATAATCCATTTTGAGAAGTCTCTTCTGTCTCCTTGGGAAGCTGTCTAATATCAGCTCGGTCTGCATTTCAGCAATACATATTTCACTTATTTACCCTTGTATATTCATCAAGCATTTGTGTTTCTAGTGCAAGTGTTCTCTCCATGACTAACTTTATCCTTTCAGGAATGAGCTTGCTGGAGTGTGACATACACAACACCATGTAATTTAAAAATCTAATATATTTCTATATAAAGTGTGGATTCAATATTCCTTTCAGGACACAGTATTGTTTACAAATGAGGGAAGACAAACTGCCCTGGCATTAAGTTCTGAAAACATATGATGGGTAAAAGTAATTTGTCTGCTCTGAAAGTAATTCCGGACCTGATAGGCCAATTGGATAAAGGTTTAACATTGAATCTGAGATGAACAAATGTGGAATTGAATGATTCGATCAGACTTTTGCACTTGCTTTTTTCTGTGTTGGTCACAGACTGGGCAAACATTTATCTTCACACCTTTGCTCTTGCTGTTCTGTACCTAGAATGCCTACCTTTCTAATTCCCAGTCTTGGCTGCAACCACTTTTTAAAGCCTAAGTCAAGATGCATGTCTTTGTCAAAGTCTTTTCTGCCACACCAGTAAATAAAAAAGCTTAATTTCTTCTGAGTTTTCTGTACACCTTTTTCCTTCTACATAGTTAATTCCATGATATTTAGGAAAAAGCACATACATTTATAGTTAGATAACAGTCTGAATTTTATTTCTTTTATTTTTTTTCTTTACTTCTGAATTTTATTTCATGTACTAGCTGGTGTTATTATCTCTGTTATTAAAAAGAAATAATAGTGGTACATTAAAAGATGATAAGGACTGAATATCTTTAAGCAAAAGGAAGTATGTGATAATAGAAAAAGAAAGCTTTTATATTTAAAACTATATTTGTATTTCATTATTTTTCACATAATTGCTTTATGTGTCTATGTGCTTTCCAATATTGTTCAGGTTATAAATCCCTGTAGAGCAGAGGTAGGTTCATCCATATGCACAAATGTTGCTTTACATTTTGAATATTTGGGTACATTTATATAGTGGATGCATCTGTCTGTGTGTCTGCCTATCTTAGGACCAGAATTTAAAAGATCCAGAATGGTACAGAGACCAGTGCAAAGGTGAAACAATTAAATAATTGACCTTACATTGATATAGGCAAAAATATTTACCATGCTAAGAGAGTAGATCTTAAAAATTCTCATCACAAGAATTTATATTTTATTTTTTAATTTTTTAAAAGATTTTATTTATTTATTTGATAGAGAGAGAGATCACACAAGTAACAGAGGGGCATGCAGAGAGAGAGGAAGAAGCAGGCTTCCTGCTGAGCAGAAAGCCTGATGCGGACCTAGATCCCAGGAGCCTGAGATCATGACCTGAGCCAAAGGCAGAGGCTTTAACCCACTGAGCCACCCAGGTGCTCTCATCCCAAGAATTTATAAATAAATGTGGTGATAGATGTAAATTAAATGTATTTTGGTGATAATTTTGCAAATTTACATGTATTAAATCATTATACTATACATCTAAAACTGGTAGAAGGTTATATGTCAATTAAAACTTAACCCAATATTTGGGTTAATCAAAACCCAAATATTTGATATATATTTCATACATTTCATATATACCGAATTGTATCATGACAGAAAAAAGCTCAGTAGAGCAAGTAAAATTTTATTTAAGAAAAAAAAAGTAGAGTTGAATTGACAAGCAAATATATGAAACCATGTGAGGAGAAGCAATAAGAGTAAACTGCTTCACCAAGCAGAGAACTAGACAACAGCAGATAGTAAATACTTGCAGTTCATGATATGTGAAGAATTTAGTTAACAGAGAATAAACAGAGAAATTTAGTTAATCAGGAATTGCTGAAATAAGAGATGGCCTAATAATTATGAATAAGCAAATGCCAAAAGTTCTTTTTAAAGAGTTGTTTATTTATTTTAGAGAGAGAGAATGCAGTAAGGGGAGAGGGAGAGAGAAGCCCAAGCAGCTCTCTGCTGATCATGGAGCTCCACGCAAGGCTCAGTCTCCATCTTGGGACCCTGTGATCATGATCTGAGCCAAAACCAAGAATCCAGCACTTAAACAGAGGTACCCACAGAAAATTGTCTTTATCCTCAAATAATGTTTCCACAAGTTTGCCTGTAATTTCTCCTTGCTGTCCTAGAATTCTCACATATAAGGCCACCAATTGTCTTCAGATACCCATGGTTAAAAGTGAGACCTCTAAGTTCTTTCCACAGTTTGGCTATTGTGGACATTGCTTCTATAAACATGGGTGCACATGCCCCTTTGGATCACTACATTTGTATCTTTGGGGTAAATACCCAGTCGTACAATTGCTGGGTCACAGGGTAGCTCTATTTTCAATTTGGTGAGGAAACTCCATACTGTTTTCCAGAGTGGCTACACCAGATTGCATTCCTACCAATAGTGCAGGAGGGTTCCCCTTTCTCCACATCCTCGCCAACATGTGTCATCTCTGTCTTATTAATTTTAGCTATTCTGACCAGTGTGAAGTGGTATCTCATTGAGGTTTTGATTTGTATTTCCCTGATGCCGAATGATCTAGAGCACTTTCACATGTGTCTGTTGGTCATTTATATGCCTTCTTTGCAGAAATGTCTGTTCGTATCTTCTGCCCATTTCTTTATTGGGTTATTTGTTCTTTGGGTGTTGAGTTTGATAAGTTCTTTATAGATTTTGGATACTAGCCCTTTATCTGATATGTCATTTGCAAATATCATCTCCCATTCTGTTGGTTGTCTTTTGGTTTTGTTTACTATTTCCTTTGCTGTACAAAAACTTTTCATGTTGATCAAGTCCCAGTAGTTCATATTGGCCCTTGCTTCACTTACTTTTGGTGATGTTTCTAGGAAGAAGTTGCTGCAGACTAAGGTTGAAGAGGTTGCCACCTGTGTTCTCCTCAAGGATTTTGATGGATTCCTATCTTATATTTAGGTCTTACATCCATTTTGAGTCCTATATTTATGTGTAGTGTCAGGAAATGTTCCAATTTCATTCTTCTGCATGTGGTTGTCCAATTTTCCCAAACCAGTTATTGAAGAGACTGACTTTTTTCCATTGGATGTTCTTTCCTGCTTTGTCAAAGATTTGTTGACCACAGAGTTGAGGGTCCATTTCTGGCCTCTCCATTCTCTTCCATGGATCTATGCGTCTGTTTTTGTGCAAGTACCATACTGTCTTGATGATTACAGCTTTGGAATAGAGCTTGAAGTCTGACATTGAGATGCCACCAGTTTTACTTTTATTTTTCAAACTTTTTCTTGCTATTAAAAGTCTTTTCTGGTTTCATACAAATTTTAGGATTGTTTGTTCCATTTCTGTGAAAGAAGTTGGTATTTTGAGAGGGATTGCATTAAATGTATAGATTACTCTTGGTAGCACAGACATTTTCACAATATTTGTTCTTCTGATCAATGAGCATGGAATGTTTTTCAATATATTTGTGTCTTCCTTAATTTCTTTCATGAGTAGTCTATAGTTTTCTGAGTATAGATTCTTTGCTTCTTTGGTTAGATTTAGTCCTAGGTATCTTATGGTTTGGGGTGCAATGTAACTGAGATTGATTTCTTAACTTCTCTTCTTCTGTCTTTTTGTTAGCGTATAGAATTGAAACTGATTTCTGTGCACTGATTTTATATCCTGCCACTTTACTGAATTCCTGTTAAGTTCTAGCAGTTTTGGGGTAGAGGATTTTAGATTTTCCACATATATTATCATATCACCTGCAAAGAGGGAGAGTTTGACTTCTTTGTTTATTTGGATGCATTTTATTTCTTTTTGTTGTCTGATTGCTGAAGCGTGACCTCTAGTACTGTGTTGAATAGCAGTGGTGATGGTGGACATCCCTGCTGAGTTCTTGACCTTAGGGGAAAAGCTCTCAGTTTTTCCCCATTGTGAATGATATTTGCTGTTGGCTTTTCATAGATGGTTTTCATGATAATTGAGGTGTGTACCCTCTATACCTACACTGTGAAGAGTTTTGATCAAGAAGAAGTGGTATATATCTACAATGGAATATTGTGCAGCTACCAAAAAAGGAATCGTGACATTTGCAATGACATAGAGGGTATTATGCTAAGAAAAACAAGTCAATTATAGAAAGACAAATATCATATGATCTCACTGATTTGAGGAATTTGAGAAACAAGACAGAGGGTCATAGGGAAAAGGAGGGAAAAATGAAACAAGATGAAACCAGAGAAGAAGACAAAAAGTAAGTGACTCTTAATCACAGAAACAAACTGAGGATTGTTGAAGTGGAGGGGATGGGAGGGATGGAGTGGCTGGGTGATAGACATTGGGGAGGGTATGTGTTACAGTGAGTGCTGTGAGTTGTGTAAGACTGATGAATCACAGTCCTGTACCCTCAAAACAAATAATACATTATATGTTTAAAAAAAAGTAAATTAGGGGTGCCTGGGTGGCTCAGTTGGTTAAGCCACTGCTCTCGGCTCAGGTCATGATCCTGGAGACCCAGGATCAAGCCCCACATTGGGCTTCCTGTTCGGCGGGAAGCCTGCTTCTTCCTCTCTCAGTCTCTCTGCTTGTGTTCCCTCTCTCGATGTGTTTCTCTCGGTCAAATAAATAAATAAAAACTTAAAAAAAAAAAGTAAACTAGACCAATATATCCTTATAAACTACCTACAAACTTATAAACTAACTAACAAATAAAAAGTGATCAGAATAGGTACAATTCCTAAACTGGACAACTTGAAAAAAAAGTTGCAAACATCTGTTTTATATGAATAAACATTATTCTATGCACTGCAAGAGAAAATTAAGATGAAAAAGCTTGGCTACTGTGCCAAAAGGTGTAATTTGTAAACAAAATATAAAACAAACAGTAAAATTAAGTATCCTGTGCTAAATATGAAATTATTGCTGAAGAGACTAGTTACTGCCTTTCATTCTTAGAATAGCCCCTCTTTTAAATATTCCCAACCCACCACTCAGGCTACATGAATCATCTGCAGTTTAACTTCTGATTTTCAAATGCATTCAACTTAAGCAGAATAATTAACCTTTACTCAGCAGTTAGTGTAGGCTGCTAGGATTATTCTAACTTAGAATCTCACTTTTCATAGTTGAGTTTTTACTTTTTCCATGTTCCAAAATTTTACTCTCCCTTCTAGAAAATAGAAGCCTGTTTTGGTTGCCTGTCAGTAACCCAGTATTCTGGAACTTTCAACTTCCTCTAAATTTCCCCAACCATGGACCAGACTAGGATCCATAGACCTGCTAAGGGCAAATAAATATTTCTGATACAATTACCTGTCAGTTTTGTATTGAATTTGTTAACATTTTTGGTCTTGACTTCCAAATCCCAGCTGTGATTTTTATGGAGACACCCGATTTCAGTTAGGTCTTCTGACATTGCCTGCTGGTGTAGACATACCAGTGATCTCTTGTTATATATGGTGAGTATCATATATTTCCTGCCAGATTTTCCTATAATTTACTGACTCATATGTGTGACTCTTAATGTGTGACTGTCTATTTTTCATTCTTATTTCTCTACCAGACATCCCCATCCCTAATCTAGAACTGCCTTATTGTGTGTCTTAAGATGTATCAAGTAATATTATGGACTGAATAATGGTTATTATATCCCATAACTCACCAGGTTATGGATATATTTTCATAAGAAACATACCTGAATCAAAGACCTGCCAAGGAACAGAATCAGGTTAGTTTTCCCCAAGACATGTAGAGTCTTAAGCAGGAGTGACCTAAATAAACATTCAGTTACGTTATAAACTTGCTCACATTACTATTGAAAGCAGAATGATAGTTAAAAAAATCCTGGAGAATTTACTGTGATAAACAAAATAATGGTTCCTAAAATATGTCCATGTTCTTATCCCAGAAATGTTTGAATAAGTTATGTTACAGGGGAAAATTAAGGTTGTCTATTAAGTTTCCTAATCAGAAAACCGGAGAACCTTATTATAATAAGGAGAATATCCTGGATTATCCATGTTCACATGATGTGATTGCAAGGGTCTTTTAAATGTGGAAGAGGGAGGCAGACAGTCAGATTCAGAGCAAAATCTCAACTGACCATAGATGGCTTTTAAGATGAAAGAAGTAGCCATGTGGCAAGAATGCAGGTAACCCCTAGAAGCCAGGAAATGCAAGGAAATGGCTTCTCCTCTAAAGACTGAAGGATAGGACAAGGAAGAGGAAGTGGAAGAAGGGATCCAGAAGGAATACAGCCCTGCCATACCTGGATGTTAATCCACTGAGATCTGTGTCTGAATTCTACCTCCAGAACTATAAGATAATACATTTGAGCTGTTTTAAGCTACTAAATTTATGGTAATTTGTTACAGCAGCAATAAGAAACTAATGCAGCAACAATTCAACATTTCTGAAGAAAATTCCTCAAATGAGAACTTGTAATGTTATCACATATAATGCTTATTTTAATCATTATTATAGGTTGAGTAGAAACACTGAGCCTCATTAAAGCAGAATGAATTTCCAGGTTTAGAGCAGAGATCCCAAAATTTCAAGTCTCCAGATGCCTCAGCCAAACCATTTGCAACTGATGAATGTATGCAAAAAAAGGTTTCCATGTAGTTTCTTCATATTTAAGGATCTGATCTCTTCTTTCACTCCAGTTTAAGCTCATAATCTATCTGTAAAGCTTAAATGCTATTCATTAGTTTGTTCATGTGCTTGCAGAAATAGCTGAAGGGCATCATAATCTAAAATAGACTTAAATTTGACACTAGAGTAAGTTGGAGGAAGTCAATATTCATGGCTTATCCTGCTAAGCCCATTTACAGTCTTCCCCTGACCCCAAAGCATCTCAAATAAAGGGAAAATTTATTTTGCTTTTCTTCTTTACAGCCTGTTTTTGTTTGGTTTGGTTTGGTTTGGTTTGGCTCTGTTTATTATCTCTAGAGCTATCTCTGGTTACATTTCTGAAAGCCTCATTTTCTTTTAGTGAATTATGTGAATTAGGTGGAGAAAAGGAAGCAAAAAATTCTGCCAAACTCTTAGGCTCAAGCGACCCATTTCCACTTATGTTGTGATTGATAGCATGCCCAAAAATCTATCCAGTGAGGCTGTTACAAAATTTTACCTTGAAAGATTTATGAGTTGAGTGCTGTGTATGTGAGGTACTGGGGATCTTCCCCCAAATTAGGAGGTATTACATGCATTTTATAATCATGACCTTTTCTGACTCCTTAAAAAGGAATGCTGATTTTTCTCTATATTTTAATAAGAGCAATGTCAATGCAGTAATGTAAAAATATAACAAAAAATTGTGTCCTACATCTGTCTGTCAAGAATATTACTTGAACTTCTTCAGAAGCATTAAAATTCTACTAAACCTATGAAGAAACAGAATTAGGGGTGGCACTGATTCTAATTATTGCAGAGATAAAAATATTGAAGAATATTCTGATACTTTGAGAAACTATTATTTAATTAAAATGACAGCTCAAAACAAGAAGCATTAGAACCTTATTATTTAAACACTTTTATATAAAGCTATTTCAAAGTATTTTTATTTCTCTATATTAAAGTTTTTATTAATTGGTGGAAAGGTTTGTTTCTTAACTTTACATGTATTGTCTTCACAAATCTAAAACTCATTATTGTACTGAAACATATAAAGTATCACGCTAAAGCTAACAATTTTAGGGGTTTGGTTTCAAAAGTCTTTGCATGACATCATTTATAAAAAGACTGAAAAGATTCATTAAGTATCTTTAAAAATCACTCCAGACTATATATCAGTTTTATTGAAGAGTTTCATTTGTGTCTGAGGAATGGAAATGCTGCATGACTGTAGTCTTGGCATTTCTTTATATATCTTGAATTATTCTATGGTGCAATCTACATTTAAGTGATCAATCTGGATAGGAAAGTAAACTTTTCCATTTAGGGATGCCTGGGTGGCTCAAGCATTAAGCATCTACCTTCAGCTTAGGTCATGATGCTGGAATCCCTGGACCGAGTCCTGCATTGGGGTTCCTGCTCTTTGGGAACCTGCTTCTTCCTCTCTCACTCCCCTTGCTGGTATTCCCTCTCTAGCTGTGTTTCTCTTTGTCAAATAAATAAAATCTTAATAGGCTGGGGATTTTGGTATTCTTTTCTGTCCTTTCTTTATATGCTGGTAGTATTAACAAAAATATCTCTGATTTATCATTTTCTTCAAAACCATTGTGATTTTGAACTGCCTTTAGGCTCGTCTCTCTCCAATATTGCCTGCATAGCTACCTTTTTTTGACTTTAGGACTTTTTTGATCACTCAGTTTAAAATACCATTAATGGTTTATTGCTAATTCCAGAATAGAGTTAAGGTTTAAAGGCATAAAATGTCCCTTATATAGATTATTCTATTCCCCTTCCACTGTTGTTTCCCATATTTTTATTGAACTGCTTTTGTAAGTGTGGTTCTTTAGAAATCTTAATTCACAGTTATAGCTGTCCTTTAGGGCTCAGACTAAATGTCACTTTCACGTTGAAGTCCTTATCCATCCCTTCCATATCCATGGATGTAGCCCATTTCTAAAATCTGTAGTTTATCTTTTATTCATCCAGTATTTTTCACTTAGTGCTTTTATCATATTTTTTCATGGTTGTATGTATGTGATCTTTCCAGCCACACAGATGATATACACATATGGGGACATACATAGTTCTGTAGGTGTAGGAGGTATGTGTCCACCCATACATATCCTCAAGGGCCCTGGATCATCTTTAGCAAATACTAAAGTAGTGGAACTGTTTTCTTTGCCTCCTATGTGATGGAATTAAAATGATGGTAGCTACTTCATTGCTGTAAATGTACTTTTTCTCATATTCATTGCAGATCATACAGAATGTACCTCATTCACTATTTGTAAGGTAAGGTGTGTAATTGACTTCAATGTCAACTTGAAACTTTAGTAGCAAATGACAGAATGTCTTATTTTAAAAGATTAAATGGGACAAGCATGTGATATTTAGCATGAAAAATGTTACCAAGTGGAATAAAGAATATTTGAAGTTAAAAACACACACACACACACATACACACAAAACATTTCTGGGGAATTTAACTGAAAAAAAAAAAAAAAACAAACCACCATGTATTTTGAAACCATTTTTTACCATGACCTATGAAGTCAGTTTTATCTAAGGGGAAAAAAAAAACAGGGATTGTTGAGAATTTTAAAGGAAACCTTATTTTTTTCCGACTCTTAGAATTCTAAATCAAACAAAATGAGTGTTTAAGGACATTTTTCATAATGTAAAGGTACTCGCAAAGGTAAAATTCTCTTTCACATATATGGTTGCTTTCTCCTTAGGCACTGTGCAAGTCCACATGCTCTATTTAATATATTTGTGTGTCCTCTATGGGACTATTTGTAAATATCTTCTATTTACTATAGTTTTGAATAAACATTCAATATTAAAAAAAAACTTTTTCATTTATTCAAATAATATTCAATATATAATGTTATTAAAAGATAATTTCTCATAGATTATATGTGTGAATGAGATAAACAAGAAAGGAAAACTTTTTTACAACTACTAGTTTATATATAGCAATTAGTAAATATCCTGGTCAATTAGAAGTTTACAATTCATCCAAATGATTAATATTTTGATTTTTGAGCCTATTGAATATTTGTCTTCTTCTTCTTCTTCTTCTTCTTCTTCTTCTTCTTCTTCTTCTTCTTCTCGACTAAATTAACTGGCAGTTAATTGATAACTGGCAGTTATCAAGTGTTTCCTCTGGGAAGCTACTGAATTAAATACTCTATAGGCAATATATCATTTGCTGCTCACAACAATGTCATGTAGTAGTTATGATAATTATCCACATTTTAAGATAAGGAGACTGAACTTAAAGAAATTAAACAAACCCTGTGGAGAGCATATTGTCCAAGCCAACACACATTTGTGAGAAAAAGAGAGGTTATTAATAATGATCTAATTCTATCAGTGTACATCAGCCAGGTAAACCAAGATATATGGTTACCCCACACATACAGTAAATAGCAGAAATAAGACTCAAACTTAAGGAACCCAAGTTATTTTACAAATATATTATTTCATTGCATGGTAAACCTGCAGACACAAAGAATTTTAGACACAGAATTCAGATACATAGAATTTTAAATAGTCCATGACTTCCTTGGTATCATGAACCAACGTCGTAAGAAAAATTAAACATTTCTCTTTGCCATTCATATTCCATCTTTCATTTTTATTTTCCTAATACCAAAGCGAACTATTATATCTCTGGAGGGACAATATTTTATTTACTACCTCTACAATGTTTTCCTCCATCTCAAATGTCAAATTTCTATCCTTATATACATCATTCTTAATTGTATGATCAGATAAAAATCCCCTCTCCAAGGTGCCTTTCCAGATTCATCCCTGGAAATTTCAAAATATGTTACTTGTGTCATCATAATGATAATTGCTATAATATCATCATATTCATCATATTTTGTGTACAAATAGCTTCTACTATATAAAATCTCAAGTCTTACACATGATTGAAAGGTGGTAATATGATTAATAATATGCATATTCATGAGTAATCTTTATTTAATTTTTTTCTCTTCAGAGTTAGTAAATCCTTATTCTTGAAGAAAGATATTTACTCTTTAGTTTACTCTGGTTATGAGGATAATCCAAATTTCATGAATCCTTTCTATTCATAATCTAGAGAGGCAATGTAAGCAATTAATTTGGGTACAAATTTAAGGTTTTTTAAAATAATGATTTGATGTAGGGGTGCCTGGGTGGTTCAGTCGTTAAGCATCTGCCTTTGGCTCCTGTCATGACCCTGGAGTGCCAGGATCAAGCCCCACATCAGGCGCCCTGCTCAGCAGGAAGCCCACTTCTCCCTCTCTCCCTCCCCTTGCTTGTGTTCCCTCTCTTGCTGTGTTTCACTCTGTCAAATAAATAAATAAAAATATTAAAAATAAATAAATAAATAAATAAATAAATATTGATGTGAATACAAATTTTAATATGATTGTGTTTATTTTATTTTTTATTTTTTTAAAATGTTATTCATTTATTTGACAGAGAGAGTGATCATGAATAGGCAGAGAAGGAGGCAGAGAAAGAGGGGGAAGCAGGCTCCCTGCTGAGCAGAGAGCCTGATGTAGGACTTGATCCCAGGACCCTGAGAACATGACCTGAGCCGAAGGCAGAGGCCCAACCCTCTGAGCCACCCAGGCACCCAAGATTGTGTTAATTTTTTCTTTAAACATTTTTTTTTAAAGATATTTATTTGACAGAAAGAAACACAGCCAGAGAGGGAACACAAGCAGGGGAAGTGAGAGGGAGAAGCAGGCTTCCCCCTGAGTAGGGAACCCAATATGGGACTCGATTCTGGGACTCCAGGATCGTGACCTGAGCCGAAGGCAGTCGCTTAACCAACTTAACCACCCAGGTGCCCCGATTGTGTTAATTTTAATAAGACAGACTTTCATTTTAAAACTCTGACAGGTTATCTGATTTTGTCAAGTAAATATTTATTTATTTATTTATTTATTTATTTATTTATTTATTTTATGAAGCTGTGCAAGTCATGCTTCTATGAGAAACTCTCTATTGTGCACATTTCAACTCATCAATACTTTTGTAAGTGAGTATCATGCGGGAAAATCACTTTGCAATATGATTTTGCTTGAGAAGATGCATATCATCTACCTTACTCTGACTGGCATTTGAAATTAAAAGGTAATGTTGGAAGTTGTATGTCATTATAGCTGGTTTTTTAACACGAGTTTCTTCTGAATGCCACTGACAGAAAGAAACTAATTTGTTCCACATGGATGATATTTAGTGCCTATATAAGGCAGAATGATAGCTGTCCATGTGTTTAGGAATCTTAAAGGAATCACCTGGCCTAAATAAATGCCTCATTATATTTCCACAGTGCCTAAATTTCTGTCAATTAATGTCACTCCTTAAGGGTGTTTCCAAGAAATGGCCTTTTAATGCACTACTTTAGAGGGGAAGCACATTAGTACATATATATCTCTAGAGCAAACAGACTTTGGCAGATAGCAGGATACCACAGTAATAAGACAGTAAACAAGTACATTTAAAGTCAGAAGTAAGCGGGACAAAAATTGTAAACTGATGAGTTTTCCCCAAGTGCATAAGTTCCAATGACCTATTTATTTTTATAGACACAGATACCCCAGTCTTACAAGCAAAGACTCTTAAGATTCAGCAAATTTGAGGTGAATATCAAATAATCTTCTTGTACATAGAAAGTGAAGCCACTGAAGGAACTTATCCAGTGTTGTTCTCTACCTCAGGGAGGAACTTGAGATCTGGAGAAAGCACCTCAACTCCAGGGAGTAAAGAGGCAATAAGCCGGGAAGGAAATAGACAATTTAGACTCAATCACATGTTCCTCTAAGATCCTAGGTTAAATATTTACCATGTTAACTCTGAGTATCTCTGTTGAATTACAGGAAATATTTTCTTTCTCAGAGAATTATCCAGAACAAAGCATCCAGGCTAGTTCAAAACTCCGTAACAAGTTAGTCATCACACTTTCTGCCCTATGAGAGTTTGGTTTGATTTTTAACACTACCTATCTAGTTAGGTAATGCATTACTTCTATGTAGAAGGAGAGAAGATGCATCTTCCCAGCAATGGGTCTCAGGAGGAATTTCCTATAAAGTGACCACCTATGGATTTAATGAATAATGCTGCTGGACCCTGGTGAGGAAGATACCGCAGTATTGTCACTGTGGCTCTCGATGCAAAGGAACCTGCTGGTCAAGATAAAAAGAAAAAGAAAAAGAAATCAAAATGTGGCTAATACTGCAATAAAGAGAGGGAAAAAAAAAAGATACCAGCTCAGTCTGGCAGCATTTTTGTCTTTTCTTACCAAACAAAAATTTCTATTACTTTTCACAATAGCCTAATTGAGTCTTAATTATACCTCATACTCTATATATACTTTATTACATCCATATTTTCTCTGTTATTTATTCATTACAATCCCTTTTGAAAATGTTGAAGCATCTTACATGCATATACATGTATATCCTTCAAACTCCTATTAAAGAATGTTTTTCAAATGACAATTCCTGTAAGAAATCTTCTCAAATCTCCCAAGCACAATTAATTTCTTTCTACATATCCATAATACAAGATTTTTATTTATGAAGTGACAGTTTCAGTCTCCTGTGTTCCTATTTTAGATGACATTTATAATGGTACCCATCATATATTGCTTATGTAATATATTTATAGTTGGATTTTATTAGAAATTATCTATTTGGTTTACATTTTGTTCTGGAAACTTAGAGGTGTGATCTCAAATCGTTAGTCACACACACACACACACACACACACACACACACACACACACAATAGGTAAGGGATGCCTGGGTGATTCAGGAGGTTAAGTGTCCTAGTTTTGATTTTGGTTCAGGTCCTGGGATGGAGCCTGGTGTTGGGCTTCACACTCAGTGGGCAGTTTGCTTGAGATTCTCTCTGCCTCTCCCTCTGCCTCTTCCCCTACTCATATGCTTTCTCTCTCTCTAAAATAAACAAATACATCGTAAAAAAATAGTTAAAATGAGGCCAAACCTGATGGAATGTACTCTTTTCTATATGAAGAATTCTATGTGAAGAATTCAGCTAAAAATTTAACTTGTTTTTTTTTTTAAATCACTAGAGACGTACCTCACCCTACACTTTAACCTCAGTATAAATCCCAGCACACTCCATTAAAATAGTACTTTTTTTCTTTTTGCACAATCATTTCAAATTCCTCTCTCAAGTTTTCTGTCTCTCCTTCTCTCTCTGTCACTCATGCATTCAGAAACATAAATATGCTTTATCATTTTTCCTTTTGTCTTTGTTTCTTTGTTTCCTTTTATGCTTTTATTCACAAATCTCTTTTCTCAACAATTCTACTCTTCTTTGATGAACTTATCATGTACAGAAGTGAAAATGAAATATACTTTGCTGGAAAAGGAATTTGGTCTCTAGAACCAGCCTCTTTTCCTACAGCTATTGAAAGTTGATAGTAAAGAGGTTTTTTAAGTCCTTGTTAGAATATACTTTATTTTATTAATTATATACCCTGGGGCCTAGCAAAATCATGGATAGACCTTGCACTCAGTTTCTTGAATGAATAAAATGAGAAGAGGGTACTGCCGTATTATTAAACTATCATTTAAGCAATTATTCTCTTTTCCTGGGGACATCTTTATGTTAAATCAAGAAGAAGAAAATAGTTGAATAAAATGAACAAAATTTAAGTACATAATTAAGTTAATTTTAACAAATGTAGTATAACCACCATCATAATCATGATGCAGAATATTTTCATCCCTCCAAAAAAAGTACCCTCATGCTATTTTACAGCCTAGCCCATTCCCTCACCATAGGTCCTTGTAACCTCTGATCTACTTTCTATCACTGTAGTTTTGCAATAATACAGTATGTGATGTTTGTGTCTTGCTTCTTGAGGCAGCAGCGATGTTCCCAGCACCAGTTCAGTATTCTGTGCCTTCTGGTTAAGCATTAAATTATGATCTATGTAGTTTACATGCATTTTTAGAGATTAATACATATTTGATAAAAAGTTATTTCCATGTAAAAATTTAAAAACAATCCTTCTAATAATGAATGTGTTGAATAAATGGGGAAATACAAATGGACATTACAGAATTTCTTTAAAAAATATTAACAATGCAATCACTATATACCAGCTTCTATGGTATGCATTTAAATGGTGACCAAGAGGAGAAGTATAGCCTTAAAGAGAAACAACCAATAAGATATACAGATAGATAGATATAGGTGATGTTAGATGATCAATAGATGATAGATAGATAGATGATAGATGATAGATAGATAGATGATAGATAGATGATAGATAGATGATAGATGGATAGATAAGTGTAGATAGATAGATGATAGATAGATGGTAGATGATAGATGATAGATCTATGATTGATAGATGATAGATAGATAGATAGACAGATGATAGATAGATAGATAGATGATAGATAGATAGATCTGTGAAAGATAGATATATAGGTGATAGAGAGGGGAGACAAGATATTTCTTTTAAGGAACTGATTCATGTGATTGTAAAGGCTAGCAAGTCTAAAATCTGTAGGGTAGACCAGCAGACTGGAGATATAGGGAAGAGTCGATACTGTAATTTGAGTCCCAAAGGAGTCAACTGGTAGAATTCCCTCTTCTTCAAGCGAGGCCAGTTTTTGTTTTTCTTTTTTCTATTAAAGCCTTTAACTGATAGAATGAGGGCTAACCACATTATGGAGAATAATCTTCTTTAAAAATTATCTCAAAATCTATTGATTTAAATGTTAACTTCATTCAAAAAAACAGCTACAGAGAAACATCTAGAATAATGTTTGACCAAATATCTGAATACCATGGCATAGTCAAATTGACACATAAAAGCAAACATCTTAATTTATATTTATTAAAAAGAAATTGATATTCAACAAGGCAAACAGTAAGTTAAGAAAATCACAAAGAAGAAATGATAAAGATAAATACAAAATAATAAAAAATTGAGACAGAGAAAATAAAAATAGACCTAATTAATAAATCTATTTCAGAAGTTGTTTTCTTTAGTAAATTGACAAAACAGAAAAAACCACAGGTAATTATTTCAAGTCATCATAATGTCTGAAAAAGGTTATACTGATTGATTTATATTATATTTGTAAATGAGATATTTAGATATTGGAGATTGGTATTATATTTTATATTTTATAATTATATATAATATAAATATTACATATTTATATATTCATATATTATATAGAAATATATATCTTCAATAAAGCTATAAAATAAACTAGTAATAAAACCAAATTTCCAAAATATATTTATATAATATATATTATATATTAATATATATTTATATATAATATAGGAATATTTATATTTACATATTTGTTATTTGAATAAATATATTTATATTTATATTTATATATATTTATATAAATATATATTTGAATAAATATATTTATATTATATATTAATATATATTTATATATAATATATGAATATATAAATATATTTTGGAAATTTGGTTTTATTACCAGTTTATTTTATAGCTTTATTGAAGATTATGAAAATTTTAAAATATATATTTAAGGTATACAACTTAACGATTTGATATACATTACACTGTGAAATAATCACTATATTTAAGCTACATAACATATCTGTTACCTTACTAGTTATAGCATTTTCTTTCTTTCTTTCTTTCTTTCTTTCTTTCTTTCTTTCTTTCTTTCTTTCTTTCTTTCTCTTTCTTTCATAAGAACACTTAAGATCTACCATCTCAGCAAATTTCAAGTATACAATATAGAATTTTTACCAAATTGTTGTACATTAGATCTTTAAAACTGTTTTATCTTGCACAACAAACTTTATACCCCTTAAACAACATCTCTTTCCCTCCCTCCCTTGTTCATGGTTACTACCATTCTCTTTTTTGCTTCTATGATTAGACTCTTCTATATTCTACATATAAGTCAGATCATAAAGTATTTGTGTTTCTACATCTGATTTATTTCATTTTGCATGATGTTCTCCAGGTTTATTCATGCTGTTGTGAGAGTATTTCTTCCTTTTTAAGGTTGAATAATATTCCATTTCATACACACGCACACACACACACACACACACACACACACACACACACACACACCATATTGTCTTTAGCCCTTTATCTTTAGCCAATGATGGACTTTTAGTTTGTTTCTACATAGTGGCTGCTGTGAATAATACTAAAATGAACAGCGGAGTGTAGCTATCTCTTTGAGATCCTAATTTCATTTCCTTTGAATATACACTCAGAGGAGAGATGGCTAAATCATAAAATATAATCTTTTTTAATTTTAGGGGGAATTTCTATACTGTTTTCCATATGGCTATACTAAATAACCCGATTTAAAAATGAACAAAGGACTTGAATAAACATTTCTTAAAACAAGACATGCAAATGGCCAACAGACTTATGAAAAATGCTCAACATCACTAATCATCAGGGAAATACAAATCAAAACTACAGTGAACTATCACCTCATCTCTGGTAGAATGGCCATTTTCAGAAAAACAAAAGATAGTGCTAATGAGGATGTAGAAAAAGGAATACCCTTGTATACTATTGGTGGAAATATAAATTGGTAGAGCATTATTACTAATTTAGGAAAAAAGTGAAACTAACATAACACATAAATTATTTTATTGCAACCATACCTAAAACATTATTTCACATTTAGGTCTAGGGTACTATATTCTAAATGCAATTGGAAATCAAAATGTCTATTATTAATATGCTGCATCAAAGCTATAACACTACTCAGTGTGGAACAGAATACTAAGTTCATGAGTTTATGAAATATGAAGCAACAAAAAATAAATAGGATTGTTATGAAGATTTAAAGGTTTTCCTTTTGATTCAGTTCTCTTTTTTAAAATTTTCAAGCATTAATTGATATAATATCTATGTTATTTACATATGTAAAAACATGTTGAAGCTATCACTAAATCATGGGTTTTCTGTCATGTTGGTGGAAGGAGAGATGATTAGATTAACTGAAAGAAAGTGTAAGTAATAATGTCAATAAGAAATCAAATTTACAAAAAGTGAGCTCTAAAAGAGCTTCTGTTCTGACTAACCTAATTTAAGATGTCTGATATTAAATCAATATGGTTGTCACAATTCATTTTTTAAATATTGCATCATTGTCACCTAGGCACCATATGGTATATCAAATGACAAGGTAAAAGAGTCCATCAGTGTAAAAGTAAAAACTGCCATCATTAAATCAAATCCATTACAGAAAAGAGAAATAAAACTATGATTTTAGTATAGCAAACCAGATGTTCTTTCACGAGTTCATGAAATTAAGAACCATATAAACCTGCAACATAATTAAATGTGTCATCAGGCTGTATAGAATCTAAGATGAGGTTTAAGAAGAGATTCCCAAAAATTTGACTCAGAGTATGCTTTTCACCTTTATTTTCTCACATTGGTTCTGGTGATAGTTTAATAGTGATTCAGAGTACAAATATGGTTTACTATTTAAATGAAGAATTAGGACACGTATTTTGAAAGAAAAATCTGAAATGGACAGACTGGTGTTATTTTGCCTCCCAAGACACTGCAAATAGAAATGCTAAAAAAAAAAGGGGGGGGGTCTACATTAATTCTAACATAGATCTAAACAAATCTAATTAGGGAAAGAGTTATTTATCATTGTCAATTTATACTTAGTTGATATCAATACATAAAAATATTTAGAATGAAGTGAACTTTAAGCAAATTGGTCTTAGATGAATCTTTATGTTCAATGAGAATTCTAATAACTATTTATTCTTTTTTACATGGTATTGAAAACTAACTGAAAAATATGAAAAAATATACTCTATTTCCTGGTAAAAAGCTGATCCCACCAAGAAATTAAGATATTCCAATAGTGTAAATATATTTATATAAAGTACCATATCTATCCAAATATCTACATTTAAACAAGCTTTAGCCTCATTCTTGGTTGTAGAAGTTATTAATTGTAACAGACCAAGATTTTCTGATATGTGTATTGGCCTAAATATGTCTATTTTAAGGATATAAGAAATACCATTCAAAAAAAGTTATAGCCTTTATTTTTAATTTATATGCAGATGGTGTAGATATTACAAAGAAAAATATTATAAAGTGATTGACATAATTAGAATTTTTTACAATGTGAAGAACAATTTTCAGAATAAAATCCATGAGAACTTTCTTTCCCATTCTTGATATAGTTTAACACTGGAGATTAAGTGCCCATAGTCAAAAGTTCAAATAAAAGTATTTCTCTTGGACTATCCTTTAGAAATTAGTGGATTAAACAGAATTGCATGTATACATAAAATAGCCTGGTACATTCCTATAAATCATATTTTGTTGTATGCAACAGACTGTAAAATTGAATAATGGATACTTTAACTTCATTCACTGAAAGAAAACCTATATAAGGAGATTTAACATTCCTATGTAGATTACAAAATTTATACTAAGGAGTTGGCTAAAAAAAGGATCCATGTATTACCTTTTTTTTTGCAACTTCTGCAATTCTCAAAAGTTGCAAGAAAGCTTTCTCACTTCAGTGAACTCTACTTTAATCACCTAATAATTTGAAATAAAAAATGTATTTTTTGTAAAATACTGTAAAGCATCAATGAACATATAGATTTCTTTAACATAGCAATAAAAGATATAATTTAAGTAAGTTAACCAAAATAATGTTTCAAGAAGGTACGGACTATCTTTTTAAAAAGAAAGTAGGAATCCAATTTTGTTTTACGTACCAGAAAAGAACAGAGTGTGATCACTCTGTTTTAATCTTCATACCCCACTTCCTTACCCTAGCCTCAGCCTCCTTGCCCAGTGCTTATCCAACCTATAGTTTAAGATGCAAGCAGTTCCTGAGATCATCATGATGAAGATGGGCAATTTACTAAAAGCCAGGCATCACCAGTTCTCCAGATCTCCAATTTGTTGTGCAGCCCAAAATATGACATATGACAGAGAAAGTTACAAGTGTTCCTCTTCCACACGTTGTCAACCCATACTGTGGGCTCTAATTTCAAATATGTGTAGAACTTGAACACTTTTATTGTTTTCATCTTATCTAAGTCATCATCATATTTTGCTTCCTAGCAAGCCTGTCTGCTTTTGCCTGTAGTCCATTAGAGTCTCTTCTCCACAGAGTAACCAAAGTCAGCCTTGCTCAAATAATGCATATTATCAACCATATGATCAATCCCAAGAGTGCTGCCTTTGTGTTTAGGATAGAGCTTCAGTTTAATAAGGTAACAGACCATAACATGTTTCCTACACTCATATGTCATTCTCTTTTTTTTTTTTTTTTATTAGTCTTGATGTTGGCTTTTCAGTTAAATTATTTACATTTTTTAAGTTCTTTTTCATCTTCTTTTATTTTTATGAGATTGCTTCTTTCTCTCGGTTCCCTTATGTGTCTGGTGACATATGATAGGGTCAGGGAGTGACCCACATGCCCTGATAAATCCTCCCAGATATTTGGATGGGTCATGCTGCTTGAGAACAGAAAAGGATAAAGGAATTATAACTCACAACAGGAGTATAATAGTTTTTCATATCACTAAGTAAAAATTGAAGGCTCCATTAATATAGCTTTTGGTTTCCTCAACTGAATCGTCTCTTTTTCAATCTGCTTTGCTTACTTCTTTTCACCACTTTGGCCTCCTATATATTTAAACATATCAAGTATGTTATTTCTTCAAGCCTTTTGTTCTTGCTGTTTCTTCTGCCAGGAATGTTCTTTAAGTTTCTACAAGTTGAGGCCTTTACTCAAAAATCAGATTATCTAAGAAGACTTCTAAGACTACCTTATCTCACTGTCACCGCCTGTCCCTCTCCATTCTCTTACATAGTTTGGGTTTTCTTCCTAGAATCTATTAACTATATATAGAAAAGTGTCTACAAATAGTTAAGCACAAACAAGTGTTTTTTTGAGTACATTAAAGATTAAGGCTTACATTATATGTAAGATAATCTTAAACAACGGTTACCCATCACCTTGTCCTAGTTCCTGTTCTTCATCCCTCTACATTGTGGCCCTTGGATCTAACTTTATGTGTAAAAGAAAAAGGAATGGTTTTGAATTGGCAGAGTATAAACTCTCAGAATATGTAGTTCTTGGATTCCTACAATGGAATGTCTGTGTTTCTTGGCAAATTTTAGGGCTTTGTGACTCACAAAGGCCAAAAGTCAACTGAATCATCTGACCATCTGTGGTAGTCAGCTGAAACACTCATTTCATGGAAGTATACAAGGAGATTTGTAGGCACACTGAAGATTCATTATGCAGAACCACCAGCATAATGACTTTATATTTCTATTCCTGTCATTTATTTTAAACTCTTTTAGATGATCCCCTTTTCTTGAAAAACCTCTGATAAGAGTATGGTATTACAAATAACCGAAAGTTCTGTACCTCAGTATCTTTACAGCACAATGTTAAATACCTTACTGTTGTGGATCTTAGAATATTAAAAAATAGAATGCTTTGTAACAGTTAGTAACATAAGTATTTTTTATTGTTTTGTTACTGGGCTTATCCTATTCATAGTATGATATTAGATTTGGAAGGAGATTGGGAAATATTTTGGTATTTCCATTCTTATAATCACTGTGATAGTTTCTCTGAGTGTGTCCTTTTTTAATTTACCTAAACATGATTTTATTGCAGTCACCATGTCATCAATAAATTATCCCAAGATTATTCAAAGCAAATAGTTGTTATCTTTATTTAAAATTCTCCAGGATCACACCAGGTGAAGGAAATGTGCCTACGATATTATGTATTTTAGTTATTGCAATTAATATGTGTTTTTCACAGAGTTACTCTTTTAAAGTATACTTTGCATGCATTTAACACTGAGTGTTTTTTTTTTAAATCAAGCTTTTGGTTTTTGATGCATATATGAAGCAAGATGGTTTTGTGAATAACTGTGCATAAGAGAAAACAAGACACACACACACATATATATATGCATACATATAAGAATATACATGCGTACATATAAAATACACATAAATTTAAATATACATACAAATATGTGTGGATAATATAAAACATATATAATATATATAAGTACACATATGTAGTATGTATACATATATACACCATCAAGTTGACATTATTTTTCAATATACAAAGAAGGAGGTCCAGGGTGCCTGGGTGGCTCAGTGGGTTAAAGCCTCTGCCTTTGGCTCAGGTCATGATCTCAGGGTCCTGGAATCGAGGCCCACATTGGGCTCTCTGCTCAGAGAGCCAGGGAGCCAGCTTCCTCCTCTCTCTCTGCCTGCTTCTCTGCCTACTTGCAATCGCTCTCTGTCAAATAAATAAATTAAATAATCTTAAAAAAAAAATAAGGCGGTCTAGGTCTGATTATACAGCCAGTAAAAACAAGAGAATGAAGGAATGGGTATAAACACACAGGTATATCCTCCAGTGGTCCCATACACATTTCCTAATTCTTTTCATTTATTTATAAGGTTGATTTTAATGAGGGGTGCTCAAGTGGGCTCAGTTAGTTAAATCATTTGACTCTTGGATTTGCTCAGGTCATAATCTCAGGGTCCTGCTATTGAGCCCTACGTGGAGCTGTGTGTTGGGGATGGATCCTGCCTGAGATTGTCTCCTACCTTCTCCCTCTGCCTCTCCCCCACTGCTCACAGAGGTTCCTGCTCTCTTTCTAAACAAAACAAAACAAAACAAAACAAAACAAAACTGATTTTAATGAACTTTAAAATAGTAAGGAAAAAATCAGTAAAATATTTGATACATACTATAGAATGAAAAAAATAGAAAACTTATTTAAGTCATGTTCTTAAGAAATGAATTTATAGCGACTTAGCCATGTGGTAACAAAATATATAAAATTCTGCCAGTAAAGAATTAAGGTGATTAGGTTGCTCTTCTGTAACTTCTCAAGTTGTCCTGAGTCTTTGGGAGATTATTATTTCTAAACATCTGTTTCTGTAGTAAATGAAGTGGATTTTAGTTTATTTCTCATTAAGATGTAAACGGATTTATTATTATTTATATGGCTGAATAACTGTTATGATCCTGAACTTGGGATTATTAATATAATAATGATGATGATTCCTTATATTTAAATAGAACTTTATAATCTACCAAACACTTGATCATATTTTCTAGTTCAGTTCCCATAAGAAAATTTCTGTGACATCATTATATTACAGATCATACCATGCAATAAAATGATAAAGCAGGATCCCTGAAGTTAGACTTTGTATTAAACACAATGATAACGGAGGAAGATTTTTCCATATTAAATTAGAGGGAAACTTACACAATTTCCAATATGTAAATATCTAATACATATATTAAAGATTTTTTTTTCTCTTATTTTTGTTTTTTCTTGTTTTTCCCCTTTTAAGAAATGGAAGAAAAAAACATTTTGGATGTGTTGATAAAAAAGAATGTCAAAAGAAGCAAGAAAAAAAGCTGTTACCATCACATGAAGATAGAAAAATCTATAAAAATCATTCGGCCTGTTTGGTGACCCCAATTTGAGACAGAGACTGCCTATATCAACAAAACGGACAGTAGAGAAATAATTTTACTATTACTGTTAAATATTATGTCCTCCAAATATGTATATTTAATGTTTAATAATACTTATTAAAATTTCAAAATTAAATATCAATAGGGTAAAACTAAAATAATTATTCTGTGAACTTTTAAAATATTGTTTAATTAATATATTTCAGAGAGAGAGTGCAGAGCAAGAGAAGGAGAAAGAGAGAGAGCATAAGCTGGGGGTGGGGAAAAGGGGAGAGAGGGAAGAAGGCTCCCAAGCAGGAAATCCGCTATGGGGCTTGACCTCAGGACACCGTAATCATGACCTGAGCCAAAGGCAGATGCTTAACTAGCTGTCACCCATGTGCCCCTCTGTGAAAAGTTTTTAGAAAGTAATTAAGATATGAATAGTTCCAAATCACAGATTACCTAAAATAACATATGCCTAGCTAGGTAAGCTTTTTAATTTTCACTTGAATACTAGCAAATGGTTTAGGAACATTGTTTGATATCAGATGAATCATGTATTAGCCATTTATTTGACATCGAATAGCAAATCTCTTAAATCATCTCCACTTCAGTATTTTGTTCATAAATTCAGAGCCTGGGAAAATTATTGTTTAAGATCTCATACTAAATACTTAGATTCCATGAACTTAAGAAAAGGATTTTAATAATCAAGTGGATAGGATAATCTTTTCCACTGGGTGGATATCCACTGGGTGGATTATACCTTCTTTCCACAGCCACTCCCATAATCACCCAGCGGGCTCATGAAAAAAGTGGCTATGGTGACAGAGATGGAAATTATTCATGGGCTCAGCAATATGGACTTCTACTCATCAAGGCCACCATCAAATGGTTATGGCCACCACTGAGTGCCTCGTCAGTAGCGGAAACCAACACTGAGCCTCTAATATGGTACTATCCCCCAGAGTGATCAGTCAACTATCTGATGACAGCTTAATTACATTTGACAGCTTCCATTTTGGAAGGGTTAATGTTTTGCCCTTACTGGAATAGATTCTCTGGAAACAGCCTTCCTTACATGCAGTGCTTCTGCCAAAACTATCTGTGGACTTATGGAATACCTTATCCACAATTATGATATTCCATACAGCTTTGCTCTGATCAAGGAACTTTACAACAAATGAAACGTAGCAATGGGTTCATATGCATGGAATTCATTCACTGGTCTTATTAGGTTCTCCACTCTCCTGAAGCAATTGGCATCAAGATTGACAATGGTTTTTTGAACGCTCTTCTTGATAGCACTACAGGGCCAGCTAGTTGACAATACCTTGCAGGGATGCAGCAAAGTTATTCAGAAGATTCTTTGCACTCTGAATCAGCATCCAGTATATGGTGCTATTTCTTCTATAGCCAGGATTCCCAGTCTAGGAAAAAAGGCGTGGAAGTGAGAAGTGGCATTACACACTATTACACCTAGTGACCCACTAGCAAAATGTTTGCTTCCTGTTCCTGTGATTTTTATATTCTGTTGGCCTAAAGTCTTAGTCCCAGAGGAAGGAATGCTTCCACCAAGATATAAATGCTTCTTCTGAACTGGAGCTTTGATCTTATGCCATTGGCCCTCTTAGTTCTCAGCCTTTGGACTAGGACTGGGTCTGTATCACTGTCTCTAGTCTCCGGCTTCCAGATGGGTAGCTTCTACAGTCTAGTGAGTCAATTTCTTATAGTAAATCTGTGTGTGTGTATGGCATATATCTATTACATACACACATACATGTACTATATACATATATACATGTAATACATATATACATGTAATAATACATATAATATACATGTGCTATAATTTATTTACATGAATTTAGAAAGTTAGAAGTTAAAAGTTAGATTTCAAAAGTTTATACAGACTTCATAATGCGATTTTCCAGTCTTCTTCTTTTAAAATGAGAATATAAAGCCATGGACAGATTAATATATCTAATTGATTTTGTTTCTTTGTAGAACCCTGAATAATAAGTAGTTAAATATCCAGTAGTGCACAAATGTTGAATATAAGCAAAGGTTCTGCTGTCAGACAGACTTAGAGTTGGCCTTTCACAGTTCCTGCTGTGTGATCTTAGGCTTCTAGTTTTGTTCATCTGAAAAAATGGAGATAATATTATCTATCTCATAGGTGGGTTTTTTTGATGAAACATTTTGTAAATGTAAAACTGAAAAATATGTGTAAAGCTCACCGTAGGGTGTCTAGCATATATATTAAGAGCTCACTAGCTTTCATTGTTAATCTAAATCTCCTATTTACAAAAATTCTCTTTGGAAGCTTTATCCCTCTATCTCTTTCCTTCAATCATTTTTGGAAATTTGGTGGATCAGTTTTCAGATAAATAGTGAATTCACTGAAAAATGCTCTCTATAAATCACATATTTGACCTTTTTTAAATATAACAAATATTTCAGTCTGATAATAATAAATGCAATTGTGATATGTGTAACTGGCACACTTTTAACTGAAACTTTCCATTGACATTAATGCTCAAAAATACTGATCAAATATAATGAAAATGATCATTATGTACATTTCTACTTATTAATCTATACTCTCTCCATATTGAGTTTATAAAACCTTCAATTACTTATTTTCTTCAGCATAAAATTGAAATACATTTTGTAATGGGTGTGAAAAATGTGAGGCATTTCATCACTATAGTGTGTAAACCAAGAATAGCAAAAAAAAAGAAAGAAACAAACAAACAAAGAAAACAAAAGAAAAATAAGGTTAACACATATAGATAGCTTATTCATATACATTGTATATATGATGAGTAGTAATATTTTTGTTGTATTTGACTTTTTGAGGAACTTTAAGCTCTACTCCTTCTCTAGAGAAGAAAATATAAAAAAAACAAACTGTGTTCGTTCTGGGACTAAGACCACTTTTCTTTCACAATGATTTGAATTTTTTTAAAATTCTTTTTTAAAGATTTTATTTACTCACCCATTCTAGAGAGAGGGACAAAACAGACTTGGTACTAAGCAGGGAGTCTGATGTGGGGCTCCATCTCATGAACCTAAGATTATGACCCAAGCAAATCAAGAGTCATAAACTTAACCATCTGAACCACCCAGCTGCCTCAAGTACATTTCCCATTTCTTGAATTTTTGCTTTGAATTCATGCTGCTCTGTAATTCCGTTGAAGGTTATTCTTGGTTATGAGAGTACTGATAAAAGTTCCCATGAGTAGTTTCATTGTTGCTTTCATGAAACTACTTCATATAATAAAGAATTATGAAATTATAGAAACACTTATGTGTCATTTCATTTATATATAGAGAGAAATATTATAAAGTAGTAAATAAAATATATGTGATATAGTTATGTGGATAATTGCATATAAGGAGATGAGTAGTTAAATTGTTAACACTGTTCCCACTACAGTTTTCATGGGGAAAAAAATGAAACAATTCTCAGATTTATGAATTTCTGCATGAAATGTAAATCTTGTCATGATATTAATGGTCTCTTCTTAGGAATTATCACTTAAAGATAGTTTTATATTTACTTGAATGACTTTCTGATTTTTAAAAATAGTACCACACCCAAAAAAATTTACTAAGAAGTAAATAAAAGTGAGATATGCACTATTTAATGTGAATTTTTTTTCACATTTGGAGAGTTCATAATTAATATATAAGGTTATGCTATAAAAAGAATTGATGTTTTACTAGAGACTCATGTCCTAAGCATACATATGGCTCATGCTTAAAGTGAATGTTTCACTTTATTTTAGATTAAAAACAATCTTATTGAATACATGAAGCTTTTACAGATTTGTAAACTGATCGAATCATGAACTTCAGTATAATTTGTCATAGTCAATATAATTGCCATTAAATCCACGTAAAGAAAAAGGAAAATATCAACTACATATGCCTCTGATTCCATAGTTGAAACACATCTGAAATAGCATTCCCAGAGAAGAAATACTGCTCTAAACCTGATCAGTGCATATGACCATAAAAAAAAGACAAAGGTATCATGAAGAATCACAATAAAAGAGTAGCTCAACACGTATTCCAGTTATGATACAGATGTCTTCTGAGAAGAGTAATTAAACACTTATGACACTTAACAATATAAGTGAGATAGTAGGCAGTGAGACAGCCCTTTAACCAAATACTATCTCTAGAACACACGTTTAGTTGCATAAGTGTCACTTTTTCAGTATGAGCATCTTTAACTCTAAAGTAAGCACAATGAAAGTTTGAATTTAACAAATATTCACAGAAGAGAAATAGAAATCTATAAAAAAGGAAATATATTTTAGTAAATGGTACAGTTAATATATTCTATTACTAATATCACTACAACTCCCCTAATAGTATATAGCATTTTAATTTTTTTAAAAATGATTTTATTTATTTGACAGAGAGAAACACAGCCAGAGAGGGAACACAATCAGGGGGAGTGAGAGAGGGAGAAGTAGGCTGGAGCAGGGAGCCCAATGTGGGACTCGATCCCGGGTCTCCGGGATCATGACCTGAGCCAAAGGCAGTCGCTTAACCAACTGAGCCACCCAGGTGCCCCAGTATATAGCTTTTTAAAAATGACAAAAATGTATTTACAAAATAAATGTATAAATTATAGTTAGGTAAAAACACAATGTTTTGCCAGCTTTTCCTTATTAAATGGATAAAATATAAGTGTTTGACAAACATCCAAAAATTAATAAGTGAAACCCATAAAGTATTTGGTTGTATAATTTTAAAGGTTTGATTTAATACTACATTGGGACTTTATCTGTTATTAGTTTCTCTGCTACTTATCAGGTAGCATCAATCTGGAATTAACTTGTAAGATTGGTTTATTGGTCACAAATGTTGACTCCCATAAAGGATAAGTCTGTATGAGGGTTTTATTTTAAGTGCTATTTTTTTAACTTTAAGTGACTATCATAGGTAATATTTATTCATAATACTATGAACTTATGAATATAGAAAAATATTTAGAAAATATATGGAAGTTTAAATTGTTGATAAACACAACAGGCCTCTACATGCCATAAAAATGAGCTCTTTTTATTTTAAAATTAATGTAAATGAAGATGCCTACTATACCAATTCTTAGAATATTCTCACTGACATCTTTTTTATAAATATTCCATTAATAAATTTCTCTGTAATTCTTACTAAAAGGTTCAAGAAAACTGATACTCAAAAACTTTCATTGAAAGATACATTCACATTCACTTTTCTCTTTGGGAAATCAAAACTTACTCATTTACTCACTAGAACACTATTAGTAATAGGTACAGATGTGACTAAAAAGCATGGTGGAATAACTTAGGGCAAATGTGGCAAAATATTAATAATTTTTATATCTATAGGATAAGGTACATTTACATGATATGGTGCATATAATTCTTTAAAGCTTTCTCATTTTGACATTTTATGTAATATATTTGGAAGCTAGATTAGGAAAAAATCATTCAGCTTTAAAATGCTTCATCACTCACATTACTCTGCAAGTTTATAAATTTCCAACCCACTTTAAGAAAACTCATTACTATAGCTATTGAAAAAAAAAAAAAGATGGTGGCATAACACCAGAAAGATCAACCAATAAACCCGTATGCAATTAAATGGTCTTGCCCCTTTAACCTATTGTTGGTTAATGGCCTTGCCCCTTTAACCTATTTTTGGTTAACCTTAAGTTGGCAAGTAAATATTTATTATAAACTATTCTGTATGTTTAAGCAAAATAAATAAATAACATTGATACTTTAACAAATTATGAATGAAATGTTCATGTCACAGAATTCCTTCATGCAATAAGATGCCTTAAGTGTATTTTAAACATACCATTGGCAGACTTAGCCTGTGACATATTTTTCTGGATATAACTTTTGCCAGTTTTGAGAAGAAGCTTCATAATGATTGCATGGATCAGCTTAGTCTTATACTTCTGTTGCCTGTCACTGGAATGATATATCTCAAAAGCAGTACCTTTTCAGTCTGTACTAGAATGAGAGGATATAGTGTGGAGCAGAGTCACAGTCTGCCTTTGGCCTATGTGTGAGTATAGCTAGCGTTCACAGGCACTGTTGCCCTTTCCACCAGATATTTCTACTTCATTTTGCCCTGCTAGATCTCTTGGGAAAGATGACCTCTTCCAGTGCTTAACACTGCATCTTCAAGCATATAGGCACCTATTATTGCCTGCCATATTCCATTAGGTAATAACAGTATTTCAACAAGACTTTCTCATTTCCCTAACAAGCACAGACAATGCACCACTTCCAGTTCCACTGGGCGTTGTCATATCCTACTGGTAGCTTCATCATTTTCAATAAATTTCATCAACTCATTCAACGCCAGAATATCTTCCAATGTACATCCAATAACAGCATTTATTCCATAAGCTAAATGATTTGTGAATATCCTCAGATACCAAAGCTGTGTCAATCGCTGTGCAAAATTGGAGATATAGGTCTTTTTCATGGTATCCACTTTCAACCATTCAGATCTATCTTTATTGACACTTTCCTTATTACCCCTACTTCCTTCTAGAGGAATTATAACTCATATCTTAATAGTAAAACATCATTATGTGCTCTGAAATGCCCCCTATATTGAAAAATTTTAAATACTGATTTCACTGTCTTAAAAGATAAGTTACCATTGTTTATTACTATTCCTTGTACCTGAATATTATTTCTTGCATATTACTATTTGCAACGAAAAACTGCTGACTCTAATTTGCTTCTCTTTTACATTGAGACACCCAGTGTAAGAGGAATTATAACTCATCTCTGAATAGTAGACTATCATTCTGTGCTCAGAATTGCCCCAAACCATTGGGAGTGAAAGGCCATGTAAGTGACTTCACTTTGTCATATTTTACAGGATATGATTAACAATCATTTTCTAAATGTTAATTAATTAAAATTTTAATGCACAAATTTAATGTCTTATTTTTAATCATGTAAATTTATATAAATATTTACTGAGAAAATTATGAAATAATTACCCTTTTTGTTTCCATTAATATTTTGTAGAATTAGTTTTAAAAAAAATAACACTTCATATGAATTAACTTCATCCTGACTTACTAGACATATAAAAATTCCAAGGAAAGTCTCAAGTGAGGTTAATATTAGGTCCTGATCATAGTAAAATTTATCTCTATAATGTGTAACATGGAATATCCAACCCCAAGTATAAAATATTTCATAGTTCATACTACCTTATTTTTTCTATTTGCATATAATTATATGAGAATTCTAATCTATATCTATACACATACACATGAACTATCTGTGATATGTGTACTCAAATTCTGACATTTTGGTTCAGATATCTTAAATTCAGTAACATTCTGTTAAGGATAAGTACAAAAAAAAGGAAATGGATTTCAGAAATAAAAATAAAAGTAAATATATCCTTAAATATATTTACTCAAATATGTAAATATATTAGTATATTTAATATATTAATATATGCATCAATATATTATATATAATTATAGTTAATGTGTATTAATATATGATGATTTAATATATTTAAAATATATAAATAGGATAATTTTTACCTTGTTTTACAATAAGGTTTTTTAAAATACAGAAGGCACTAAAAAAAGTAATTGTAGACTTTAGAACTTAACTCCTTTATTTATGTAAAATAAGTTGATAGCATTTGCTTTACCCTGAAGTTACTCAGAGTAGTATTTTAGTCATGTATAGCTTTTTTTTCCCCAAGATTTTTTATTTATTTATTTGACAGAGAGAAATACAGCTAGAGAGGGAGCACAAGCAGAGGGAGTGAGAGAGGAAGAAACAGGCTTCCCACCCAGCAGGGAGCCACATGTAGATCTACATCCTGGGACTCCCAGATCATGACCTGAGCTGAAAGCATATGCTTAACCACTGAGCCACCAGGGCGCCCCCTAATGGAGAAGAGGATTTTAAAATAAAGAGACAAAATAAAGATTACTCTCCCACATTGGCCCCCTACTTCTCTCTCCACACACAAAAAATAATGTTTAAACTCTTAAACATTTCTCTGCCCTGGATAAATCCAGAAAAAATGAATTCAAAAATATCTGAAATGTATAAATAAAAAAGACTTTGAAAATATGATTAGAAATAAAGAAAAAACTACTTTGCCATAATTATAAACACCACCAATAAAAATTTGTAAATGTGTTGATTATTTTTGTTTTAAAATATATCCTGTAGTTAGATACAAAAACAGATTTTTATAAGTAAATGATAACAGATGAAAACTGATACAATACCTACTATTATTAACTTATAACATTATAAAATTTTCTTTAATAACCTTTTTCTATATTTTCGGTCCCCACTCTTTCCTTTTCAAAGAATATAATAATACCTTGTTTGTAAGAGATTTTGCAAGTAATCCCATTTTTTGTATGGGAAAATTATATGTATCTATAAATTTATTTTTTGTTTGCTTGTTTCTTTATTATTTATTTATTTATTTATTTATTTATTTTTCACAGATTTTATTTACTTATTTGACAGAGAGAAACACAGCCAGAGAGGGAACACAAGCAGGGTGAGTGACAAAGGGAGAAGCAGGCTTCCCACCCGATGTGAGGCTCCATCCTTGGTCTCTGGGATCATGACCTGAGCCGAAGGCAGTTGCTTAACCAACTGAGCCATCCAGGCGTCCCTTATTTTATTTTTTTAAGATTTTATTTTATTTGACAGAGAGAAACACAGCTAGAGAGGGAACACAAGCAGGGGGTGTGACAAAGGGAGAAGCAGGCCTCCTGCTGAGCAGAGATCTTGATGCAGGGCTCAATCCTGGGAGTCTGAGATTATTGCCTGAGTTGAAGAGAGATGCATAACGACTGAGCCACCCAGGCACCCTGTTTCTTTGTTTTAACAAATACTTTAAAAAATTGTGGTAAGTTTTGGAATGTGTTCTCCCTTTTCATTAATTTTTTTTTTTTTTTTAAGATTTTATTTATTTGACAGAGAGAAACACAAGCAAGGGGAGTGAGAGAGGGAGAAGCAGGCTTCCTGCCGAGCAGGAAGCCCGACGTGGGACTCGATCCCAGGTCTCCGGGATCATGACCTGAGCCGAAGGCAGTTGCTCAACCAACTGAGCCATCCAGGCGCCCCCCTTTTCATTAATTTTATCTTTATACATCTGATGTTATCTTTTATAATCTTATAAATTTTATTTAAAATTGTTTTTATTTTAATAACATGAATTCATGCTGTGAAAGTAAAAATAATGACAGTTTTATTTCTTTTTTTTTAAGATTTTATTTATTTATTTGACAGATAGAGCCAGAGAGCACAAGCAGAGGAAATGACAGAGGAGGGGGATAAGCAGGCTCTGCACGGAGCAGGAAGCCTGACATGGGGCTCGATCCCAGGACCCTGTGACCATGACCTGAGCCAAGGGCAGCTGCTTAATTAACTGAGCCACCCAGGCACCCCAGACCATTTTATTTCTTAACACAAATCTGAAATTTTATGTAAGGTGAAATAGAAGAGCATAGCCATTAAGGAACTACCTACACTAAATTTTAAATTAAAGATTAAATTTAAAATTTATTAATTTAAAGTTAATAAATGTCTTTGGTTTTCTCATTACTATCAGAGATGAAAGAAAGTGACATCGTTACAGTCCCCATGATGTAATGAATTTTGTAGCAACTGTAGCATAACACAGCGGGAAGAGTACAGGCTTTATTGACAGAATTTAAATTTTGGTTCTGCCAATTACTTACTATGGGACCTCGGGTGAGTTACTTAATTTTTATAAGCCTTAGGGTCCTCATTAGTAAAGTAGTGGTGATCATCGAATGTAATTCAACATACTGTGAGATTGAAATGGCAAGGGGTATGTTAAAGAGATTAGCACTGGGAGCACTAGTAAATGTTAGCTGTTCTATTGAAATCATTATCATTATTATTACTGCTATTACAGAAGTGACAGGTGGTCCAAAAACAGTTCTCAGGTTACAAATGGCACCTCCTTCCAAATCACCTCTCCCAAGATTCAAGATTAGTTGAGGGGGGGAAAAAACTGAAAAAATATTTGGCTGCTCAGTATTAAACCTGCAATAACCTCCTCTCTTCCTTTTGTCTAGTGATTTCAGCGGTTATGTCAAGGCTGAAATGAATTGCTCACAGAAGAGAAAAAAAGTGGGAGAGGGGGTACTGTGGTGGCTCAGTCGGTTAAGCACCTGACTCTTGATCTCAGGTCAGGTCTTGACCTCCACATTGTAAGTTCAAGCCCTGCACTGGGCTCCACACCGGTCATGGAGTATACGTCAAACAAACAAACAAACGTGCAAAGAATGGGAGAGAACTGTGTGCTGACCTGAGAACAGTAGCTGATACAACTATTAGTCCTGATACATTACAGAGAATTTAAAATATGTGTTTAATGATGCATAGTTATAATATTTCATATTAAGTTCTACAGATAAATTTTTTCACTATACAGATGAGTGATGTATGTTTAATTTAGATATCCTGAAATGTCACTTATTTGCATATTGTGAGAAGGAGTTTTAGAAATACTATTCTAGAATATTCATTTATTAAAATAGCCATAGTCATATATATTCCTATACTTTTCCTAAGACAATTTCTTAAAAATTCCTCCTTGCTTCTTTTTTATAAAGCTTACAATTTTGTAAACTAATCGGAACCCTATCAACACTTTGATCTGTGTAACTCAAATAATTAAAGCTAATATTTGTTGAGTGCTTATCCAGATGGACTGTTCTAATCAATCATTTTAAAAGGTTTTGATATTATTATTATTCTCATTTGCAGTTAAGAAAGCTAAGATATAGAGGTTGCTACCATCATCATTTCCCAAATAAAAATGTTAAAGTAATAACTTATTAAGAAATCTCTGAAGACAATAACTCTCAAGTGTATTTTATCTCCTAAAATGTGAATTCTTGCTTCAGTTGGTGTCTTCTTGTTCTGATGTCTCTTTAAACAGCTCATACCTATTTTGAAATGATTTGAAGAGTTCTTTAGAGAATGTGCTAATATGTCAGATACACTAATTATAGACTTCCTCCCTCATTTGAGAATCTTAAAACCATTCCATATAAGAGGAGCAGTATTACCTGTTGAAAAAGAAAGCAAAAATACATATTCACTATTTCTCTCATTTATCATCCCATGTTTCCTTTATTTTCTTATTTTTTTAATATTTTATTTATTTATTTGACAGAGAAAGAGAGTGAGAGGGAGAGAGAGAGACAGCGAGAGAGGGAACACATGCAGTGGGAGTGGGAGGGGGAGAAGCAGATTTCCCGCCATGGAGCCAGATGCAGGGCGCTAGATGCAGGGCTCAATCCCAGGACCCTGGGATCATAACCTGAGCCAAAGGCAGAAGCTTAAGGACTGAGCCACCCGGGGGCCCTTCCTTTATTTTCTTATAGGTGATATCTAAAATATAGCAATTTGAAGTGTCTTTAGTTTTTATAATGGGACTATCTCTTGTTTCTTCACATCTATATTGTTCCTATTTCTTCTATTTCTTCTACATTCTACATTGAATCAATTATTACAACAGTGGTTGATAATATGATTAATAACCAAGTCCAATGGTGATTGTGTCATTATAATTCATTAGGAAATTAAACTATCAAAAACCTTTAGTGAATATATATAGAGTTAGATATTATTGTGTATATTAAATTTATTTCTACTGGTTAATAAGGAAGAAGATAGAAGAAAGTAAGGGAAAATTTATAAGGGAAGTATCTGAAAACTAATTTGCTTGGAGATACATATGTAAATGTGCATACATACATATATTATATAGAAGACAAAGCTTTCTCAAGAACTAATGGACTTAGAAGTATACCTCATCTATATCAAGAATATCTTAAGCAGCTCGTGGCACAAAGATTAATTTGGCAAATCATCACCTCAATAAGACCAGGATAACTGTCAACAATGATGAAAATAGATACTCAACTCCAGATCTAATATATCCTGAGCTTGCCAGACATTCATTTTGGTCACTAAGAAAATGGGGAGTAAGGTTTCAGGATTTGATAAGAAAGGTACTTTAAAACAGAGCACGAAGGAGGCCTTCATTGGAACTGTGATGATGCTGTTAATGCATCACATGACTCTGTGTCTCTGAAACACCATTAGGTTTAATTACCCATGTACGTGCTGACCATGCAATGGTAAATAAGTATAAATAAGGAGACATAGGAATGTAAATCTTCACATGATCAAATGTTGCTAGAGCTGATAGGTATGAGAAAGCAAGAGAACAAAACTTTTGTTATTGTTATTTTCAATTTTAAACATCTGGCATATCTCAAAATTATGTGTTTTCCATACTGACTAATTTGTGCAAACTCTTCCTGTATGATATATATTGTATGTTTGTGTTACTACTTTAAAAGGTAATACATACATTTTTGGAAATTATCTAAAAACACACCAAGAAAAATATTATCTTTAATGCCAATATCCAGATTCAACAAGTGATAGTAAGTGTAAGTTTCCTCCCACCCCTCCTTGAATATATTTGTGGAGTTTGGGGACATTCACTGGGCAATTGTTTTGTGCCTTAACTGGGATATAAAAACCATATATAAATACATACTAGGAATGGAGGGAGAAACAGTGATAGAAACAGATTAGATGAATAAGGAGAACAACAAGATGTTGAAATCTCTTCCGTCTCCAGTTCCTTTAGTTGAGTTTTTACCCTTATATAAGTAAAACTATGAGATTAGAAGTTTACTGTTTTTCATGAAAACATACGATGAGCTACTCAGTGAGTGAATGTGTTCCTGAAAGAGAAGAAACACTTTAATGTATACTCTGAAATTCTAGGAGGCTTGTGGTACAGTTTAAGCAAAAGATATTACTCCGTTTTCAGGTGAAAAATGGCTATGGAAGTTTGGGAAGATTCTAGAGAGACACTTTTGGCACAGATATTGATTGGTATTCTAACTATTGGCATGATCTTGATCCAATTGTTATACAATGTTGTTAGGTGTCAACAAGAATAGGAAAGGGAGAATAAGAAAATATAATGTTTGTGATTTCTTCTGGACTCCCAGAAATAGCCAGGGAATGTCCTGTGGAGATCTAAACCTCATCTTGATCAAGGATCATGAGACAGAAGATACTAGACTACATTTAGGTATGCATTGTTAGTGTGAATGTATTTCATAATCCTAGGATGCTTAAAGTAGAGAACACCAGTGATACAGATAATGATAGATAGAGGATAGATAGATAATTTTCATTTATTTTTGTAGTATCCTTTACTTGCCACTAATTTATAAACAGAGCACTCTACTGCTAAATACCATGAATTCTGTTTTTTTTTCTATAATCATACTCTTACATTATAAGATGTAAAAATTAAAAGTAAATAGCATTTTCATTCTTATTATATCATTTTTATTTTTAAGTGGTGATTGGACAATTTCACAGTGAATGAAATGTTACCATTACAATTAATAGCTCAATTTCAAATGTGGTCGAACAAAGATCGATTTCTTGGGGTGCCTAGGTAGCTCAGTTGGTTAAACACCTGAATCTTGATTTGGGCTCAGGTCATGATCTCAGGGTCATGAGATCAAACCTCAAGTTGGGCTCCACACTCAGCTTGCAGTCTGCTTGTCTTTCTCCTCCTGCTTGCACTCTTTCTAAAAAAATATAAAAGAAAGAAAGAGAGAAAGAGAGAGAGAGAGAGAGAGCAAGCTGATTCCTTACATGTGGAGTTATGATTTAGTAGATTCTCATTTGATGTACATTTGTGATAAAACTAAGGTGTTCTATGAGCTACCTACTGTTGCTTCTACATAAACTCATTTTTTGAAAAATCTTTTTTTCTCACAGAGATGAAAGTAGAATATATATTTTTGTACTAAGCATAATAGATCCCTCAATGATACCTATATCTTAAGCCCCCATGATTGAGAATATGTTAGATGACATGGCAAAGGGAAATTAAGTTTGAAGATGGAAAGATGGAATTAAATTGCTAATCAACTGATTATGAGATGCGGAGATTATCCTGCTTTATCTAGGCAGTCTAGTGTTATCACAAAGGTCCTTATAAATAGAAGATGGAGGCAGAAGAGAGAGAACCATAGAGATAGTAGCAAAAGAAAGACTTGGCTGAAAATTGTTGCTTTAAAAACAGAGAAATGGGATCATGAGACAAGAAATGTGGGTGGCTCCTAGAAACTGGCAAAAACAAGAAAACAAAATTTCCTCTAAAGCCTCTAGAAGAAATTTAGCCATCCTGACACCTTGATTTGATCATAGTAAGACGTATTTTAGGATTCTGACTTCAAAGCTGTAAGATTATGAATTTGTGTTGTTTTAGGTCACAAAGTTTTTAATAAATTGTTACAACAGCCATAGAAAACTAATACAACTAAAATTTATCAATTTTAAAGGAAATTAGTCAATGCAGTGAAAATGTATAATTCATGAATTAAAATATTTGATTACAGACTTAAAAACTGAAAAAAAAAAGGAATACTGTTACTTTATATAGAGATGGATAACTACAACTTTAGAATTGCTGACTACCAGTCAGCAGAAATCATTCCATAATGCATGTTTTCATGTCACCTAAAATACCATAGTTGACCATTACAATAATATCAACAGCAAATGCAGTTAAATTACCTGGTTTTCTTTATTTGTTTGGAAATATAAGGGTATTATGCATTTGGATCTATTTATTTATAGAGTTAACACACTTTTTATTGTCCTGGTTATTGAAAAATATTATCTGGAACATCTTCTACCTCTACAATGCTTCTTTATAAAGAAATAAGAAAACTAACTATGGATATTAAGACCCTGGAAATTAAGATCTGAACTTACTTAAATTCAATCTCCTAAACTTAATTAGCATATATCTAAGAAATGGCATAATTTGCCCTTTGTTCCACAACTGAGAATTGTTTGGTTGAAGATGTGTGGAAGAAAGACCATGTTATGACCAATATTGTCTTTTAACAAAAGGCTCCTATCCTTTCATTGACAGTAAACTTAGTCGTGGTCTGTGACTACATTTAGAATTTATTAAAAAGCTAAATTCAAAGGCCTCTCAATCCCAGTTTCCAGATAGAAATACTCTTTCTCACCTCTGAGCTTCTATAACAATTTAGGTGCACCAGGGTGATTTATAGATTTATTTTCCCATGACTAGGTTCTAAGTTCTTAAGGAAGGGCCTGTTCCCTACCAATAGGTGACTGCCTACTCTGGTAACTTCTACCACTGTTAGCATAATAAATTGACAATGTTTTATAAAGAAGATAATAAAAAGGAGCACTAGACAGATTTCAAATCCACACTATGCTCCATATTTTCTATATTTCAAGTCCCTAAATGTTTGCTACTGTAATAAATAATCTTTGCCCACTCTGTTTACTATTATTGGAGCTCACTAAGGAATATTTCCAGCAAGCCACCATATGCTGCTCTCTTTTATATTATACACTGGAGCATACAAGCTGTATATTCTATTCTGTTAAAGAATATATGAAGATTTATTGGAGTAGAATTTACTGTATCATTTGGCTTAAATCAAATTCATGAGATTTGCCAACTTTGCTAATTACTTTGGGAAATATCAGAAAAAAAAATCCTCATTTTTTATTCTGAAGAGGTCAACTTATTCCAGCTTGAGATATCTCTCAAGCTTTTTCTTAGTAACAGGGACTTAATGTTCCATTAGCATAATTGCATGCATCCTTCAAACCTCAAGGAGGACTTCGATACACTGAAATTTTAACTGTGTCTGACTCCTCATTTGAAAAAAAAAAAAAGTAATTTCTCAGAAAAAATCCTACAGGATCAACAAAGTTATGTGTCATACTGAGGATTAAGGACATTGGAAATGTCTGTTCTATGATAATAAATTTCTTCATTCCTTTAAAATAAAAACCTTAGAGGAAGCAATTTTGAAATGAGAAATTAAATCTTAGAAACGAAGGGTCAGACATAGTTAACCTCTATTATCACCAACAACTCACAAATCATATTAGTCTTGAGAACAATCAGATAAAATTTAGCAAATTACATGAATATTGGATAAGAAAGAGAATATCAATTGCTAATATAAATAGATACCAAAATGTATTTTAACACACATTTTTTTTCTTCATTAATGCCTGTCGTTTTAGATTTTTATGTAAGAAGATTGCATTTTAAAAATAGCAAAAATAAGCACCATATTGACAAATGTGGAAACATTACTCCCTTACAGCTAACATAATGAGTAATTATTTTGATTCTTTCTGCTACCTTGATGGAAAACAATTCTTTAAGTTTTGTTACTTTCTTTTTAAAAAATTAGGAATATGGAAAAGATGAATTTCAAGATTTCTTTACCATTTGCATTTGTTGACTTTAAGTTACATGTATTCATGTATATTATATCTTAACCAATAACTGGAAGTTCAGTGTTAAATATTTTTTCCAAAATCATGTCAAAGAAATGAATTGATTTAAAATTATTGGGGCACCTGGTTGGCTCAGTCAGTTAAGCCTCTGCCTTTGGCTTAGGTAATGCTTTCAGGGTCTTGGGATGGAGCCCCCTTTGAGGGGGAGTTCCCTGCTCAGCAGGGAGCCTGCTTCTTCCTCTGCCCCACCTTCCCATTTGTACTGTGTCTCTCTCTCAAATAAATAAATAAAATCTTTAAATTTTTTTAAAAAATTATGTCAACTGGGGCACCTGGGTGGCTCAGTTGGTTAAGCGACTGCCTTCGGCTCGAGTCATGATCCTGGAGGCCCAGGATGGAGTCCCACATCGGGCTCCCTGCTCAGTAGGAGGCCTGCTTCTCCCTCTCTCACTCCCCCTGCTTGTGTTCCCTCTCTGGCTGTGTTTCTCTCTGTCAAATAAATAAATAAAATCTTTAAAAAAAAATTATGTCAACTTTTAGTAAATATAGAAGTCCATCTTTACCCACAGAGAATACGTCCCAAGACTCCAAGTAGATAGCTGAATCCACAGATAGTACAGTATGAAAAAGGTTAATTTATAAATTAGGAAAGTAAGAGATTAATAACAATAACTAATGGTAAAGTAGAATAACATAACAATGTACTGTAATAAAAGTTAGTGAATGTTGTCTCTTTCTCTCCCAAAATATCTTATGGTAATTGTACTTAGGCTTCTCCTGATGATATGAGGTGATAAAATGCTTACCAGGGGAGGTGAAGTGAGGGAAATAACACAGGCATTGTGATGTAAGGGCTACTTTTGACCTTCTAGGGATAAATCAGGAGAATCATCTACTTCTGGAGTGGATTACTGGGCTGATAAGCAGGTGACTAAAAACCATGGAAAGCAAAATTATAGATAGGAGTGTGTTACTTCTTGTATCTAATAAGCATACTAATGTGGAAAAATCAGATGTGATACGCAACTGAAGATTAGTATAAAATACTGTTATATGTTTGGAGTACAATACTCAATATATCTGTTAAATGAATGCATAATCAAAGGATAAAATAGAAAGAGAAAATGCAAACATGTTCAGGTGGATCAAATTTAAAAGAGCTTTAAAGTTGTAGGGAGAGAAAAATGTTTAAGACAGGAAAAGCAGGAAAGAGATGGAATATAGAAAAATGTATATTAAGAAGGGCAGACTCTGATATCCTATGTAATAACCCTGAGAGAGACTGTCTTTTAAACTTGTTATGCCTCCTTTTTTTCTCTCTTCAGTGAAAATTTCCTTTTGAAAAGGCACCCTGATAAACAGTAGTAAAGAGAAGCAGGCACACAGATCAGTTCAGGCAATTAAGGGGGAACCTAGATGTTTTAAACGAATCAAGCTTTGCTCCAGCCAAGATCCAGTCCAGGGTACATAATGACAGTTCTGTTTTGATCCAAGTTTCTGTGTAACCAACAACCAGTACCTACTCAGGGCAGTGGGGGGGTAGAGGCAAATCATCTACATCAGGGGCTGGCCAACTGTGACCATGGGCCAAGCTCAGGCCTCAGCCTGTTTCGTAAATAAAAGTTTTATTGAATGCAATTAGCTTCTGTAGCACAAGGGCAGAGTTAAATAATTAAGGCAGAGACCATAGGGCCAAACAGGGATGAAAATATTTACTATCTGGTTACTACAGAAAAAGTTTGCCAATTCTACTATAGATGGCTACTTGGATGTTCCTTTTCTTTGATTCTTTACCCAATAAGGTTCATAACACTGTCAATGTAGAAACACATAATCATTGACTTTTTGTTTTTTGCTTGATTTTTAAATTTTTTTTTTTTTTTTTTTTTTTTTTTATTTGACAGAGAGAAACACAGCCAGAGAGGGACCACAAGCAGGGGGAGTGAGAGAGGGTCTCCGGGATCTCCTGAGCTGAAAGCAGTTGCTTAACCAACTGAGCCACCCAGGCACCCCAATCATTGCCTTTTTGAAATAAATTTTTAATTTACCTTGAAAGATAGATTTTTTTAAAGAAAAAAATTTTCCTCTCAATGTTGTTCACTTAGTGCAATAGACAAACACATCTTGTCAGAATCTAGTAACCTCCAAAATATTTTACTAAACCTGTTGGGACCTCCTGGTGCCCGCTAGTTTGCAGCCATTAGTGGAAGTCGGCTGGGGTGGCCTCTTGGGCTTCTCCGAAGTACTTCGCCTAGGTGACCTAACTGAATCTTCCCGCACTCCGCTAGCCCACTGGCAGACTGGCAAACTTAGCCCTGCCCAGCGGTCCGGTCTGAAATCTGCTTAAGGCCTTAGTGATAGCCACAGTAATGAGTTCCTATTGGCCCCTGCTACTTCTTGTACTCCCTTCTTTCCTCCCTATATAACTGTGTCTCTGATATAATAAAGGTGAGATTGCTGCGCCTTCATGGCTAACTCAACTCCCGGCTCAGTGTGGTTTCTTTCCCGGTTTCAGAGGGGTGGTCGGGCCATCGACACTTACCATCCCGCCATCTCGCTCAGCCCCCGGAGGGTAATAGGCTGGTCCAGTTATCCCTCTGCAGTACCAGTGTTGCGGAGAGAGCAACAGAACTATCCCAAAGAAAAACCTCAAATGTTACAAATATTTTTCTTGTAAATGTCTATTTATGTTACATAACAATGTAATAACAAAGTCCATATCACCATCGAGTATTATTACATTGTATGAGTAAGATAAATTCACTTATGCTGTATATTAGAAAACCTCCAGAAAGGATAATTGATGCACATGCATATAAAGATGGGTCTCAAATTCAGAATCCTTCTAGTAATATAGAAGAGATGATAACTTCTGAAAGTGTCAAAAGTTAAATTTTTCCTTTGACATTGAAGAAAAATGGCTCAAAAACTTTTATCCATCAGCATTCACATATTCAGTTAAAATTATCACAATGAATATGTAAATACCTGACTGTTGATAAAGATGATATAAATGATCAAATTGTATACATTAAATCAGTGATGAACTACAAAATGTTCAACTGAATGTATTTCAGAAACCTAGTCTTTAGAGCCAGATTGAATGATAATTAAATCGCAGTTGAGGGCCCCTGAGTGGCTCAGTTTTTAAGCATCTGCCTTTGGCTTAGGTCATGATCCCGGAGTCCTGGGATGGAGCCCTGAATCAGACTCCCTTCTCAGCCTGAAGCCTACTTTTCCCGCTCCCGCTTGTGTTCCCTCTCTCGCTGTCTCTCTGTCAAAAACTAAATAAAATAATTTTTAAAAAGTTGATTTTCACGTATTAATTTTGTGGAGTGGGTGAGGTATTTAACATGTCTGGACATCAAATACTGTGTTTTTAAACATTTTATTAGATTAGCATTGTAAAATCAGTAATTTGGTCTTTAAAAACTTAAGTTTGAACTGATAATTGGCTGATAGTTATTCTCATTTATGAACTCTGTGTTTTAGATGAGAAATTTGACATGTCTGGTCACAAGCAAGAACTGCTCAAATTTTCCAAAAGAGGAAGATGATGAAAAGGACAATTTTCTTTGCCCAAACAAACATATGCCCCCAACCTCCCTTGCTACCTCTACCATAGAAGTTGGAGAATGAAAAGGTTACTTTTTCTGCTTTGTTTACATGTGTGGGTCACTGTTTGATACCATCTTAGATGGAAGAAATCAGAAATATGCTACATTTATCTTTTTTTTTTTTTCATATCTTGACGTAAACGACAGGGATGCTGGTACCTTGCCTTTCCATTCTTTGTTTTAGAATTGCAGTATTATGCCTGGAGCTTCACCTACCATCTTAAGACTATAATGTAAGATAAATAAAGGAAAGACCAGGAAGATTTCTGAGTATAAAATCAAATTCTGTATATTTGTGTGTATACAGACACACTGGTATGGAGTGTTAGTATATGTGCATTTATGATTTTGTTAATAAATATCATCTGTGTATAACATATGGGCACACCAATTAGAGATATAAAAGGAAATAAATTTTATATATACATTATTTAGAGATGTTCAATGAATATTTTTCAATAGAAATAAAAGTTGCAGATTTATGAGATTGCCTTTGAACAATAATAAATCTTGTAACGAGCTAGTCAAAAAAACCCCAGAGCTTATGATTGATTCAGAATGAGTATATGAGGTTGTGTATGCACACAGAATTACATATATACCTGAGTGTTAAAATTTTATATTTTATATATGGCTGCAGGAGACATTAAAGATGGGAGAAGGCAGAAATGATGAGATTTCTTACTGTACATTTGAACTATTATATGAATAATTCATAGGCTTTTATAGATTGTATTGAACACCATATTAAATAAAAATATTGAGAACTCATGAATAAAACTACACGAAAGAGAAACAAATGTTCATTCATTATTTTTTTAAGCATTTATTTGTTTATTTGACAGAGAGAGAGAGAGATCACAAGCAGGCAGAGAGGCAGGCAGAGAGAGGTGAGGAAGCAGGCTCCCTGCTGGGAAGAGAGCCTGATGCAAGCCTTGATCCCAGGACCCTGAGATCATGACCTGAGCTGAAAGCAAAGGCTTAACTCACTAAGCCAACCAGGCACTCCATTCATTAATTTTTTTAATTGAGTTTAAGTAATGTCCAGTCTTGATGACTTTCAGTTCAATATATCACTAGCTAATTGTGCTTTATAACTTTTTTTTTTAAAGATTTTATTTATTTGACAGAGAGAAACACAGCCAGAGAGGGAACACAAGCAGGGGGAGTGAGAGAGGGAGAAGCAGGCTTCCCGCAGAGCAGGGAGCCCAATGTGGGGCTCGATCCTGGGTCTCTGGGATCACGACCTGAGCTGAAGGCAGTTGCTTAACCAACTGAGCCACCCAGGTGCCCCTATAACTTTTACTGTAAATTATATTTTGTTGTTTATTGAAATTATCATGACAAATTCTAACTTTTAAAGTGTAAAGCTAAAGAATAAGACATGGATAAGGTCTTTCCAGTTCTCTCTTTAAAGTAATCTTCTCAGTAAAATGTATGTTTAAAACTGAATTAACAGATAATTTAAGGTATATAAATTCATAAGAGAGCATCTCTAAGTATTGTAGATGCAGTTGAATTCATCTTCCTGAGTTGAATGTTTGAATCTTCCTGACTTCATTCATGACAAAAAATCTGACTTACATTTGTTTCAGAAATTTGTCCCAATATGTGCACATAGGAATATTTCTACTTAGAGGTCATAGAACTTGATAATAGAATATAGAAAAGTAAGAATTTTGTGATTATGTTAAGCATTGATGTAATGTTTAAAAATGTTTGGGGCCCCTGGGTGGCTCAGTCGGTTAGGTGTCTGCCTTTGGCTCAGGTCATGATCCTAGGGTTGTGGGACAGATTCCCTCATTTGGCTCTCTGCTTGGCAGGGACCCTGCTACTTCTCCCTCTATCCTTCTTACTTTTGCTTGTGCTCTCTCTCTCTCACTCTGCTCTCTCTCTCAAACAGATAAAATGTTTAAAATATAAATAAATAAATAAATAAATAAATAAATAAATAAAATGAACTGTCAGTTTATTTGTTTATTTTTTATTTTTTTAAATATTTTATTTATTTGACAGAGAGAAACACAGCCAGAGGGGGAACACAAGCAAGGGGAGTGAGAGAGGGAGAAGCAGGCTTCCTGCCAAGCAGAGACCCTGATGTGGGACTCAATCCTGGGTCTTCGGGATCATGACCTGAGCCGAAGGCAGTCGTTCAACCAATTGAGCCACCCAGGTGCTCCCCGAACTGTCAGTTTAAACTTGTAAAAGTGACTTTGAACTTCAAATGCTATTTAGTATGGAGAAGAATGTGACAGATTTTTCCTCTGTGGAATGAAGAAATAAATAATCTACTCATATTTTTTTAAAGATTTTATTTATTTATTTGACATAGAGAGATACCACAAATAGAGAGGCAGGCAGAGAGAGGGGGGGAAGCAGACTCCACACCCAGAAGACAGCCTGATGTGGGACTCAATGCCAGGACCCTGAGATCATGACCGGAGCTGAAGGCAGAGGCTTAACCCTCTGAGCCACCCAGACACTCCATCCAGTCATATTTTTTACAGTACTAATGAAGATGGTAGATCTTAATTACGGAAGTGTTAGTTAATTGAATTCTAGAAAAGTGCACAATTTTCTAACTTAATGGTTGCAAAAGCTGAGAAAAAGCACATTTAAGATGTAGATAGGTTGAGAAGTGTGTCTACAATAGGACAAAGGACTCTCTGTGGGTGAAATGAGGATATTCATAACTGTAGACAAGACAGACTGAAATCTAATAGTGCCTTGAACACAAGAAAATCTCATTAGATTCTCCAATTTTTCATCATTTCCAATTCAGGAATTTATGGGATAATTGAATGCAAGAAAGAAATAGGAATGGAAAGATTTATTCAATCTTCACAGTATCACATTATTATGCTTGAGTTTTTGGTCATTTACAGAAATGAAACTAAATGTAAAGTGAAAACATGAGGGATACTGCCAACTATCTTCCAGCTTAAACACTATCAAGATCATAGGAAGTGTCTGAGAGTTAATGTAAGTAAAGTTGAACTCCATATCACCAAAGATGAAGGTCAGCGGCAAACTCAGCTGGATTCTGGCTTGTGCTAACTACCAAAAAATGGAATATTTTACATCATGTGAGAAAAACAAGAAAATGAAATTTTAGACTTCACCATTATTTTCTACACTGTCTGAATGCCAAAAAAAAAAAAAAAATCATTAGATATGTAAAAGAAGCAAAAATGTGTCCTAAAAAGTGAGAGGAAAAATAGCAACCCATAGATAAGACTTACAAATGTCCCAGCTCTATAATAAAAACTAGAAAAAAGACAAAGTAAACCCAAACAAAGCTGAATATAGAAAATCATAAAGAGTAGAAATCAATGAAATAAAAAACAAGCCAACTATAGAGCAAATTAACAAAGCCAAAAGTTGTTCATTTTAAAAGATCATTACATGTTTTAATATCTGCTGAGATATAATAAGAAAAAGGAAAATGAAAGTTATCAACATCATGAAGGGGGAGAAGATTCCACTGTACATTATAAAGGATAACTAAGTGCTATTATAAGAAACTTTATACCAATAAATTCAATAACTTAGGACTAAATCAGACAGAGATAATGTAATATTAATGCTCATACCTAAATTAAAAACATTATCATAAAGCATCTCATGAAAAAAATTAAAGTTTCAAATACTTATTTAATACTGTCAAACATCAAAGAAAAAATCATATTAATTTTGATAAAATTATTCCAGAATATAGATGTAGAAATACCATTATCCAATTCTTTTCATGAAGTCAAATTAACCTACAGAATAAAACTTGTCAATGGCATTAAAAGAAAATATATCATAGATCAATATCTCTCATGAACATAAAAGCAAAAATTATTAACAAAAGTTTAGGAAATATAATCCAGCAATATACAAGATATACAACATGATTAGTTGTGGTATATCACAAAATACAATTTTGAATTATCATTTGAAAATCAATCAATACAATTCACCTTATAAAAGAGAAAAATCAAACAAAAATTTGACATCTCAATAGGTTTTTAAATATTGTCTGATAAAATGTGACACTCTTTTTAAAAACTCTGAAAAAAAGAAATAAAAAAAATCCTATATCTCATAATGAGCATATAAGAAACACCTACAGAGATATTTTAATAACAGAATATTGAATATTTCCTCCAGGGGATTGATTAGTCAAGCAACAATGGCCTCACCTCTGAATTTTTTTTTAAAGATTTTATTTATTTATTTGACAGAGAGAGAGATCACATGTAGGGCAGAGAGGTAGGCAAAGAGAGAGGAGGAAGCAGGCTCCCTGCCAAGCAGGGAGCAGATGCAGTCCTCAATCCCAGGACCCTGAGATCATGACCTGAGCCTATGGCAGAGGCTTTAACCCACTGAGCCACTCAGGCGCCCGTCACCTCTAAAATTTTAAAGGAAGTTCTAGTCAGTAAAATAAGTCAAGAAAAAAGATAAAAGTTACAAAAATAGAAAAAGATGAATTAATATTCTTTTTATTCACAGATAGCATGATTATTTATACAGAAAAAATCTTACCAAAACCACTAAATATTAAAAATAATAAGTTAATTTAGTGAAGCTGCAGCACACAGTCAAGAGACAAAAATCAAACATATTAATTGATAAATACATAGATGATAGATAAGCAGGAAAAAAATGGAAAACAAAATTTCAAAATTTTGTTTTAAGAAAACCTAAAGCAACCAACAAAATTAAGGATGAATCTAACCAAGCATGTGTAAAGCCTATTCTCTAAAAATTTCAAAACATTTCTGGATTATATTAAAGGATTCTAGTAATAAATGGAGAAATATACCATGTTTATGAGTTGGAAGTTTTAATAATTTTTTCAAAGTTTGCCCCAGTTAAATGTATATACCGATGTAGTATAATCCCAATGAAAATAGCTTCTTAAATGAAATTCACAAGTTAATTCTAAAATGCATTTAGAAATAAAAAAGGACCTAAAACAGCTACAATTATCTGTAAAAAAAAGAAGAAGAAGAAGAAGAAAGAAGAAGAAGAAGAAGAAGAAGAAGAAGAAGAAGAAGAAGAAGAAGAAGAAGAAGGAGAAAGAAAGAAAGGAAGAAAGAAAGAAAGGAAGAAAGAAAGAAAGAAAGAAAGAAAGAAAGAAAGAAAGAAAGAAAGAAAGAAAGAAAAGGGAAGGTGGAGGATTTATATCACATGTCTTCAGGACTTAGTATCATGCTAAAGTAAGCAAATCAAGAGGAGATATATATTCAATAGAATTGAACTGAGAGACCTGAAATAGCTCCAAACAGGGTAAATTGACTCCAAAGCAACAGAAAGGAAAAGAAAGGTTTTTTTCAACAAATGTTTCAGGAATAACAGGATGCCCATGGGAGAAAAAACAAAAACAAAACAAAAAACCCTTCAAATCCTAGCCCCATCATATAAAAATTAATTACAAATTTATTATGGTCTAAATTTAAAGCATACAATGTTAAAGCCACTCAACACAGAAGAGATCTTTGAGACTTGGGGAAGGCAAAGATTTCAGAGACACAACACAAAAAGCAATATTTATATAAAAGAAAAAATAAAGAAAATAAGTCTTGTGTTTATCAAAAGTTCTGATTAACAAAATGATTAGGCAAATCAGAGACTGGTAGAAAATATGCACAGAACATACATTTGATGAAGAACTTATAGCAAGGATATAAAAGGGTTCCTGCAAATCAGCAAAAAAAGTCATTTCCAATGGGCAAAAAAAATAAGTGTATGTATTGAAGAGGGGGATACAGAACAGACTTTCCCCACAAAGGAAGATAAACAAATACCAATCAGAACCACTGAAATGTATTTATCATCATCAGCAGCAGCAGCTAACTAATGCTCTGGGAAATGTAAATATTAAAAAGCCAAATGAAATGTATACATTATACATCTATACACAGATGTATACACTATACACCATATGCCTTAAAAATATTTAGATCTAATAACATCAAATGTTGATGAACATATGGAGAAATAGGACCTTCATATACTGTTGAAAGAATGGACAGAGGTACCACCGTGGCAAAAGTGATAATGGTTCATTCTTTCAGTTTTGTATAGGTGTATAATTAGCATACAACAAAACAACAGGTCTTAAGTGTTCATTTTAAAGAATTTTGACACAGTTTACTTTTCTGTAACTCAACAAGCATATAACTACATTGGACGTTTGTATTACCTCAATGTTTCCTCATGCTCTTTCTAAATATTTCTCTTCTTTCCCACCCTCTTATTCAGAGGCAAATGCCATCTGATCTTTTCTCTGTAGCTATGCTATCTGTTCTCTTACTTAAAAAAAAAAAAAAAAAGAAGAAGAATAAAGTATGTGATCTTTTATTTCTGGCTTCTAGTGCTTAGTATAATGTATTTGAAATACCCTCGATGTTATTGAGCTTAATGGTAGTTTGATTTTTGGAGGGTGTGAAGTATTCCACTGAATAAATATGATTTATTTGGCTGTTATCTGTATTGTTTTCAAGTTTTGGTTATTATGAATATGGCTGCTAAATATTCCTGTGAAGTTTCTTGTCATATGTATCCCTTATTATTAGGAACATACATATAACCGGAATTGCTGGGCCACAGGGCAGGTTCAACATTACAAGACACTGGCAAAAAGTTCTCCGAGGCTCTTGAACATTTTACACTCCCAACAGCAATGAATGCTTTTTTTGTTGTTGCTGTTCTTCCAACTTCTCAGCTTCTCTGTATATAATAAATCACTTTTCTTCAGCAGCTTACATGATTTTTTTTTCTTTCTCTTCAGTTTTCAGTAGTTTAATTATGATGCTTCTGTGGATACTTTTCTTTGACTGTTTGGGATTCACTTAGGTTTTTAGTACTATAAATAATGTTTTTGACCAAACTTCAGATGTTTTCAAATATTTCTTCAAATATTTTTTTCTGCTCCCATCTCTTTGTCCTTCCCCTTATGGAACTCTAAAGGCATAAATAATAGACAATTAATAATTATTCTAGACTCCTAGGAGTACTATTTTTTCCTCAGTTTCTATTTATATATCTTCAAATTTACTGAGTCCTTTCTCAATCATCTCTGTCCCACTGTTGAGCCTAACCAGTGATTATTTTTATCTTAAAAATTGTATTTATTCAGTTCTAAAACTTCCATTTGTTTATTTTTTTACAGTTTATATTTCCTCACAGAGGACTTCTACCTTGCCATATTTTTCAATACATTTACTTTTACTTCACAGAACTTAGGTATGACAGCTGCTTTAAACTATGTAATTCCAACAGGTGCATCATCTTAGAATTGTCATCTGTTGGTTGTCTTTCCCCTTGAGAGTGTCTACATGTTTCAAATAGTGTGTAATTTTGGATCATGTCCTGGAAATTTTGAATGTTGTATCATTGAGTTTTGAAATAATACTCTGAAGAAATTGTGTTTGTTTTAGCAGGCAATCAGGGTGATTCATTTCAGACTGTAAGTTCTGTTCATTCTCTTACACTTGCTTTACAACTGCTTTTGTTCTGCCCATGCATGAGACACTCAGAATTTACTCTGAGAATTGAGCAGCGATTTAAATATGAGTCCAGTCTTCAAAGGCTTTGTTCTACTTATTTGAGTCGATCCTACACATGCACACCTCAGGAATCTGCCTAGGACTTGTGTGGATTCATGAAGAGATTCCCTCCATTCAGTGTTCTATTCTCTAGGGCTGTCTTCCCACAGAATTCCCTTTTCACCATTGCTCTGGCTAAAACACATTGATTATCTCGAAGTTTTAGCTACTGCATAGCTGCTGCTATGCAACTTTGTGACAGAGTCCATGGCTAGAAAGGTGAAGTTTATACCAGTTATAATCACCCCTACTCCTGCCACCCTATACTATAGCTCTGCAACTGGGAGGACACTCAGGGCAAAATAATGAGGGAAAAATAAAATTAGAAGTTACTCATATAGATCACTTTTTCAAGTGCTGTCTTTCCTCTACCATCTGACTTTTATCTACTTTCTGAGTCTTTTTTTTTTTTTTTTTTAGATTTTGCTTATTTGACAGAAAGAACAACACAGCTAGAAAGGGAACAGAAGCAGGGGGAGTGAGAGAGGGAGAAGCAGGCTTCCCCCTGAGCAGGGAGCCCGATGTGGGACTTGATCCCTGTACTCCAGAATCACCACCTGAGCCCAAAGGAGATGCCCAACGATGGAGCCACCCAGGCGCCCTTACATTCTAAGTCTTCAGATAGACATTTTTTCATTTTGTCCAGTTTTTAGTGGTAACTCTAATTGTTGACATCAGCAGACATCAGCAGATAAGATAGGCTATAGTAAGCTTACTCCATCGTAGACAGAACTGGAAGTCCACTGTATGTATATTTTATTTCAAAAATATTAAATAAATATTGAATTCTATTTATTAGTTTCTCTTTACTGTGGTACAGGTTAGAAATTCTGAAACCACTTTCTGTGTCTTTCATGTTTGAATGAGTGTAAAACATATAGAGAATAATAGGATATGGGTTTTCACTATTAGAGATGGGAATTTTACATTTTGAGAGGCAAAATGAAAATATACCCAGTAATTGCATATTAGTAAGAATCATGATTACACATATATTATGTGTATATGTGTATAGTATGTATGTCTGCATTTATCTTCTAGCTTTTTCCACTGAGTGAGCTTGGAACAACATTGTCTAATAGAATTTCCTGTGATGATGGAAATGTTCTATGTACGTGTGTTCCACCATGTCAGGAGACATTTGGGATACTGAACACTTGAAATGTGGCAAGTATGATTAAGAAACTGAATCTCAATTGTATTTAATTGTAATTAACATGTATTTATATTAAAATAGCCCTATGTCGCTAATGGCTATTATATTTGACAGCATAGAATTAGGAGCAAGAATATACCATTAACAATTGAGTACACAGAGAGCCTAAATTTTTATTTTTAAATTCCAATTGTAACTAAAAGAAACCAGGACTCCCGAGGGAAAAGGTTGATTGCAGAGCTGGTGAGGGAAAGTATGAGATGAGATTGGAAAGTCTTACTATGACAAAAAGTAAAGAAGTGCTTAAAGAAGGAAGAGTCACCAAAATAACATGAGATCTAGCTTAAAGGATTCCTGCTGGTCAAATATAGGACATTCTGACATCAAAATACATAGTAATCATAACGAATTATAATCCTTTAGATAAAAAATGTCCATGAGTCCATTTGAATACAAATTAATAAATGTATAAATAAGCAGCAAAAAAGAAAGAAAAAACTGTTTCTAAAGTTGAATGTCAAATGGTGGAGAGAATAATGGGGTTAGAAAGTTATCAGTACATCCTAAAACAAACTACTGAATATTTGATAAAAAACAAGAGATTTATATACTTTCAAAATATTTCATATTTAAATATTCTTGAAATATCTCTGCATATAATGTATCAATTACCAGGGAAAATAATATTAATTTTACAGTGAGGAGATTTGCAGATACCATCTTAAAAAAGTGATCTAATTTGACCTATTCTGGGGGTCCCTTGGTGGCTTTGTCAGTTAAGTGACTGCCTTCAGCTCAAGTCATGATCCCAGGGTCTTGGGATAGAGTCTCAGGAGTGAGTCTGTTTCTCTCTCTCCCTCTGACCCTCTGACTGCTTGTGTTTTCTCTCTCTTTCTCTCTCAAGTAATTAAATAAGATTTTAAAAATAATACCAATTAATAATTTTACCTATTCCAATATAAGCCAATATCATCTGTTTCTTGATATCATGTGCTAAGAACATAATATCCTTTATGTAGTATTTCTTCAATTTGCATAATCTGAATTCAATCATAAGGAATTATCAAAGAAAACCAAATTGAAAGCCATCTACAAAAAAACAAAAACAAAAACAAACCTGTCTTGTTAAAATGTCAAGGTCAAAAAGATCATATTCCAGGTTAAATGAGACTAAAACTAAATAGCAACTAAATGTAAAGCATGATCCTGGACTAGGAAAACAAATAGCCATTAAGCACATTAATGGAACAATTGACAAAATATGGAAATGCACTGAATTCAGATAATAGCATTGCATCTGTGGCATCATTCTTAATTTTGATAATTGCTCTGCAGTCATATAAAAGAAAGCCCTTGTTCTAAGGAAGTACACACGGAATGTTTTAGAGTAAACTGGTAATTTGTTTCCCATTTATTTTCAAATGATTTGGAAAAAATTCATAAAGCCTATGGGCAGAAATGTAAAGATTGATGATTCTGAATAAAGGACTCTTTATATGAACCTTGCAAATCTTCTGTGAATTTGAAATTACATAAAATATAGATTTAAAATTCAAATCAACTATATTTGATAAAAATCAAAAGGCAAAAATAGGAATGCTATCCAAAACTGTAAAACACTTAGAAATACATTTAATGAAAGATGCTAAGTCTTCTATAAAACATGGCAGACTCAGTATCTTAAAATGTCAGTTCACTTCAAAGTAATCTACTGAAGCAACTCAAACCCAGTCAAAATTCTGTCAGGCTTTTTGTAGAACTTGACAAGTTAATTTTTTAAGTGTATATGAGAATGCAAAGGACCTAGAATAGTCACCAAAACTTCTTTGAAAAAGAACAGAACTGGAGAAAGTACAGAAGGTGACTTCAGGACTTACTGATATGCCGTACTAACTGAGACATTGACAAAGGATAGATAAATAAAAGGAAGAAAATAGAGAGTCTAGAAAACCCACACATACATGTTAAGTTGATTTTCTACAGAAATATCAATGCTAATAAATGGATACTGGGAAGTTAATTTTTCTCTCTCAAAAGGGGGTGACCTGAAGTATATATGTATTTTAATGAGTGTCATTATGTTCATAATATGCTAAATAAAAATGATTTGTTTTATTGCAAGTGATGCTAACTTGCCTTTAAATATTATTTTCATAACTTTTTTGGTAAGTAATGTGCCTAAGTGTGACTTTAAATTCTGAATGTGCTTGCATTGAATCAGAATTTATATGAATTAAAGTTTCCATAGATGTCAGGAGATTGCTGTGAGTTCCACCTAACATTTCCCTTAAAAAGCTCAAAAGAATGGGACACCTGGGTGGCTCAGTCGTTAAATGTCCCAGGATCGAGCCCCACATGAGACTCCCTAATTGGCAGGAAGCCTGCGTCTCTCTCTCTCACTCCCCCTGCTTGTGTTCCCTCCCAAACTCTGTTTCTCTCTGTCAAATAAATAAATAAAATCTTAAAAAAAAAACACAAAAACCCAAAGGATGAATAAGCATAAAAGATCTAACTATAGAGTGATATATAATATTCACAGCCAGCTGTGGAATTACTCTTTTCTGAGCATATGACTATAGTCACATTAGCATGTATACAAGGATGTATTATCATAAACCAACAAAAATATTAATTTATATTTTAGCAGTAAGAAACAATTTTACAGAAAAAGTAAGCATAAATGATTTTAATTAAAACTGTAACACACTGGGACCCCTGGGTGATTCAGTCGGTTAAACAGCTGCCTTCAACTCAGGTCATGATTCCAGGGGTCCTGGAAAACAAGCCCCACATCAGGGGTCCTGGGACTGAGCCCTACGTCGGGCTCCCTGCTCAGCAGAGAGCCTGCTTCTCCCTCTCCCTCTGCCTGCTGCTCTGCCTACTTGTGCTATCTCCCTATCTCTCTGCCAAATAAATAAAACCCTTAAAAATAATAATAAATAAAACTATAACACATTGTTTTCCTGAGTTATGATTTAAGGACATCAGTTTCTCTTTCTATTGTGAAAATTTTGAAGCAAACTTGATACCTTCCAGCTACATCCACCTAACATCTCATGAGTGCAAACTGAACGGACCTAGGAGGGTTTCTAGTGATTTGTTTCCAAACTTATGCTACTTTATATGATCTTACTTTGATGTGGTTACACAATTTTAGTCCCATCATTCAATCATTATCCATTGATGCACTGAATTAATGTATTTCTTTGTCTTTTGATTATTGGCTTATCCAGAAACTTCCCTATTTTAGATCAGTTTGGATAATCCTGTTGGGGAGAACATGAGGCAGATTGCTGAGAAAAGTCCCTGATGAGAGAGTAGTAAAATTAGAGCAGTCACTATCAACACATATCCCATCATTTGCTGGAAATATTTGGAAATTATGGGGAAAAAAGCAAAAGATGAAAAGAAAGGAGAGAAGGGGCAACTAGTTTAAACATATGTTCTTGATCTTTAGGTTTACTGATTGAAGTTAAAGAAAACCTTTTGAGCAAAAGTAATATTTTTCTTCATTCAGTGAAAAAAATGTTACCTGGAAAGAGAAGAATAATCTTTTGAAACTACAGCAGTTAATGCCATTAAATACAAACAAATATTAATGATAATATTTAAAAGAGTAAGTTAGAAAAAAAAAGACAGTTTATTTTCTTCTCTCAAATGGACAGTTGATTTATTTTCTCAGTTGCTGGCCAAGATTTAGTCAAGTATACAGCTTCCCAAATTGTTGGTGGAGTATAAATTGGTATAACCACCCTAAAAAGCAATTTAGCAATGTGCCTTAAGATTTTTATAAACTTCTGACTCTTGACATTTGATCCACAAATTCCACTTCTAAAAATTGCTGTTAAAGAAATAAATAATCAGAGGTAAATACATATCTGTGTAAAAGAACATTTGTTACAATTTGTGTAGCAGTGAATAACAAGCTACTTATGCATCTATAAAGAACTAATGGTTGAGAAAATAATATCATAACTTTCTAATAAAATGCTAAGTAGCCATTAGAGCCTTTATTTTTTGAAGTACATTCAGTTACATAAAGAATTGCCCATGATAACATATCAAATAGTATCTGAATATAATACTAATGTAGTTTGTTAAAACAGGAGAAAAAAGACTTGAAGTCAATACTCTGAAAATTAGGAGTAGTCATTTTATATTTTTTCTGTAGTTTTTCAAGTTTTATCTGAATTTACTTGGCGAAGATTGCCTGTTTGAACCAACTTCATTCCGCCTTTCTTTATCACTCCTGAATTTTAGCTCTGCTTATGGCCTTTCATAAAGAGACATTTCCCAGCTTTAATGTGATCAATTGGCCCCAGATTTTCTCCAATAGATTGTTAGCATACTTCTAATTAGAAATGCATGTGCTGCCACCAAGCTTTTCTCCCTTCCAACTGACTGGGAGTAAAGAGATCTAGAGCAACCACTATAGATGTAGGAAATCTTGAACTAATGATGTGGCCCATCCTACTTACTGGATTACTTGCATGTGGACTGTCAAAGAGAGAAAAATAAATTTCTTGTTAAAGCCTCTATATTTTACATCTTTCTATTATAGCACATAGCATGTGCCATAATTAATAAATACATGTATTTTACAAAGAAAATGTTATAATGAAAGAACCAAATAAATGGGTAAATAACAAATCTTATTGTATAAAATACATTATAGTTTGTAGAAGCCATGAACTACCTTTAGCAGATTTTTTAGCTTAGCCTTCTCAAGCACTGATGTATAAAATTTGGTAAGTTTTCTTATGAAACATACACAGAAGAATTTCAAAAACATGACACTGAGACATAATTCTTGGTCTGCGGTAAAGTCTTTCAACTTTAGCATTTTTGAGATTTTGAAACAGATAATTCTTTGCTGTGGGGGGCTGTCCTGTACACTGTAGGATGTTTAGCAGCATCCATGGCTTCTGCCCATGAGATGCCAGTAGCACTCCCTGAGTTGTGACAGCCAAAAATAGTATATTCTCCAATGTCCACTAGGGGGCAAAATTGCCCCCTGTTGGGAATCACTGACCTAGTGTAACCCTCACCATGATGAGGAAGATCACATACAGTAAAGTCAGCGAGAACAATACAATGGGAGCAATATTAAAAATGTACCATGGGTCTAATGAAAATTCCTTGACCAAACTGGTTAGGCTTCTCTGAATCCTCTTCCCAAGTAGGCTTTGATCTCTGGACTTGTGTGTTTACCTTTACATTGTCCAATTTTAGCAAAACTGCTAACTCAATTTAGCCAACCCAAATCCCCAACCTATCTCAATATGTGATCACTGATCACCACCATATTTAATCAATTTCTCCATCTTCCACCATCCCCCAGATGATGCGTGATCATCCTGGACTGCCTTCAGCAAGAATTCTGTTATATAAGTTAAGCTGGAAGTTTTTCATCCACTGACCACCCAAAGTCCACATTGGCTATAAATTTGCACTTTATCTTGTATTCAGAATTGAGCCCAGTTCCATACTGAGGTTTTTTCCCCCATTACAACAATTCCTGAGTAAAATCTATTTTTATTATTTTAACTATCTGATTTTCTTTGGCAGGTCCATAGAAAGCTTAAATCTGTTGAAAAAAAAAAATCAGAAAATCTTGTCAAATGGGGATTCCAGAGCATTTGAACTAAGACTTAAAACATAATAGGACTTGGGGGCTGTCTAATTGGTTCAGTGTGAAATTCATTGTGTTTTAGATTCCTAAATATATGTATTTTTTCTTAACTTCTTGATTCATTTGTAAAATTCCTGCCCTATCTGAAGCATTTAGGTAGTCATTCCCTGAAGAAAAGAAAGGAACCCCACTTAAGCCCAGTGGGAAAAGTAATTTCTTATGCAATTCTTTTTAAGATTAAAAAAGAAAGATGCCGAAGATTATAAGGACACATTCGCATTAAAGTCAGAGTAGAATAAATGTCAGCAATGAAAGAAAAATCCTCTATTTTGGATAATGCCTCATTATGTCTTCCTTTAATGTGGATGTGATGTAGGGTACATAATGAACTTTCATCAATAAATTGCTATTTTGACTACAATTCTGACATTGTTATGAGCTTACATTTCCAAAGGTGATGCTAAGTATTAGAAGAGAAGAAAAGAAAACTCAAACTGAATTTGTGACAACAGTCTTTTCTATATGGAATGAAATAATCTATCATTAATAATATTTATTTTGATTCACCTGGAATAGTCATTCTTATAACAATATATTTGCAAATATATGGACATGGCCTACTTAATTCATATTATTTTGTGTTAATTCTTAGTGGCATTAGCATATTTTAATATTTTTAAATAACCCAACTTAAAGCAAAATTAAAATATCAGATATAAAAATATCTTTTAAAATAAATAACATGGTTCAATGAAAAGAACAGTGAAGAGAACAATGATTGATAGATGTTTATTGCTGTCTTTAAATGATTTCAAACCAGTGCTTTCATTTATTTTTAGTAAGAATAAAATTAAGGTATAGCTTATATAAAGTGTGTACTATATATCATATATTAATATATGCATATACTCCATTATATGCTTATTATGTGTTAATATTATACATATGAATAGAATATATAGTTAGAGAACATCTGCCAAGCTTAATAGGTTGAAATTAAAAATGCCAAAGAACACTAATTACATAGGTGATAGTGTAAGATTGAAATTTTAATGTGAAGTCAGTTGGTAGATATTATTTACGTATAGTGATTTTTGTGACTAATCTAAGACACACCTGGATTTTTGTTGTAAGGATTTTATTTGTGCCCATCCCCAGAAGATAATTCAATCTGTAGAATTCAGTCTCTAAAACTCTTAAGTAATGGTCAGTAAACCCTCTCCAGAATACAGCTCCTTTTAAGAAAGTATAAATTGTTCTGTTTCTGCTGATATCTTCTACTGTGGTAGGTATTTCCAAGCAGGTGGGGCCCTGTGGTTGAGTCAGCATTCATTTCTCTAGCATGGTGGTGGATAATGAGACTCTTGGTGTGATCTTTGTTCATATTCAGAACTACATCCTACAGGCCAGCTTTGCTTCAGAGACGGATTTTAAATATATTATTTTAATTCATTTTAATGTCGAATTTAAAATATAATGAGACATATGATGAAACAATATCATAAAAACAATTTGTGACCTATATGATATCCTTCAACTGTGTTTATTTGTTCATTTCTACAGTTTAAAGCCATAATATTATTGCACATCAAATAAATTCAAGCAATAATCTAGACACATGTATTATGTTACCATAATAAATCTAAATAAACTAACTAAATAAATAAACTAAAAAACTAAAGTCACCCTAAATAAATCAATCAAAACTCCTAAGACATTTTTGTAGGTCTCCTGAAGCAAAGTTTTTTGTATCCAAAAAAAAAAAAAAAAAAAAAAAAAAATTTGCCAGAGGCTAATAACTGTTAAATACTTAATGAGTCTTAAAAGCCTGAGTCTCCAGCTTTGGTTTATTCTTAAGCATCCAAACCTTTGTTTGACCTTGAATCAAATCCTTAATGGCCCCCAAATTGGTTGTTTTCTCCTCTCTTCCTTTGTATTACTTCAGATGTTCTCTCTTCAAAATATATGACATGATGTCACAGTTAAGAATTTAAGGAATACAATCTCAGCTTCTCACCACAAATGCTTTCTTTTAACAACAAAGATGAATTAATCTATATGTATCATTTTAGGTTTAAGTGATGGCTTGGTAATAGATAATGGGTATTTATCAATACGTATGATCTTAAAAAGATATCAAAACATTAAAGTATTGTAGTCTTTTCCCTAATTTTTATAAGTATTATGCTAATTAAAATCTTTATAAAGTAGTTATACTTCTTGGGGCACCAGAGTGTCTCAGTCAGTTAAGCATCTGCCTTCTGCTCAAGTCCTGATCCAAGGTCCTAGGACTGAGCCCTCTGCCTTAGGCTCCCTGTTCAGTGGGGGAGACTGCTTCTCCCTCTTCCTCTGTCCCTCCCCACCTTCCTCCCTGTTTTTGCTCTCTCTCTCAAGTAAATAAAATCTCTAAAAAAAAAGTTATACTTCCTTGTAATTATATTTACCATTGTACCTAGTTCTAATGATATAAGGAAACAAATTAATTAGGCAACAATATATTATCTGCAAGCTCAAATGCCATCCTGTTCTTCTACATTCTCTTTTTAAACTTTCAGCCCCCAATTTCTTTTCTTTTTTTAAAGGTTTTTTTTATTTATTTGACAGAAATACAGCCAGAGAGGGAACACAAGCAGCAGGAGGGAGAGAGGGAGAAGCAGGCTTCCTACCCCGAGTAGGCAGCCTGATGTGGGGTTCCATCCAGGGACTCTGGGATCATGCCCTGAGCTGCAGGCAGATGCTTAAAGACTGAGCCACCCAGGCGCCCCTCAGCCCCCATTTTCTTTAGAGAGAAAAGTTGTCATAAATTCTCAATCTGCTTTCTGAGACTCATGATTTTAGGTTGTAGTTGGGTAGTAATTTAGGAGATCTAAAATATAATATAAAGGCCATTCTTAGAATTTCGTTTCTCATGCAATCTGAATTAGAAACTCTTTATAAACCTCTATTAGAATATCTAAAAATCTATGTGATTGCTTCAAACATCAGTTCTAACAACAACATTCTTTTTAATTCTTGTGACAAAAAAAAAAAAAGGTCTTGCAAATTACTCTAAACCTTCTGGATTGGCAGGCTTAACATTTCGATATCAGGCTAGAAGATACTCAAACAGTATACTCTATATCCATCCTAGGTGATGATGAATAAATGTACAATTATTGAGATCTGTAAAAGATATCATATTTTAAAAACACATATCATGTGTTTTACATTTTATTTTTTAGATTTTTACTTCAATTCCAGTTAATTAACAGTATTACATTTGTTTAATGGGTACAACATAGTGATTCAACAATTCCTATATCACGTGTTTTAAAAGTGAAGTAAAAAAGGAAACTAATACTTACTAATATTTACAATGTCTAGAACTCAACAAGGAGGTTAAATTACATTTAAATCAGGCCTAAAGTAATTTTACTTTCTACAAAATGTTATATAAGGTTATAAAAATTTAGCTCTCTTGCATTGTCTCAGTAAAATTTTTGAACAAAATCTTGTCTGTTGTCCATGTTCTGATAGAAAAGGGTCAGAAAATGATAAATCATAAGACATGGTTGCTGTTGAAATAGTGCCTCAATCTCCTGACTTCTAAGTCAACACAAGAAAAACTACACATGTTCCCTTGCATATGAGAGAGAAACAATCAGACATAGAAATAACAGTTGAAAAAAGAAGTATGAATAGGAGTAGATATAGATCTAATTATGTATAATTATGATAGATTTCTAGCTATAACCTAGAGATGATATGTTCATATATATAATTATATATATTACTTATTGGCATCCTTACAAAGGGTGGCAAGCAGAATGTGTCATCCCAAATATGCTTCTTTGGCATAGGAGTATTTTGAGTTGATTATTTTGAGAAACTGCAGATACAGAGGAAAATTAAAAAAAGAGAAGTTGTCCTTTTATAAGGGAAATCTGCATTGGAAAGGGAGCCTACACTAGGAAAAGAGCTATTACCAGAGATAAATTTCTCATTTCAAAGACTTACTTGCACCTTTGTTTATGAAACATTTCCTCTTTTCACTTTCCCTTGAATTGCCTTCGGTTTGAGGCCACATTATTCTATCTGTTCCTTTCATTAGCTTAGAGTGGTATATAAGCCTCTCATCTGGCTGTCTTATGCGTCTCATATCTCTGCATGACCCCTGTATATCTGTACTTACATCATTAAAATTGCTTTATTTTTTCTCCTGTTAACCAGTTATTAAAGTGATATGTGGAAAGGTATCTCAGCCAAGAACCTAGAAAGATAAAGGGAAAATTATTTTTCCTCCTCTATATCCATGGCAAAATATAAATATTAATTATTAAACCATCTAATAAGCTATCAGTAAACTCTTGCTACTGTAATTCAGTTCATTAGATCAATATTTAATACAGCACTCGAGATATTGTGTATTACTTGGTAAAGAATAAAAAATTAATGTAAGACCTGATTGCTATCCTTTTTAAAAAAAAATTTAAATTTGTTAACCAACATTTAGTACATCATTAGTTTGTAGTGTTCAAACTAGATGTAGTGTTCAATATCTAGTGTTCAAACTAGATGTAGTGTTTGATAATTTATCAGTTGTGTATAACACTTCATGCTTATCACATCACATATTCTCCTTAATGCTCATCACCTCCTTACCCCATTCCCCCACCTATCTCCCCTCCAGAAACTCATAGTTTGTTTCCTATAGTTAAGAGTCACTCATAGTTTGTCTTCCTCTCTGATTATGACCCATTGAGTTTTCCCTCCTTTCCCCAATGATGCTCTATGTTGTTTCTTCTATTCCATATATGAGTGAAACCATATGATAATTGTCTTTCTCTGATTGACTTATTTTGCTCAGCATAATAACCTCCAGTTCCATATCAGGGTATCAGTGCCCCTTTGGATCACTATATGTTTATCTTTGGGTAAATACCCAGCAGTACAATTGCTGGGTCATAGGGTAGCTCTATTTTTAACTTTTTGACACTGTTTTCCAGAGTGGCTATATACCAGCTTGCATTCCCACCAACAATGTAAGAGGATTCCCTTTTCTCTGCGCCTTGCTAAAATTTGTTGTTTCCTGTCTTATTAATTTTAGCCATTCTGAGTGGTTTGAAGTGGTATCTCATTGCGGTTTTGATTTGTATTTCCCCGATGACAAGCGACATGGAACATTTTTTTTTTCATGTTGGCCCTTTATACATCTTCTTTGGAGAAATATCTGTTCATGTCTTCTGCCCATTTCTTAATTGGATTATTTATTCTTTGGGTGTTGAGTTTAATAAGTTCTTTATAGATTTTAGATACTAGCCCTTTATCTGATGTCATTTTTCAAATATCTTCTCCTATTCCATAGGTTGCCTTTTAATTTTGTTGATTGTTACCTCATTGTGCAGAAGCTTTTTATCTTGATTAAGTCCCAATAGTTCCTTTTTGCTTTTGTTTCCCTTGTCTTTAGAGACATGTTTAGCAAGAATAGCTGGGGTCAAGGTGACAGAGGTTGCTGCCTGTGTTCTCCTCTAGGATTTTGGTGGATTCCTGTCTCACATTAAGGTCTTTCATCCATTTTGAGTTTATCTTAGTTTATGGTATAAGAAAATGGTCAAGTTTTATTCTTTTACATGTGGTTGCCCAATTTTCCCAACATCATTTGTTGAAGAGACTGTCCTTTTTCCATTCCTGCTTTGTCAAAGATTAGTTGGCCATAGAGTTGAGGGTCATTTCTGAGTTCTCTATTCTGTTCCATAGAGCTATGTGTCTGTTTTTGTGCCAGTACCATTCTGGCTTGATGATTACAGCTTTGTAATAGAGTTTGAAGTCCAGCATTGTGATGCTACCAGCTTTGGTTTTCTTTTTTAACCTTTCTTTGGCTATTTAGGGTCTTTTCTGGTTCCATACACATTTTAGGATTATTTCTGTGAAAAATGATGATAATTTGTAGGATTGAATTGAATGTGTCTATTGCTCTGGGTTAGCATAGATATTTTAACAATTTTTTTCTTCCAATCCATGAACATAGAATGTTTTTCCTTTTCTTTATGTCTTCCTCAATTCCTTTCATTAAGTGTTCTGCAGTTTTTAGAGCACAAATCCTTTCCTCTTAGGTTAGGTTTATTCCTAGATATCGTATGGTTTTTGGTGCAATTGTAAATGGGATTTACATTCCCTAATTTCTCTTTTTTCTGCCTCATTTTTAGTGTATAGAAATTCAACTGATTTCTCTGCATTGATTTTATATCCTGTCACATTGTTAAATCGCTGTATGAGTTCTAGCAATTTTGGGATGGGGAGTCTTTGGGTTTTCCACATAAAATATCATATCATCTGTAAAGATGAGAGTTTGACTTCTTTTTTGCCACCTTGAATGTCTTTTACTTCTTTTTGTTGTCTGATTGCTAAGCTAGGACTTCTAGTACTATGTTGAACAACAGTGGTGAGAGTGGGATTCCCTGCCATATTCCTGATCTTAGGGGAAAATCTCTCAGATTTTCCTCACTGAGAATGATATTCGCTGTGGGCTTTTGTGGATGGCTTTTATGATATTGAAGTATGTTCCTTCTCTCCCTACACTGTGAAGAGTTTTAATCAAGAAAGAATGCTGTAGTTTGTCTAATTTTTTTTTCTGTATCAAATGAAAGGATCATATGAATCTTGTCCTTTCTTTTATTCATCTGATGCATCATGTTGATTGAATTGTGAATGTTGAATCACCTTTACAGCACAGGAATAAATTCTACCTGGTCATGGTAAATAATCCCTTTAAAATACTGTTGGATCCTATTGGCTAGTATCTTGCTGAGAATGTTTGCATCCATGTTCAACAGGGATATTCATCTGTAATTCTCCTTTTTGATGGGGTCTTTATCTGGTTTTGGGATCAAGGTAGTGCTGGTCTCATAGAAAAAGTTTGGAAGTTTTATTTCTCCTTTTATTTTTTGAACTAGATACAGAATAATACATACTAGTTCTTTAAATATTTGGCTAAATTCCCTGGGAAGCTATCAGGCCTTGGACTCTACTTTTTGGGATATTTTTGATGGCTCTTTCAATTTCCCTGATTGTATGGGTCTGTTCAGGCTTTATATTTCTTCCTGTTTTACTTTTAGTAGTTTATAATTTTCCAGCAATACATCTATTTCTTCTAAATTGCCTAATTTATTGGCATATAGTTGCTCATAATATGTTCTTAAAATTGCATTTCCTTGGTGTTAGTCATGATCTCTCCTCTTTCATTCATGATTTTATTAATTAGAGTCCTTTCTCTTTCTTTTTCATAAGTCTGGCTAGGGGATTATCAATCTTATCAATTCTTTCACATAACCAGCTTTATGTTTCATTGATTTCTTTTACACTTATTCTGGTTCTGATTTCAATGATTTCTACTCTAATATTTATTATTTCTTTTCTCTTGATTAGTTTAGGCTTTATTCACTATTGTTTCTCCAGTTACTTTACGTATAAGGATTTAAGCTAATTTTTTTATTAGAAATTTATTTTTCAGTGGAGGATTAGAAAATGGCGGAAGGCCAGGTGACCCCATTTTGGGAGTCCCCTGAAGTAAGCTCAATTCCTGCAAAAAACACTATAGGAACACTGTGAGCACCCAAGAAATCAGCCTGAAATATAATATTTCACACTTCTGGATCACCTCAGAGGACAAAGAGCATTGGAAAGGAGCGAAAAATTCACCTGGATAGTGGCTGATATATTTAGCTATACACCCCCTCAACCACTCCTCACCACAATGACTCAGAAGAGGAACAACCAACAGAAGAAGAACCCTGAGACTGCAACCCCAGTCACAGAATTACTGGAAATGAACATAAACAATATGACAGAAATGGAATTCAGGGCAGCAATTGTCCAAGCAATGGCTAATTTGGAAAAGAACATAAGTCTCAAAATGGAAGCCCTAATAACAGAAGTGAAAGTGGAGGTTAGAAAGGCTATTAATGAGATACAATCTAATCTAAATATGTTAACAGCTAGAGTAAGTGAAGCTGAAGATCGTATCAGTGATTAAGAAGACAGATAAATTAAGAAGGAGGAGCAAGAAAGTCTTGGAGCAAACAGCTAAAATCCCATGAAAATAGAATAAGGGAAATAAAAGATGCCATGAGATGCTCCAATATCAGAATTATTGGAATCCCCAAAGGAGTTGAGAGAGAGAGAAGCCTAGAAGATACATCTGAACAAATCATGGATGAAAATTTCCCAAATCTGGGGAATGAAACTAATGTTCATGTTTTAGCAACAGACAGGACACCCCCTAGGATCCATCAGGCCAGAGAAACCTCCAGGCACATAATTGGGAAATTCGTAAATCATAAAACCAAAGAATATGTCTTAAGAGAAGCTAGGGGGAAGCGATCCCTTACCTATAGAGGGAGGGCCATTAGAATAACATCAGACCTTTCCACAGAAACCTGGCAAGTCAGAAAGGGCTGGCAAGACACATTCAGGAAATTTCATGACAAAAATATGCAACCAAGGATAATGTACCCAGCAAGGTTGACTTTCAGAATGGAAGGAAAAATAAAGAGCTTCCAGGACCACCAAAGTCTAAAAGATTATGCAACCACCAAGCCAGCACTACAAGAAATACTACGAGGGGTTTTATAGAAGAGATATGAAACCAAGAGTGACACAGAACAGAAATTTACAGAGGTAATCTGTAGAAACATGAACTTCACGGGCAACATGATGTCAATACAAATGTATCTATCAATAATCACTCTCAATGTGAATGGCCGAAATGCTCCAATAAAAAGGCACAGGGTTGCAGACTGGATAAAATGACAGGACCCATCCATATGCTGTTTACAAGAGACATTTTGAATCTAAAGACACTTTCAGATGGAAAGTGAGGGGATGGAAAACCATCTTTCATGCCAATGGACCCCAAAAGAAAGCCGGGGTAGAGATTCTCATATCAGACAAATTGAATTTTAATCTAAAGACTGTAGTCAGAGACACAGAAGGACACTACACCATTCTCAAATGGTCTATACACCAAGAAGATCTAACGATTGTAAATATTTATGCCCCCAACATGGGAGAAGCCAACTACATAAGCCAACTGTTAAGCAGAATAAAGAGTCATACTGATACAAATACATTAATTGTAGGAGATCTTAACCCACCACTCTCAGCAATGGAAAGATCATCTAAATAGAAAATCAACAAAGAAACAAGAGCCTTGAATGACACATTGGACCAGATGGCTTTCATAGATATATTCAGAACATTCTACCCTAAAACAGCAGAATACTCATTCTTCTGAAGTGCACATGCAACTTTCTCCAGAATACACCACATACTAGGTCACAAATCAGGGCTCAACTGATACAGGAAGATTGAGAATATTCCCTGCATATTCTCTGACCACAATGCTGTGAAACTGGAACTCAACCACAATAAAAATTTCAGAAGAAAATCAAACACGTGGAAGCTAAAGACAATCTGCTCAAGTATCTGGGTATCAAGCAGGAAATCAAAGAACTGAAACAGTTCATGGAAACCAATGAGAATGAAGATCAATAAACCATTGACCAAACTAATCCAAAAGAAAAGGGAGAAGACCCAAATTAATAAAATCATGAATGAAAGGGGAAAGATCACGACTAACACCAAGAAAATAGAAACAATCATCAGAAATTACTATCAACAATTATATGCAAAAAAACCCCAAAACAATTATATGCCAATAAGTTTAACAATCTAGAAGATATGGATGCATCCCTAGAAACCTATAAACTCCCAAGACTGAAACAGGAAGATATTGACAATTTGAAGAGACCTATATCTAGTAATGAAATTGAAGCAGTGATCAAAAACCTCCCCAAAAACAAGAGTCCAGGACCAGACAGATTCCCTGGGGCATTCTACCAAACATTCAAAGAAGAAATAACACCTATTTTCCTGAAGCTGTTTCAAAAAATAGAAACAGAAGGAAAACTTCCAGACTCTTCCTATGAAGGCAGCATTACTCTAATCCCCAAACCAGACAAAGACCCCATCAAAAAGAACTTCAGACCAAGTTTCTCAACACGATGCCAAGATTCTCAACAAGATCCTTGCTAACAGGATCCAACAATACAATAAAAAGATTATCCACCATGGGCGCCTGGGTGGCTCAGTTGGTTAAGCGACTGCCTTCGGCTCAGGTCAGGATCCCAGAGACCGGGATCAAGTTCCACATCAGGTTCTATGCTCAGCAAGAGCGTGCTTCTCCCTCCCTCACTCTCCCTGCTTGTGTTCCCTCTCTGGCTGTGTTTTTCTCTGTCAAATAAATAAAATCTTAAAAAAAAAAAAAAAAAAGATTATCCACCATGACCAGGTGGGATTTATCCCAGGGGTGCAAGGGTGGTTCAACACTCGCAAACCAATCAACGTGATAGAACAAATCAATAAGAGAAGAGAGACGAACCACACGGTACTCTCAATTGATGTAGAAAAGGCATTTGACAAAATACAATATCCATTCCTGATTAAAACTCTTCAAAGTATAGGGATCGAGGAAACATTCCTCAACTTCATAAAATCTATCTATGAAAAACCCACAGCGAACATCATTCTCAATGGGGAAAAATTGACAGCCTTCCCTCTGAGATCAGGAACAAGGCAAGGATGCCCACTCTCACCACTACTGTTCAGCATAGTGTTGTTAGAAGTCCTAGCAACAGCAATCAGACAACAGAAAGAAATAAAAGGTATTCAGCTTGGCAAAGAAGAAGTCAACCTCTCTCTCTTTGCAGATGAGATGATACTCTATGTGGAAAACCCAAAAGACTCTACCCCCAAACTACTACAACTTATACAACAATTTGGTAATGTGGCAGGATACAAAATCAATGCACAGAAATCAGTTGCATTCTTATACACTAACAATTAAAACATAGAAAGGGAAATCAGAGAATAGATTCCATTTACTATAGTACCAAAACCCATAAGATACTTAGGAATAAACCTAACCAAAGAAGTCAAGGATCAGTACTCAAGGAACTACAGAACACTCATGAAAGAAATTGAAGAAGACATAAAAAGTTGCTCATGGATCGGAAGAATAAACGTTGTCAAAATGTCTATACTGCCCAGAGCAATCTATACTTTCAATGACATTCCAATCAAAATTCCACCAACATTCTTTAAAACTTTGGAACAAACAATCCTAAAATTTATATGGAACCAAAAAAGACCCCAAATCGCTAAGGAATTGCTGAAGAAGAAAAGCAAAGCTGGGGGCATCTCATTACCTGACTTCAGGCTTTATTACAAAGCCGTGATTACCAAGACAGCCTGGTACTGGCACAAAAACAGACAAATAGACCAATGGAACAGAGTAGAGAGCCTAGATATGGACCCACAGATCTATGGTCAAATCATCTTCAACAAAGCAGGAAAAAAATATCCAGTGGAAAAAAGACAGTCTCTTCAATAAATGGTGCTGGGAAAATTGGACAGCTACATATAGAAGAATGAAACTAGACCATTCTCTTACACCACACACAAAGGCAAACTCGAAATGAATGAAAGACCTCAACATGAGGCAGGAACCCATCAAAATCCTGGAAAAGAACATAGGCAGTAACCTCTTGGCATCGGCCACAGCATCTTCTTTCAAGACAAGTCTCCAAAGGCAAAGGAGACAAAAGCGAAAATGAACTTTTGAGACTTCATCAAAATAAAAAGCTTCTGTAAAGCAAAGGAAACAGTCAACAGAACAAAGAGGCAACCTACAGAATGGGAGAGAATATTTGCAAACGACGCTACAGACAAAGGGCTGATATCCAAGATATATAAAGAACTACTCAAACTCAACATCCAAAAAGAAGATGAACACATCAAAAAATGGGCAAGAGACATGAAGAGGCACTTCTCCATAGAAGACATACAAATGGCTAACAGACACATGAAAAATGTTCATCATCACTAGCTATCAGAGAAATTCAAATCAAAACCACACTGAGATACCACCTTATACCAGTCAAAATGGCCAAAATTAACAAGTCAGGAAACAACAAGAGTTGGAGAGGCTGCAGATAAAGGGGAACTCTCTTACACTGTTGGTGGGACTGCAAGTTGGTGCAGCCATTTTGGAAAACAGTGTGGAGATTCCTTAAAAAATTAAAAATAGAACTACCCTATGACCCTGCAATAGCACTACTTGGTATTTACTCCAAAGATAAGATGTAGTGAAAAGAAGGGCCATATGTACCCAATATTCATAGCAGCAATGGCCACAATTGCTAAACTGTGGAAAGAGCCAAGGTGCCCTTCAACAGATGAATGGATAAAGAAGATGTAGTACATATATACAATGGGTACTATGCCTCCATCAGAAAGGATGAATATCCAATTTTTGTAGCAACATGGACTGAATTGGAAGAGATTATGCTGAGTGAAATAAGCCAAGTAGAGAAAGTCAAGTATCACATTTTTTCACTTACTTGTGGTGCATTGGGGGTAATATGGAGGACAGTGGGAGAAGGAAAGTAAATTAGAAGTAGGGTAATTAAGGGAGAGAAACAAAACACGAGAGGCTTTGGACACAGAAACAAACTGAGGGACTTGGAGGGAAGGGGTGGGGGATGGGAGAGCCTGGTGGTGGGTACTGAGGGCACCTATTGCATGGAGTACTGGGTGTGGGGCATGGGCAATGAAACTTGGAACACTGAAAAAATAAAATAAATTTAAAGTAAAAAAAAACACAAAAAACACACACACAAAAGAAATTTATTCCTCTATTTTTTAAAATTTTTTGAGAGAGGCTCATATTACAGTGTACTTTCCCCTTTGGAATGCCTTTGTTGTATCCAAAATATTTTGAAAAAGTCATGTTTTAATTTTCATTTGTTTCCATGAATTTTTAAAATTCTTCTCCAATTTCCTTGTTGATCTATTCCGCCAAGTGTTTGAGTTCCTTCCAAATTTCGTCATGTGACTGAATTCAAGTTCCAAAGCATTGTGGTCTGAAAATATGCAAGGGATAATCCCAATCTTTTGGTACTGGTTGAGATCTGATTTGTGACCCAGTAAGTGATCTTCTCTGGAGAATGTTCAATGTGCTCTAGAGAAGAATATGTATTTTGTTGTTTATGATGGAATGTTCTGTGTATATCTGTAAGGTCTATTTTGTCCAGTGTGTCATTCAAAGCCCTTGTTTCCTTGTTGAGCCTCTGTTTAGATGATCTTTCCATAGCTGTAAGTGGATGTAGAAGTCCCCTACTTCTTTGTATTATTATCAATGTGTTTCTTTAATTAGTTATTAATTGGTTTATATAGTTGGCTGATCCCAAGTTAGGAGCATAAGTATTTATAACTGTTAGAGCTTCTTATTTGATAGACCTTTTAAGTGTGGTATAATGTTCCTCTTCATCTCTTACTACCGTCTTTGGCTTAAGATCTAATTTGTCCGATATAAGAATTGCTACACCAACTTTCTTTTTATGACTACTGGAATGATAAATGGCTCTCCACCCCCTCACTTTCAATCTTATGGTGTCTTCAGGTCTAAAATGGGTCTATTGTAGACAGCATCTCAATGGGCCTTGCTTTTTTACCCAATCTGATACCCTGTGTCTTTTGATTAGAGCATTTAGCCCATTTACATTCATAATAGCTATTGAAAGATATGAATTTAGTGCCATTGTATTATCTGTAAAATCCCGTTACTGTAGATTGTCTCTGTCTCTTTCTGGCCTATGTTACTTTTGGGCTCTCTCTTCACTTAAAGGATCCCTTTTAATATTCTTGCAGGCTTATTTAGTGGTCACAAATTCTTTTAGTTTCTATCTGTCCTAGAAGCTCTTCATCTTTACTTCCATTCTGAATGACAACCTTGCTGGGTGAAATATTCTTGGCTGCAAGTTTTTCTCATTCAGTATCCTGAATATATCATGCCAGTCCTTTCTGGCTAGTCAGGTCACTGTGAATAGGTCTTCTGACAGTCTCATGTTCCCTCCCTTGTAGTTTAAGGACTTCTTTTCTCAAGCTGCTTTCAGTTTTCTCTAATCTCTGAAATTTGCAAACTTCAGTATTATATGTTGGGGTGTTGATCTATTTTTTATGGATTTTGAGGGAGTTCTTTCTACCTTTTGGACTTGAATGCCTGTTTCCTTTCCCAGATTATGGAAATTCTCAGCTATGATTCACTCAAATATAAATTCTGTCCCTCTCTCTCTTTTTTTCTTGGGACCCCAATTATTTGTATATTATTTTGCTTTATGATATCACTGATTTTTTGAAGCCTCCCCTCATGGTCCATCAATTGTTTTCTCTCTTCTCTTCAGGTTCCTTCCTTTCCATCAACTTGTCTTCTATGTCACTGACTCTCTCTTCTGCCTTGTTTACCATAGCTGTTAGAGCATCCAATTTAGATTGCAACTTAGAGATTTTTTTTTAATTTCAACCTGATTAGATTTTATTTATGCACTAAGAGATTCTCTAGTGTTTGTGGTTTTTTTTAATGCTTTTATCGAGCCCAGCCAGTGACTTTATAATCATTATCCTAAATTGCAGCTCTGACATTTTACTTATATCCATATCAATTAGATCTATAACAGAGTATATACCTCTGATTATTTCTTCTGTTGTGAATTTCTACTTCTAGTCATTTTGAAGAATGGATGAAGAAGAGATCCAAATCAAAAATATCAAGCAAAACACACAATGGACAAATCTGAAGAGGTCAGAAACAAAACAAAACAAAACAAACAAACAAAAAAACAAACAATAAAACAAACAAACAGACAAAAAAGGAGAATAAAGGGGCAGGGATGGGAACAAGAGAATATAATCTCCCAGGTGGACAAAACAGGGTGATAGGGTGATTCACTTGATCCTGGGTGTATTTTTGGTCTGTATGTTAGATGACATTAAATACCAAAATTGTAAAGAAAACAAAACTTATATATATGTATAGGTTATATACATATAGGATTAAAGTTGTAAAGAAAGCAAAACTTTTATATATACAAAAATAAAATTGAATACAGTGAAAGGAAACCAAAAATGAAGAACATATCTATAAATGTAAACGTAAAAACGAATGTTAAAAAAGACATTAAAAAAGAGTTGATAAAATAACAAACTAGTTGAAAAGAAAGAAAAGAACAAAGAAAAAAAAATTAAGCTGAGAGATAAATGAATCATGAGAAGGAAACCTCAAATTCTATATAATATTTTCCCCTAGTGCTGAAGTTTTTTAGGTCCTGTGTGCTCCATAAATGTGGTGTTTGCCTATTGTTCCAGCTGATCTTCTGGAAGAGGGGTCTGCTGGGTTGATTCTAAGATGTCTTTGCCTGGGTGAAGTTGCACCTACCCCTTGCCAGGGGCCAGGCTCAAGGTCAGCTACTTCTGGTTGCTCTCCCTGGCTTGTGTTCCCTGAAGGCTTTCCATGCCTCTTTAGAAGATTAAAATAAAATGGCCATGCCCTAAATTCCAGCCAGGGAGCTAAAAGATCAAGTCCTGCCTCTTCTCTTCATTGAACCCTCAGGGATAAGCAACTTTCACTTTTGTATGTGCCAAACTTTGCAGACTCCTAGGGTAAGTGCCTGCACCGATCCTCCTGGAATTGAGGAAGAAGGAAGGTTGTAACATTTCTGCCCTTCTTAAGGCCACTTTCATTGAGAATTTGCATCCAATCATACCTTGATTCTCAGTTTTTGGCAAACTGAGCTGATTAGCCCCCTTGCAGGCTTATTGGTCATAACCGGTTTCCTGGCTCCAGTGCTTGGAAACTCAGCTGACTCAAGACCCCCATTCTTTCTGTGACACCGGGGATCCTGAAACCACACTCTCCCACACAGGATTCTGCCCCTCTTGCCACCTAAGCACCTTTTAGACAGGGTTCTCTCATTGCATCAGACTTCTAAAGGTTCCAATTTTGTGTTCCAGGGCTACATCACTTTCCAATACCAGCTTGTAGAGCTTCCCCCCCCCCTTACTCTTTATCTTTCAAATATCCCCTCAAATTCACTTTTCTGTACCTCCTATCCTGCCAAAAGTGTTCACTTTTCTATGTGTTGAATTCCAGCAATTCTTTTCTTACATCTCAGGTTGAATTCATAGGTATTCAGAATAATTTGATAGATATCTAGCTAAATTCAAGGGACCAGATGAAACAAGATCCCTTATTCTTCTGCCATCTTGCTGCCCCTCCTGATTGTTATTCTTAAGGAGCTCATAATATACAGGAGAATTTTAAATACAGACACATTAACCTGACTTTCTAGCAAAGTATACACATATAATAAAAGCAAAAAACAAGAATATAGAATCACAGAACTTTTTATAATTAAACTTTTTTATGCGGTATGTTGACTAATCCAAAACCCCTCAAATCTCATAATAAAGTTTTTCATTAAATGGCATCATTTTTTAAATCAATAGGTGATTCAAAAGTAGTGCATGCTCCAGTCTACTCCATGCATCACTGAAAACCTTTTTATTTTTTTAATTTATTTTTATTTTTTATTTTTTAAATATTTTATTTATTTATTTGACAGAGAGAAACATAGCAAGAGAGGGAATACAAGCAGGGGGAGTGAGAGAGGGAGAAGCAGGCTTCCTGCTGAGCAGGGGGCCCAATGTGGGGCTCAATCCCAGGTCTCTGGGATCGTGACCTGAGCCGAAGTCAGTCACTTAACCAACTGAGCCACCCAGGTGCCCCTGAAAACCTTTTTAAAATGTAAAAATAAAAGAACAGAAAGAAAATCTACAATTCATTGCATTCAATAAATGCAAAATAATTAAGGACATAAAGGCATTTCCAGCAGTTAAGATATTGCAACTAATTTTTCAAAAACATAGAGAGTAAGGGTTGTTTACTGAGGACTACATAGTACAAAATTTAACAAAATTTAGTACATGTACTGAGTAAAGAGGAATTCAACTTATAATCCAGAAGCAAAGTACAAGGTGCTCCCTATGGGAGGGGGAGAATGAATTTTCTGGGGAGAGATACATTTTCTAGTGTTGGAGTTCTACCAATAAAAGCTTCTTCATACATTGAAGGAATTTCACCCAGACAATCCACTATCCATTAGCTCTACCTAATATTAAATTTGTTCTGACAAAACACATATTTCTCACAGTAATAACTGCCACCCAAGATATTAAAAGAGAGCAGAATATGCCACCCGAAACTGTGCCACTTTGGCATGTGAATGATTTTGAGCCAAAGGCAATCAAGATCGGGGAGACTCAGGTAAAACTTTTCCTTCTCTTTTAACCAACTTAAAGAATTTAGATACGGTGTCTATACCAAAAAGAAAGTTATTACTGGAGGTAATTTTTTTTTTTAATCTGAAAGACTTATCTGTAAGGCAGAGCAAACATTTCATTACCAAACATCTGCTCTTCTTATTTTCTTGTCAACTGCCTTCCTTCCCTTTGAAGTTCACTATCCCTTCCTTTAGCTCAGGCTAGTATATAAACCAAAATTGCCTGATTTTCTTTCATTCGTACGTTTTTATAGGGCTCCTATACATAGGAAATTAAATGTTTTTCTCTTATTAATTGGACTTATGTCAATTTAATTATTAGACCAGCCAAAGAACCTAGAAGGGAAAATATTTTGCTCCTAAAGTATCAAGTGGTGAGTCCTACTTTTAATATGACACAGGAGAACTACTAGCTCTTTTGGTTTTGCTTCTTAACAATAAAAGGTCAAATAATGTTCAAAACCAAATGAACAGAACAATATGTAAGAAAAAGAGTATAAGACAAATTATTAGAAAAAATATAAGAAAAATAATTTAGCAAAGAACTTTAAAAACACTTGAATAAATATACTCAAAATAATGAGAAGATATAGTATTTTTAAAATGAGATTTCTGTGCTATAAAACTGAAGTAGAAATTTCTACAGGGACCTTGGAGATGCAAAATTAGACAAGGAAGAAAAGCCTTTAAAGTTTGTGGGAAATATTTACAATTTAGAAGTGTATAAATATAAAATAAAACCATTATGAAACATGTGAGTTCTCAAAAATATTTCCCTTCTTTATATCCTTTCTAAGGCCATTGCTAAAAGCTCTGTCTTTAGCTGAATGAAGTAAACAGAAAAGTTGGAAGGCATGAGGTCCAGAAAACAGCAACTTTGTCCAGAAGAATATAAAATTTCTGCAATGGGAGGATTAAGTTCCAGAACAGCCTTGATGCATCCACAAAAAATGTATCTATTATTTTTAAAGAATAAAATTGTAGTATTCAATAAAAAATGCAAAATTCAGAAAAAACAAATATCTTAGAAGAAATCAATGACTCAAATATAAAGCTAATTATAATGTAGCCTTACTATACAAATTTTAAAAAGTGAAAATATTTTAAAAAAGGAGAGAAAGAGAATATTTGGCCTTTACCCTAGAAAAATTCTCTTTCAAGTTCCCTGGAAATCTAGATAAATTATTTATAGAGAAAAAATAAAACCCTACAATTCTACTTGACAAATAATTAAAAATAGTAACATAATCACAACAAGATAGTTGTCATTTATTTCTCTTTCAACATTCAGACAAATGTCTTTCAACATTTCAACACAGAATTAACTCAGGGGAAAGGTGCACAAAACGTGGTAGTAAGAGAGAGCATAATAACTTAGCAATAGTTTAGTTGACAGAAGATAAACCGTAGACAATTATTCAAAGGTAGGAGTAGAAAAAGCTGGAAGTATGTGGATATTAACATGAGAATTCTAATAACACATTACATAATGCTTTCTTGAAAGGTCATGAAATAATAGTGTATTGTTAATAATTTCTAATTGAAAAAATAGAAATATTATCAATGTCAAAAAACTGGGAGACACACAGGGAAGGGGGGGGTTCCACTTTCCAAGACACAGTCTTTAGATACAGACTAGCATTGAAAATTAAAACACATCTTGAAAGTACTGTCCCTTAATTACCATAAACTGAATCTCCAAGGTATTTTTTTCTTCTGGGATAATCAAAATCACTCCAAATAATCTCCACTCTTCAAAATCTGAATTTTCCTTTTCTTTGCCAGAGTCACTATGTACGCTTATTTCAAATACATTTCAAATGCAAGGATACATTCCTCCCTGTTGATATGCTGAGCTTGCGATGACAAATATTTCATGTTTCTTTATTCAGATCCTCAAATGTAAGCTCAGATTCATTTTGAAATCACCATGTGGAATAGAAATCATTTAAGTATTGATGGCCTCATTTGTCTCAGCTTTTAAACAGATTAAATAGTTCACAAAAGATTCAATAATAATGATGCTTTGAATTTTAAGTTATAACATCAAGGGTCATTAGAAAGTCCCAGGGTGACAGAAAATAACTGAATTCAAAAGTACCAAGATTATCTTTCTGTGTTGTCTTTTTGTTCTGGATGGTTCTGTCATCTGGGCTGAAAAGAAATGGGACATTGGGATAGTCCAAGGAAATTTTGCTACCTATTGTCATTTTTCATTTTCAAGAGCTCAGTATATTATTTTCTTACTCATTGGAATTTACAAAGCATCACGTTTCAAAATATCTCTATGGGTTCAAGAATAAACGTAGAGAAGATATTATATTTATAAAAATTATGTTACACAAAGTTAAGTATAAATATGTAGTTTTTTTCATAATGAATTTTAAACACACACACACACATAGATACATGTCTCTAGGGCCTTCCAATGTCTGTTATAAATATTTTCCATTGTGAATAATTCAGCCTATAGTAAAAGAGAAGGGAGATTGAAATACTAAATTGATGTCATTTTTATAAAAATAAGACTGCAGGGTTAAGAATTTACTCTGGCCTGAAGTTATCATTTAAAAAGTGTCAAAACTCATAGAACTGAACAACACAAAGAATATGTCCCAATATAAATTTTAAGTCTTTGTTAATAATACTGTTAGTTATTGGTTCAACAAATGTAATATATGTAATACAATAATGCAGGATGTTAATAATAAGAAAAAAATGTTCAGGGAGGAGAGGAGATATATGGGAATGTTCTGTACATTCTGCATGATTTTTTTTTTTTAAGATTTTATTTATTTGACAGAGAGAAACACAGCCAGAGAGGGAACACAAGCAGCGGGAGTGAGAGAGGGAGAAGCAGGCTTCCCGCTGAATAGGCAGCCTGATGCAGGGCTGATCCTAGGACTCCAGGATCATGACCTGAGCTAAAGGCAGAGGCCTAACCACTGAGCCACCCAGGTGCCCTGTGGTTTTTCTGTAAGCCCAAAACTTCTCTTAACAAATCATTTTTTTTTAATGTGGAGAAATAAATTTCTTTAAAAAATCACACTAATAATCAGTTTTAGCTTTATTCTTATTAGCTGACATTAATTCTGCATTTACATATCACTTTAAACAAATGTCTTATTTTAGAGTAGGAGATATGATATTCAGACCATTTAGTGTCCCAAGGTTGTACAGCTTACAGATAATAGAGGAACAACTGAACCTAATCTTATTTGCTTATCTGACATAAAGATGATCATTTACTATTAAAAATAGTTTAAGGAAATAAAATCATGTACCATACTCAAGTTGAGAAGTCAAGACTCCTATTGGGGGTGGGAACATACAAAAAGAGAGAATAGGAATTTAGAATTTCATTACAAAGATTCAGTAGTTCCTTACCTGATTTTAATTAAATTTACCCTGTTTCTCTTCCTTCCAATTTACTACTACATAATGCCAATAGATTTTTTTACCTAAGGCACAATGTTTATTATTCAGTTGAATAATCTTTTTTTTAAAAGATTTTATTTATTTATTTGACAAAGAGATAGAGAGAGAGCACACGTAGGAGGAGTGGCAGGAAGAGGGACAGAGAAAAGCACGATCCCTGCTGAGAAGAGAGCCAGATGGGGGCTCTATCCCAGGACCACTCTGATCATGACCTGAGCTGAAGGCAGCTGCTCAACCAACTCAGCCACACAGGCACCCGTATTCAGTTGAATAATTTTAACATTAGATTTTTTTTCCAACAATATAAATCATCATAAGTGATTGAGCCCAAGGGAGAACTGAATCTGAAAAGGCAAATGTTCCTCTCAGACATGGAAGTCTCCAGTCAGAAAGAGACTGGAATTAGGAACTGGAAAGTTCTCACCCTCTGCTTTTCTTTCTTTCTACAGACTTGCTTTCTCTGCCTCCAAGAATTAATAGATAAATACGACTATCCCCTAACTCTTCGGGTTCTCCCCTGCCCCTCACAATTCTTCCATTAGCCACAAACTCTCTTTGCAAATTCTCATCAAAAATTTCAGAGAGAATAATTCCGAATGATTTAGCTTTGCAAAGACTATAATTCCAACTCCCAAATCCATTAGATGTGCTCAGGGTTGGGGGGTCAAGAATGGGTTATAAAAAATCAGCATGGCTAAGGGATAGACCCATTGTGGATCAGGTGTCAGTTTCCTGAGAAAAGAATTATTAATATTTGCTTAGATCAATGTTTACCATCTGTCAGTTTACTAGGTAACAGAGATACAATGATTAATTAAATTAGCTTTTAGATTTTAAGGAACTCAACATCTGACTGGAATAATAGGCATATATGTCATTAAAATGCTATGTAGTAAAGTAATGTATATATTTAGGGATTCTCTGTTCAGAAATTCTTGTTGGTTTCAAATTTTCTAACAGTTTTGACTTCTTTGAATATTTTAAAGTATCTAATTCATCTTTTTAATCTCTCTTCCAGTCAGACACAATACATAGTAAATGTGACTCTACATATTGGTCACTTAATTATATATTTCCTCTGTGATAATTTCACTTTTAATGACTTTATAAACAGTTTAAGAGCAGTAACTGTGGGACGCCTGGGTGGTTCAGTCAGTTAAGCATCTTCCTTCAACTCAGACCCAGGGCTTGGGATCAAATCCTGCATTGCATCAGGCTCCTTGCTCAGTGGGGAACCTATTTCTTCCTCTGCCTACCACTCCCTCGGCTTGTGCTCTCTTACTCCCTCTCTCTCTGATAAATAAATAAATAAATAAATAAATAAATAAATAAAATCTTAACAAATAAAAAGAATAGTAACTGCATCTTACAGTTCCTTAGTGACACTCAACACTATTTAGATACTTGGTGTGTGTGTGTGTGTATGTGTGTGTGTGTGTGTGTAAGCTTAATTGAATGGCTGTGATGAAAAGTTCAGGTACTGTCTATTTACATGGTAACTTTACCAGCAATACATTTATATTGATAAATATTAATATATGGATTGTATCTTCTGTTTCTGTCCTGGTAGAAATTAAATTCATCCTTTTCACTTTGTGTTAAGTAATTAATTGGAAAGAATCCTTCATGCTTTATTGGTATGTGCTTCAGTTAATAAAAATATGTAACCTATTGACCTGGTCTACTAGAATGTCTGCAATGAATCCATTGCCTTAGGGTGTCCATTAGAAAGAATAAACCTGCTGAGAAGCTGATAAATAATAAACTTATTTATTATGTAAAATCTAGAAGAGTTCCCCAATATGAGTAGGATACTGTCAATGAAACATAATTTTACATTATAATGTAAAATTTTTCAAAAAGTTGTGTTGTATTGAGTATCAGTGTTTACTTATTATTGGAAAAGACTTTCTAACTCCTAGTGTGTATTATTTTTCTGTGAAGAATTTTTTTATATGTTCAATTACAATGATTTCTGCTCTATTTCTTGTATTTGGCTTGATCTTATCTCAAAAAGGTGAAAGTGTGACATGCTAATAGCATTGTATTGCTTTAATAAGACATGTGCATGGTAAACCATTTTATTTATACTTTATAATTCCACAGAGCATTTTGTATTTGTCACTGAAGAAAATGGGCTCTTGGGTGTCATGTTACTTCGTGGTTGGAACATGAATTGTATCAAGAGGCATGACTCTATTCAAGATACTTAGAAATGAGAGAAGTTTAATGATACTGCGGGCAAAATATTTGAAGTTTTACTTTCTAGCCGGGTATGCAGAACCATATAACCATGTAAAATATACATAAAAAGTTAACCATTTAATGAAAATAATGCAATGTTAAGATTTTCTGTTGTTAATAATTAGTCACTGATACTAGTTTCATTAAATTTTGGCTTGGCTATTTTTTAAAAAATTAGAAACACTTATTCTTTCCTTTCTTTCTTCATTGAGAACGTTATGCATGTGTGCACACAAACACATACATCTTAAGTAGCAAACATGAAAATCCTCTTAGGATGTAAATAAATATATATACTTATATATATTTTATAATATTTATAAATTATAAACTAATATTATATGTAAATATAATATTATATATGTATGAAACTGAGTTGATAATCTCCATCTTCTTCTGGATTATTCATCCATACTAGAAGTCAAATTGTATTATCAAGTAAATGTAACAAGCTAGCCCTCATTATAAGTTCATTTAAAAAAGTGAGTTTCTCTGATGCTCAAATACCTCTCCTGGCAAAGAAAAGATTGAATAGAAAGATAGGGAACCTTCAGTTTGTTTAAATTGTAAGTATTCTCATTTTTCAATGTGTTCTTTCCAATTTCCAAGTATTGGAAATCCTAACTGTTTCTCTTTCGTAAATTCTTAACAGATTACTCTTAGCAGCACTTCTGTTTATGGATGATTGTCTGAGAAGAAACATCACAAAGGAAAATGTAAATTACTTAATGTAACATGAATGCAGTGAAAGCAATGTAAAAGTAGCAATATATATGGGAAATATATATGGGAAAAACAGGTAAATTGTTTTGAAAATAGATGCAAAACAAAACCAAAAACAAACAAAACAAAAACCCAATCTTTTCTTTGGAAATAGTGAGAATTTTACAAGGACAGAAACTGCTGTATTTTTCTAAGAAGAGGAAACTGGAACATTATTTTTATTGAACTGAATAGAAAAATTTCATTAACTCTTTCCCTTTAGCTGGGAAAAATACTACTTTAGATGGATCTCCTTTTTGTCTCAGTAACATTTTTGGTTTTGACATATATTTATTTCTTTAATATATGGACTCTACAATCATTATCTCAGAGCTCTTTCAGCTCCTCTGTATATTTTTATTAAACACTGGTTGAAAAATATGCATTTTTGGAAATAATGCCTTAATCTATATGCCATTATATCATCTTCATGGAAGTGCTCATGGGATAGAAACTGAAGGTCATATATTTCTTGATATAAGAATTCATTTTCCCTCAAAAGAAATAGACTCATAATTAATGGGAAAAATCAATTAAGGATATAATATTAATGCACAATAACTTCATAAAGTAACAAAAGAGAAGAAAACCAAAATTATAGAACAGTTGGCATATAAATGGAGCCCATGAAAATGAAAAACTGACTATGAGATAAGTATGATCTGAACTAGAAATTGCAACATGAACTGTTTCCTTCATGTTTATTTCTGCTTTGGAATAAATTTTGCAATTCACCCATTTGACCTGTGGAAGTACCAGTGAATACTCACTAGAGCTTTGGGCGCTGCCTAAACTGAGAGTAAAAACTCCCATGTGAATACAATTACCTAAGTTCTCTTCTGCATGGGTGTAAAACTCAGCAACATGATAAAACTTACAAGTGAAAAGTAGAGCAGGTTGGAGTCTCCACAGGCTCATTTATTTAATACATTGTAGTTACTTGTGGTATAAACTTTGATTTAATGCAGCCTAGAGAAGTATCACCTCATAAATGGTTAACAATTAGGTATGACCACACTACTTGCTCCTAGATCTGAAAAAATTGTTGAGGGTTTCTGCCAGCCATATCATTAAAGTCAATAGTTGTTCATCATTTATGCCTTTACCTGACAAGGTTATTATAGTATCACTATTAATATATAGCAATTATTTGGGGAATATTTTTATAGAAGACTATCAACAATGATTTTTAATGTAATGCATACACTTTATAGATAAACTTCAGCATCAAAATGAAGCTGCTTCAAGTAAAACAGAGAGGTAATAATGTCATATGTACTCTTTTTCAGAGAATTCTTTGTTCACAAAGCCAGAAAACTAGTCCTTACTGAAGATTCCATGATTAAAGCACTTTTTAAATTGGCGCTCCTGAAATTGCAAGAAGGAAGGTGCACAGAAGTTAAGACTATGATATTGAGTCTTAACCCAGTTAGGTTGAGTCTGAACCTTTGCAGTGGTGGAGCTCTTGCTTCAAGTCTTTCACATTTTCAAATATTTTATGCCACCTCTGAGAATACAGCCACGTGATTAGCAGTGGAGTTGCATTTCTAGCAATCGTTTATTTGGGGTTAAATTCCCATCAATGACAGGTGGCAGCAGCATTCCTAGGCCATCTCTTATCAGGTGTACAAAAGCAGGAAGGCAGACAGCAAGAGCACTATAAGGACAGCAAAGGACAAATCCAGGCAGTGGAGTGAGGTGAGTCGGCTTCACATTATTAAATAACAGCAACAAGACAGCATCCTTGAAATCTGGAAATATCATAGAAAGGGGAGCACTTTTGAACAAAAGTGTCATTTAATGTCTCTGCAAAGTATTATAGCTTTCCTTGATCTTAGCTCTATTTACTAATTAAGGGAAAACCAAGCCATTTTGAAAAGTAGAATGGCTCAGTATTGAACATTTCAGTCACATTAACATACCTCACAGCCTCAACAAGACATCTAACTGGCAATCTTTCACCTGTAGACAATTTTGAGATACTCTGAATCATGAGAAGCCACAGGGGACATTTTTATTCTGCTCATTTGTATATTCCATATATTTCTTGGGCCATATATTGACTCTCCTTGGAATGCTGTCTTCCTGGAATCTGCATTTAAAATTTCAAACAGAAAGAATATTTTCATGCTTTAACTCTTAGTAGTTCAGGTTTTATACTTTATTATTTGTCTCCCTGTGATGATTTTTGTGATCTATTATCCTTTGGAAATCATGTTGATGTTGTTGTCTATTTCTTGTCACTGTTTTGTGCTTCTTTCTCTCTAAATTGCTGTATCCCTCCAAATTCTGTTCTTCTAACTTGATAAATCACTGACTTGATCAGTCGGCCATTCTCCAGAATAAGCCTACTCAGAAAATTTCTCTTTTCTCATTAGACTGATGAGCTGACAGGTCCTAATTTATCCTAGTTTACTATTTTACTCTTACAAGCACATTTCTTAAGGTCTGCAAATGCCTCATATTCTACAATGTTCAAGTCACTTTAGATTTTTTAAACAAATGGATTTGTGTATAAACAATGAACCTAGAAATTCTTTCACCTGACAAAGATGTATTACTAGGCAACAGTATAAAATTCTGGCTTATTTTTATCTTAAGATTTCATCCCAGAAGACATATGAGCACCACACATGTGGTGTCCTCCATTGCTCAGTCAAATCTGCTATCCAGTCGACAAAACACAACTCCCAGTGGGAAAGAAGAGCATAGGTTTAAGTCAAGGTCACTTATTTTCAGTGGCCACCTTTGTTTGTTTGAATTGGACTTTTGTTGCATATTGTTGGACAAATGCAACAAATGCAACAAAAGAATGTCAATGTGCAGAGCTTGCAATATTTACTGTAAAAAGCTGAACTGAAATTTCATTATATCTGAATTCAGAGAAATTATTTTTTGTTCTTGGAGCCAGGTGACTGAAAATTTATCAGAATTTGTAATCTTCACAGTACAAAAATAATATAAGCACTGGACACCTTCCTAATATGCATGCCCATGTTTCAAGTTCAAGAAAAATCAAATGTTATCAGAGAGGTCCTCACAAATATTCTAATTTGATTTGTTCCTATGGTATAAAACCTTAATACATGTATATGGCATGATTCCAATACTAGGTTCTTGTCTAAGAATTCCCTAAGATTTGTTTGTGAACTTAAACTATAAAATTGTAAGTATAATATCACTCAAGTGTTTACTATGCTGCAAGAAAATTTCTAAGTTCTTGACATGCATTTGATCATTTAATCATTATATCCCACCCTGAAGTAATTACTATGACAGCACTAATTTATTACTGAGGAGACAGAGACACAGTGCAGTTATCATAAAGTCTAAAACACACAGGAACGAAATGTGGTAGCCAAGATTTCAATCCTCATCTTACTGCTCTTAAATACTGAACTGATCTACATTGATTCTGGACAAAATTTTATCTATCCTCTATCTATCTATCCCTTATCTATCCTCTATTATCTATCTATTATCTATCTATCTATCTATCTATCTATCTATCTATCTATCTATCATCTATCTATCAATCTATCTATCATCTATCTATCTATCATCTATCTATCTATCTACCTATCATCTATCATCTATCTCTTTATCATCTATCATCTATCATCATCTATCTACCTACCTACCTATAGGCATACCTATCTATTTATTTGAGGGTCACCATAGTATGGTGACTTCATACTCTGGGTGTAAGCTGGAAAGATTTGAATTGAATCATAGGGTGCCTGGGTGGCTCAGTTGGTTAAGTGACTGCCTTTGGCTCAGATCATGATCCCGGAGTCCCAGAATTAAACCCCGCATCAGGCTTCCTGCTCGGCAGGAGGCCTGCTTCTCCCTTTCTCACTCCCTTTGCTTGTGTTCCCTCTCTAGCTGTATTTCTCTGTCAAATAAATAAATATTTTTTTAAAAAAAGATTTGAATTGAATCACAATATTACTACTCTTAAGTTATCTACTATAAAATAATGAAATAAACTACCTAACCTGTATGCTTACATTTCCTTATCCGTGAAACAAATATAATAATAGAACTTAACTCATAGAATTATTGTGGGAATAAATGAGTTAATACATGTAAAAAGTGCTTAAAAGACATATGTGTAAGAGATAGCTATTAGCTTATCTGTTCTTATTTATATACAAACACTTATATGAACACCTATGCACATTTATAGATACACAGAAGTATTGAAGTTAAATTAATATCTTCTGTGTCTTCATATCCACCACATTTTGTGAGTTAGTCTTAATTTTGCTCTATCCTCAGTGGTTATAGCTTAGGAAATGTTTGTTTTTATCTCTACAAAAAAAAAAATAAAGTCCCAATATCTCTGACTCGAATGTTCTTGTTGGCACTAAAGAACAGTAGCAAATGTGTATTGTCATTAAATTGCACTGGCCAATGAGCAACTCAAATAACATCTGTGGTTTGCCAGGACTAAATGTTTCACCTTTGGAGGTTCATCAGATTGATTTTCTTCTTGTATATCTCTCTAAAAGGAAGATATGAGTTAGCGAAGTGATTCAGGATCTTCTGAGTTATCTTCTGTGTCATCATGATGCAATAAAATAATTAGTGGAATTTGTTTCTTGACCCAGGAGCAAACCCAAAACAATATTATATAGTGATAGTTCTCAGTATCTTTCCCACCCTCCAAATAATGACATGAAAAAGACACACCTCTGATCATATATGTCCACTGCTCTGTTTGTGTCCCTTCCTTTGATTGGTTCTAATCTCCATCCTTTCCCTGTAATAAATGTGACCATGAGTATGAGAACTTTCAGTGAATTCTGTGAGTCTAGCAAATTATTAAACCTAAAGGTGGTTTTAGGAAATCCCCAAATAGATAGTTTATGTCCTAATTCTTGGAGAGACTTGGCAGTCTGCAGGACTGTGCTCTTTTTCTCATGTTTGGCTAACCTCCTTTGTATCTTAGGTCTCTAGCGCCTCCAGAGGTATTCAGGGTTGATGTCACATGGCCAAAGACTCCCACCATAGATCACATTGCTAGCATAAATTAGCTACATCCCAAAGTGCCCTAGTAAACAAAGACACTCTTAATATACAGGGCATGAAAGAGCTTAGAAGTCACCTTGCAGGATCTGATCAATCATCAAACTTCTCCTTGAGCAAGGATAATTCTCTACTGCATATCTACTCATTAGCATTTGAAAATGTAATTGTGTCTCCCTCTCTTGGTGTTATGAACTGAGTTGTGCACTCCCCACAATTAATATGTCAAAGTCCTAACCCCTAATGTGACTCTATTTGGAGGTAGGGCTTTTAAAGAAGTAATTAAAGTGGAATGAGGTTATAAGGCTTATATGGGGCCCAAAGCCCATATGACTGATGTCCATTATAAGAAGAGGAAGAGACTCCAGGGATGAGTGAACACAGAAAAGAGGTCACATAAGAACACAGCAAGAAGGTGACCATCTACAAGCCAAGGAGAAATGCTTTTGAAGAAATTAACTTTGCCAGCTCTTGATATTGAACTTGTAGCCTCAGAATTTACAGAAAATAAATTTATGTTATTTAAGCCACCCAGTCTGGTATTTTGCTTTGGAAAGACCAGTAAACCAGTATACCTACCCAAAACCATAAAACTCTAGGCGAATAAATATTATATATATACTTACTTTTTCATTAAATAAAGTTATGTAAATCTATAACTCATGACAGAAAAATAGGTACAAATATTATTATATAAACATGCTAAAACAAATATAATCTATCTATCCATGGGGAATTCAAGATTCAGTATAATAATAAATGCTATCCAGTCCCAATATTATCATATTTGTAAAGGATTCTTCTATTACATTTGTTTAATTGAAGTAAACTATGTTGTCATGAAATTGAAATGCTCTTTGTAGATCAGGTAATTACATCTTTGTTACATTATATATACATATTTCATTTTCATTTTTATGTGCACTTTGATATATTGAAATAGAAGCAATCACATTTTCTTTAGTCTATTCTTTAAAACTGTTTGCAAAACATTTAAAGTGATATTCTTGTATCTCTGTTTTCTTATTGAGAATTAGTCCTGTTTTCTGCACATAGTAAAACCTATGAAAATATTTTGCTTTAGGTCAGAATTTGACCTAAACTATGAAGATTGGTGGTTTCTCATTCCTCAAATGTTCTACTTCTACTTTGAAATTTTATAGCATGATGAATCAAATTTGTTCTTAAGAATTAGGTAGAAAAATCACCGCATTTAACGATAAAAGAAAATTTTATATGTTCTTACATTAAATTGCACCTGCTACATAGGAGGCATTGGTCTTTTGTAAGTGCTGTCTTCATTTTAACTTCCAGGCTGATCCTGCTCCTCACGAATGCTACAATAACAAAGGCATAAGGGTGAGGGAAGGAGTTTAACATAGAAATAAAAACAAATTGAAATATTTTTCTGGTGAATGTTTTCTAAACTGCTTTTTTTCTTAAAACATTCTAATACCTAATATTCTTTTTTATATCAAAGAATTTCAGGCTAATTGTTAGGATCAGATAAACATAAATGTAAACACTTTTTACTACCAGGCTTTACAATGCTGGTAAATCCTTTATACACAGTGTTTTGCTCGCTGTTTTTCTCCCCTTGTCTTAAAATCTACTGAGATTTTAAGCAATATTGGAATGTTTTAACTAGCTGTATGTCTTCTTCTTTTAATGCGAATCAAGTAGGGACTCTGCTCTTACACGTGTTGTCCTTTAATTAAACCAGCTGTAAACTAATCACTGGGTTCTATAAGGCATCGTGTCTATACATGCAAAATTAACGGTGCACAGCATGGGCGATCTCTTTATTTCGACTTTCTTAAAAATCGATGAATGCTGCCACAAGGACAATTTGACAGCAGTGATTCGTATCCTTTGTGAAGACAGCTGTGCTAAAGATAATAAACTTTATTTCTCCCCCACCTTATAGAGGTAGCACAAGGGTGTCCTAGAGGCTTGAAAGAATAAATGTACCTGTTCGAAACCCTGAATTAAATCCTCAGTGAATTAACAGAATGTTAAAAACACACTAAGCCTTGAACTATTGGTTTATGGTGTGGTAAAATGGCTGCTACATGGGGAATCGGGAGGAATGGGCCTCAACCACAAGCTGCTGTGGTGACAGGTCCTTATCACATCACTGGGAGGCCTTCATTGGAACAATTGAGGAAGTGAATTGGATAGCCCATTTTAACTGAAGTCTTCAGAATATTAGGTAGTGAATGGGCATGAAGGTAGGATAGGTTTAGAATATAAAACACCTGGGACATTAAGGACATGAAGTAAATATGAATGAAGGGTTTCCAAAGCAAACAGATCCAGGATTGAAATTATGCTTCTGCCTTTTTTATATACTGTGTGGTCTTGGAAAAAGGTCTTAGCTTACTCAACATCCATTTCCTAATCTATGACATTTGCCTCCTTTATATATAATTTATCATGAGATTTTTCCTTAATAAATGATATTAATCTTTCAAAATAAAGGAATTTCTGGGTTTTTAGAATTCTTAAGAAATTTTATTTTTCTTCTCTTAAAAAAACACAGACAAAATATCTATTGTCTTTTGGAATGCTCATAACCTTTAAATGCACTTAATGTCAAATATTATAATCTTCTAATGAAATACAAAATCATACTCATATTACTAAGTTTTCCTAGTAGTTATTCTTTAGGTATCTCTTTATATACTAAATCCTCCAGTCTCTAGTAGTCTAAAATCTCTACTTATTCAGTTCAACTTTTGATATTTTAAATAGATTATTGTAAACTTCCTTACATGGACCTATAATTCAGGTTAATTCACTTGTAAATTGTCCAAAATTTGGTCTTCTGGTCTTTTTCTTTACTTCTAATTATATCATTAACACCTTCGCCTTCACTTAAAAATCTTCACCCCAAAGCACATTATTTTTTCTATATAAAAATGCAACCATGTACTAAAATTATTATCTTCAAAACAAGTTTCATATTAAAATATTGCATTTTTTAAAATATTATGTTTCACTGATATAATGATAATAATGAAGTAGGCAATTGAAAGTTCTTATGAAATCAGTAATGAACCCTAATGGTGGTAACTAACATTTGGGGTCAACAAAGAACCTTACAGCCTTGGGCTAAGTTTATCCTTCAGAAAGGCCTTTAGCAGTAAGATGTATATAACTTTTCAATTACCAGAAATAAATAATTAGGTAGAAATAAAGTAAAATATAATTTGTGAAAAATTATCAAATGGCTTGCCTATGAGGTCACAACTGTGTTATCTAAGCTCATTACAAACCTAGGCTATCAGATTGCTAATCCCTTGGCCTTTTTACTCTGACAGTTTATATTTATTATTTCAATATTTCATAGTCAAAATTAGTGAACATATAACTTAATTACTTTCTTTCAACATGTGAAAAATATTGTCTTTTTATGGGAATATAAAAATACACAATTTCTTCAAGTTCCTTTAACAATAAAGAAGATCAGAATACTAAGAACTGATGAATATTAAGCTGACAAAAATAATAGCAAAAATGATGATAAAAATATGCTTCTATAACTTTGTTTCTCATAAATTATAAACATTTGTTCTTTTAGTAACAGTTCTATCTATACATAATTGTTAAATATTTATGTTTAAATGAATAAACAGAATATTGGGAGAACCAAGCCGAAATAAAGTTTTAGTTATTGTAGAAACTTTTTTTTTTTTAACCAAGGAATTTCTAATCCAATCTCAGCAGTAATTTTAGATAAGACTAAGTTTTCTTTTTGTTTTTTTGTTTTGTTTTGTTTTTCAGTTCTAGAGGTAATTGGATAGTGGCAGATACTTTCAAAGCTTTAAGAGCTATAGCCAAAAAAAAAGACATGTTTTCCCCACCTTGGGCATGTGAATGCATTTGTTGTCGATTTACATGATGGTTTCCAAATGGATATTTAGTGGCAACCATCAGGAAATGGTTTTTGACAAATTATTAAAGAGAACTCAAAGACAAATAAATGAAATAGTTTATAGTTTCTAATGTAGTTTTTTATTAAGGTAAGGTATTTTTATTAAGGTATACAACATTCTTCCTCCTCACTGTTTTCTAGTTCTTTCATACTATTTGCATGAGATAAACACTGTAAGTCCACTTGTTTATATGTTGGCTTTTTAGGAAGGAAAAGAGAGAAAAACAATGTTATCAGGATTATAACACTGCCAGCTGAGAGACAGAAATAAACATCTTTCTAACAATGATTATGGGATGGAGGGATGGAGTAGTAGCTCAGAAATCAGCAAGAAGTCAAATGGATGTGAAGGAATTGCACAATATAAAGTATATTTGTGACTATGTTTTCATTAATTAAAAAAAAAGGAAGGAAGGAAGGAAGGAGAAAGAAAGAGAAAGAAA
>PITA01000449.1:258946-278108 GCA_004023965.1 Spilogale gracilis | reverse complement strand
ATTTCAAAACACACATCTGTTGGAAATCATGGAACTTTTCCTTGACTTCTCTCTCTCTCTCTCTCTCTCTCTCTCTCTCTCTCTCTCTCTCTCTCTCTCTCACACACACACACACACACACACACACCCTTAACATCCAATACATCTGTTTTTAAATACATTCACATCTCACCACCTCCCTATTTCAGGTGACTTACCTCTCATCTAGATGGTAGCAATATGCTCTTAATTGATTTCTCTGCTTCTCTCCTTGCTCTCCTCCCCCACAGTCTGCACTCCACACAACAGCCAGAGTGGCCCATATAAAAAAAGTTTTCATATCACTCTCACTCCGTTCGTGTCATGTATTCTATTCAAAAGCCTCCAGTGGCTTTCCTGTCTCAAAATATCATGGTATTTGATATTTAGGGTCTTACAGCCTTCAGGGTTATACAAACTGTAGCCCTGGCTATCTCTCTTCCCTCATTTGCTGTCATTCTTCTTCACTCCATGCCAGCCACACTGGCCTACTTTCTAGTTCTCAACCACTGCAGGCTAAGCTCTCTCCCACTCGGGGACCATCACATTTCTTACCCCCACCCTCCGCCCCCGAGAAGCCTCTTTCAGATACTGGCCTGGCTTGCTTCCTGATTAAAGTCTTTGCCCCAACGTTGCCTCCTCCTGATCATCTTGGATATAATAGCACTTCTCCTTTTGTGCCATCATCTAGTCTACTTTACCTTGCTTTTTGCTTCTTCATGGCACTTCTCACCACCTGACCCATCATCTCTTTTTGTCAGCTTCCCCTAGAACAAGAGCTTGAGGAAAGCAAGGACTTTATTTTCTACACTGCTGTGTGACCACTGTAGGTACTCAGTAAATACTTTTCAGATGAACGAACACATCCTGGAAAAGGCAAGGTGGGATGGTTTTGAGTCTTTATATTAGGATGCGGCAGAGGGCACCTGGCTGGCTCAGGCAGTGGTAGAGCACGTGACTCTTGATCTTGGGGTCGTGGGTTCAAGCCCCATGCTGAGTATAAAACTAATTTTAAAAAGATAGAATCATACAAATGAAAGCACCCTGTCCTTGAGAAAAATGCAATAAAAAAGACTGTTTCCTTGGTTCACACGATATGATTCCCTTAGTAAAAGGATGCACCAGAAGAGCTAAGATTGTTTTGCCCAGAAGAGATGAAGAGATAACCACGTTTTTTAGGCTGTTTCCCAAGGTATTCCTGCATCAGTGGCAGATAAACCACCCCCGAGATTCTGTGACTCTGAAGTGGCAGTTCCCCAGTGGATCTTGATACTAAATATCCAACTTAGTAAGGGTTGTTGTAATGAAATTATTGAGGGACTACCATCTATAAAGATGATAGTGGGGGTGGGGGAGTTGCCCGGATCAGGTTACTTCTGTACTTTTCTGGCTTTGGAAGGTATTTGGCAGGCCCTGCTGATCCCTTCCTTGCCCTGGCAGTCTTGAGGGCTTCCAGCCTTGGTGGTGAGTTCTGGGATGTAGAATTGTGTTTTTGTCAAGGTGGAAACTGGCACAGTTACTGCCCAGTCACTTGGCAAAGGCAAGCTCTTATTGTGGCCTTCTTTGGAAGGAAAACGTCTTTACTTTGAAGTTCATGGGCAATGATTTTCTGTGGAACAGATACAGGCAGAAGAAGGAGGTGGAGCATAGGTTATCTGCCCTGAAATCTGCTGTGGAAAGTGGTCAAGCAGATGACGAGCTTGTTCGTGAGTATTACCTCCTTCACCTTCGAAGGTGGATTGGTATCAGCTTAGAAGAGATTGAGAGCATTGACCAGGAGATGAAGATCCTGAGAGAAAAAGACTCCTCAACAGAGGTAAGCCTGGTCACTGCCTGCAGAGCTCAAAAAGCTGCTCGTCAAGAGATTGGAATGTTCTATGGGCAAGCAGTCGGATGAAAATCCTTTTAAGTTGGAAGTCTCGATAAATTCGTTGTCCCTATTAAGCTTAGTGGAGGAAGGCTGAAGGTTGACTAGAGTAGCCTTCTCTCCAGCTTACGGTGGTGTTCCCCAGTGCTTCCTGACCTGTAACACACTAATGGGCATGTGTAATTTTGTGACCTGAGTTGGCTTGGGTTGTGGGAAGTCCTGACCACTAGAGGAATGCATAGGAAGGTGGGCCTTTAAAATCTGTGCTTGACTGTAATAACCAAAGGAGAAGAGGAATGGGATAGGAATGGACGGGAAAATGGCACCAGAAGAGGGAGAGAAAAGACTAGAAAGAAGATGAAAGGAACGATTGGGAATATATTTAGATTGTGGGGAGGAATCCAAATGTACTCTCACACCCTTAGATCCCCCAAATATGAGACACAGAAGGACTTCTCCATGCACAAAGTGGTGGGTATACTGATAAAGCTCAGCGTGACACAGCTCTGGCTATCTTTGAAAATCGTCACCTTGTTTTGGAGCTGCTGCTTCAAAACTAGGCTCTGCTGCCACTTACTTTCTGGTTCAGGATCCCAACATGGGTTGAGTTGAATTTATCAGCTGGCCACAGGCCTTGATTTAAGTCCTCTGAGAAACCCTTTCCTTAATTTGACTTGTCCTAATTAGCCCAGGAGCTTAGGCCTCTGGGGAACATCAACCTCGCTCCTCCCATTAAAGGAGCAAAGCATAACCAATTAGGATTCTAAGGCCATAAGGCCCCTAGAGCATATCTAGGTGAGTAGCTTTCTGGCATTTTGAGGCTGGGCTCTTCTGCGTCTTCCCCCTGCCCTGTCTGTAGTCATCATTGTTGAATGCTCTCCTATTTGGTATTGGGATGGGCTCTGGAAGTGATGACCCTAGACCCAAGTGACTTTGTTTCGGCATGCCCCTGGAGAGCCAGGGTTCCTTCAGACATTTCTGCATGCCACTGTATGAAAACTGCCAACACATTCTTTTACCCCTTGCCTTTAAGAACACCCTTTTCTAAAAACCTTGGGGGTTCGAGACAGGTAATTGCATAGTTACCTCAGAAGGGGGTTTCAGAAGAAGGGTCTCAGTGACTCAGCTTTAGCACTGAAGGCCAGGCCGAGGAAAGGGACTTGAGGTTCAGCTCAAGGGATTTAGCTGGACCACCAAAAAAGTCTTTGGAACCTCCTTCTTTGGAGGGGAAGATTGTAAAGCCAAGGGATCTTTTTAACTTTTGGTGACATGATTTATTGGAGAGCTTTCTCTTCCTCTTCGTTCAGCAGGGTACTCTGGCCTCCTCAGGAGAGCTGAGCGGCCTCCGCCATTAGTATTTTGCTGTTGTCTCTGAGAGACCAAGAAATAGGGAGCAGGCAAAGTTTGACTCCAGGGCTTTTCAAGCACCAGAAGACTTAAGAGCCTGCATAGCGGGGTAGGCAGAATGGTAGAAATGGACTTCTGATCACTTAATTTCCTTTCCAGGCATCAGCTTCTCATTCAGCTCGTCAGGACAGGCCTCCAATGAAGCCCTTTATTCTCACTCGGAATGTGGCCCAAGCCAAGTAGGTAGTACTAAAAAGTGGGTTGCCTTTGTAGGCCCCCTGCTTTTGTGGTTTCATTGTGGTGCGTGAGAAATGGATAAAATGGGCATCGTTGAAAGGCCACGTCATGTGCTCGACTGCAGTTGCTGTTCTTTCATCAGAGGGATGTTATCTCAGATACTTTCCATACGTCTCTCTTCATCAAACGTTTCCCTCACAAACTCGAGCTTAACAGTAGGCCCAAATGGAAACCAACAGAAACAAAGGTATCAGAAAGAGGAAAGGAATCTCATGGAGCATGGCAGACTTCACTTGTTTCCCATTATTGCCTTCAGCTGCAATTCTCAAAAGGACATATTTGCCTATTTAGGATTTAATTCTGAGCTCCAGAGATGCTTTTCCACAGGGTACAGGGAAGTCTCCTTCCTCTGTGTACCTTTTTGACCCACCAACTATAAACAGCCCTTCCATGTTGTCATCACTGCCCTGTGGGACGTTGGCCCCTGGGATTGCTTTCTGGGTGATGGGCCCGAGCTGTTTATCTTCTCATGAAAGCCCTTGACTGTAATGTACCTTCCCAGGTGCCGCTTTTTACATATCCTCCCAGGTGTTTATACAGCTCCTCAGAATATAGCTAGGCAGGGGAGCAAGGATGAGACAGACACAGGTATTGTCACTAAAGAGAAGAGGCTTTTGAACAGTCCTGTTTCTGTTTAGTTTTCTAAACGTAATGTGATTCTTGCAGAGTATTTGGAGCTGGCTATCCAAGTCTGGCATCAATGACGGTGAATGACTGGTATGAACAGCATCGGAAACATGGAGCATTACCAGATCAGGGCATAGCCAAGACACTGCCAGGTATGCCGGGGTAGGAGGAGAGTAGTTACACTGTTGGTTCCTTGCTCCCTAGCAATTCAGTTCAGACCAGGTATTGTTGCCCTTTAGGAGCAGAAGTGATCTGGATGAAGATGCTAGGCAATCATTTTTATTTTATCTATTATGAAGATAAATAGCAGGTGATTCTGGGAGGATGGGGGCAGTGGCTGCATGATTTTGGAATCCTTTCAGGTGTCCTGGCATTAAAAACAAAACTGAGCAGCTAGATAGCAAAAGCAAAAGTCGGATGGATGGCAGTTCCACTTCTGGTAATGGCTGGGGAGGTTGTATCAAGGCCAGTCCCTCCCACAGATAATAACTACAGACTGAAGAAATTAAAACAACTCCCCAGAGGACCTAGAGAATGACCAAAAGCGGATATGGGTTGGAGGGCAATCAACACTTAGAAGAAAGGAGTGGTTGGAATTTCTTGAGGGCAGGGGCTTTGACTTAACTGCATTCTTGGTGCCCACCTTGACAATTAGACCATGGTGCATACTTGGAGGCATCTACAGAAGGGAAAGATGGAGAGGGTGGCCAGTATAAAGATGGAACCAGTATGGTATATTAGAAAAAGCATGGACAGACCTGGGGTAACCGATTATTCCTGCCACTTAATAGATAGGACATCATCTAGCCCCTGTAAGTGTCTGTTTCCTTATCTGGTGTGTTACCTCTTTTGATCCTCCTAACAACCCTGTGAGGCAGATGTTCTTATCCCCACATTAGGATGAGGAAATGGTGTCTGAGAACTGGCTTACACAGAGTCAGCATTGCTAGAAACTGGCCAAGGTTGGATTTGAATTCGGATCTTAAAATTCGCAATTCCAGAGCTTTTCCCATTATAGCACAGAGAAGAGAAGAGTGGTCATTTAGAACGGTTTCCTGTTTCTTAGAGCTTCTCACCCATTGGCAGTCCACGGTCATGGTGATGTGGGTATAGGTGAAACTTGATAGAAACATACAGTCTTACTGGTTAAGAAATGAGAGAAATGAGACAATATATCCTGTAAAGGAAAGACCCACAGAGGAGGAGCCCTGATTCTCTCCATATACCTCGCCTAAATCTCAGGCTGACACCTAAGCTATGCGTGCCCGGCATAGACGCCAAGCATCCTAGATAGGGCTAAAATAACTGAATGGAGGATTCAACTTCTTGCCTGATGCCGAGGAAAGAGAATTTAGAACTTTGGGTTCTAGACAAATGAACTGCCTGCTAAAATGAAAAATCAGTACTCTTTAGCGGAATGAAAGAGAATTCAGTCTCTACAACATACCATTCACAAAGTCTGGCATTTAATCCTGAACCACCCTGCATATGGGGGAAAGATAAATAGGAAAATGTGACTTACACTCAGAAGGAAAGCAGTCAGTGGAGACCAACCCTAGATGACGCAGATGTTGAATTCGCAGACAAGGAATTTTAGGGAGCATATTTGCATGATCAAGGGCAGAGGGGAAAATGTGCTTGTAGTGAGTGAAAAATCTCAGCGGGTAATGTCCAATATAATTTCCATTTACAAACATACCTGCTACCCAGAAGCAGATATTATTTTAGCCCATGTGGACCATTGACGCCCCCTTGAGATTACAACATGTACATTCCTAAATCGTTGTGGGTAGACTTTCAAGTATCTTAACTTGTTTCTGGACATGCAGCTTGTTTATAAACCTCTTAATTTTTAACATCAAGTAGAAAACACCTCCTATTAAAAACATTTCACAAGTTCTACTTAGTGTCAGCCATTGCCAGCATTGCATTCTGTCACTAGAGAATCCAGTGGCATCTGCTATGTTGCAAGGTTTCAAGATAGCCTTAACTTTAAACACTTGTGCCCATTAGTTGTGATGGATATAAATGTGCCTCCTAGTTCACTTTGAGTCAAAAGCTAAAACTGAATCTAACTTTGTCTTATTGGTAGGTAATAACTGAAAATAAAGATTTTATTTTCATGCTCGAAAAAAAAAAAACAAGGAAAAAAGAGAAATAGCAGCAAAGTAGGAGCTATATACAAAAAATTCTGAAGCTGAAAAATATAATATCTCAAGTTTGGAAACCTATTAGATGAGCTTAATAGCAAATTGGCAGTGACAGAAGAAAGTGTCATTTAACTCAAAGATAGATCAGTACCAGTTAAACAGTCTGAAAAACCAAAAATTGGAAAAAAGTAAAATGGGGATTCTGTGACCCATGGAATAAGGTAAAAAGTCCGATCATATGTACAGTTGAAATACCAGTAGGAAAGGAGAGAGAGAGAGAAGGGGCCAGAAACAAAATTGAAGAAAAGATGGCTGAAATGTCCCCTAAATCAGTGAAACACAAATTGGCAAATTCAGAAATCTAGTCAAGCCCCAGCAAGTTAAATACAAAGAAAACCACACATGGGCACATCATAGTCAAACTGCTGAAAACCGAAGAAAAAGAGAAAAATCTTGAAAGCAGCCAAGGATAAAGTACACATTACACTTAGAAGAATAATGGCATGAGTTGTTTCTGACTTCCCATGGGAAACAGTGGGAGCCAGAGACAGTGGAATAAGATCTCGTGAGTTTTGGGGAGCGGGGAGACCTGTCACCTCAGACTTTTATACCCAGTGAAAATAACCCCCAAAATGAAGGCATAATGAAGACATTTTCAGATAAAGCTGAAGAAATTCTTCACCAGGAAACTGGCGTTATGAGAAATTCTGAACAACATTCCTTAGGCTGGAGGGAATGAACAGCATATGGCTTCTCAGGGCCCAAAATTATATTATCACCCAGTGGGGATTCCACTGCATGGAGATGTAATACATATGAGAGCCATAGCAAAAATGACAGACTAGATGGAACCATTTTTTGTGAGAGTCTTCTGTGTTCTGTAAAGTGGCACATAATATCCATTGCTGTGTAACAAATTACTCCAAAATGGCACAATTAAAATAATAAATCTTTACTGTCACATATTTTCTGAGGGTGAGGAACCCAGGATCAGCTTCACTGGGTGATTCTGGCTTAGGGTCTCTTGAGGTTGCAGTCAGGCTGTCAGCTGGGGCAGCAGACTCCTGAGAGCTTGACTGAGGCTGGAGCGTCTGCTTCCAGCTCATTGGCTCATTCATGTGGCTGTTGGCAGGAGGCCTCCCCTTGTGGGTCCCTCCGTGGAGTCGCTCACAGCTAGGAGCTTCCTCTCATCCAGACTGAATGGTCTGAATGAGAATGGCGGGGATAGAAGCCCCAATATCTTTTATAACCTAACACTGGAAGTGACATACCATGACTTGTGCCATATTCTGTTGGTCACATAGTGTGGGAGAGGGCGCCATAAAAGCACAAATACCAGGCGGCGGAGATAGTTGGGGTCTCTGTCTTTGAGGCTGCCTCCCACGTAGTTCAATATTAGCTCTGAGTAGACTGGCAAGTTAGGAAGGAATACTGTATTACCTAGACCAACCACTTCAAAAATAATGCTTCAAGGGGCGCCTGAGTGGCTCAGTCAGTTGAGCGTCCAACTCTTGATTTCAGCTCAGGTCATGATTTCAGGGTCATGAGATCAAGGCCCGTGTCGGGCTCACACCCTCTGCTTGGGATGCCTCCTCTCTCTCTGCCCCTCCCTGTGCTCACACTTCCCCCCTCCAATAAATAACAAATCTTTTTTAAGAAATAACGCATCAAGAGAATAAGAAGACAAGCCACAGACTGGCAGAAAATATTTGCCAAACACACCTCTGATAAAAGACTCTTATCCAAAACATACAAGGAATTCTTAAAGCCCAACAATCAGGAAACAAACACCCCCAATTAAAAAATAGGCAGAAGACCTGGATAGACACCTCACCGAAGAAGATCTACAGAGGGCAAAGAAGCTCAACATCACATGTCATTAGGGAATCATGAATTAAAACAATGATGATACCACTGCCCTCATCTAAGAATGGGCAAAATCCCACACACCAACAACACCAAATGTTGGTATGGATACGGAGCAGCAAGGGCTCTGATTCACTGCTGATCGCGAGGCCAAGCGCAATCAATAGCCACTTTGGAAGACAGTTTCTTACAAAACGAAACATACTTTTACCATACAGTCCAGCATTCCTGCTCCATGATGTTTACCCAGATGAGCTGAAAACAGGTCGACACAAAAACCTGCACACAGGTGGTTATGGCAGCTTTATTTGTAATTGCCAAAACTTGGAAGCAACCAGGATGTCCTCAGTAGGTTGAACAGATAAAGAGTGGTACGTCCAATCGAATAGTATTCAATGCTTTAAAAAAAAAGAGCCATGAAGCCATAAGAAGACATGGAAATGCATATTAATACATATTACTAAGTGAAAGAAGCTGATCTGGGAAGGTTACATTCTACATGATTCCAACTTTAAGACTTTCTGAGAACGGCAAAACCAGAGAGTAAATGGGTCAGTGATTGCCAAGAATTAGAGGAGAAGGACGGACAAATAGGTGGAGCACAGAGGATTTTTTAGGGCAGTGAAACTATCTTGTATGATAATATAATAGCAGATACGCATCATTATATATATTTTCCCAAACCCGTAGAATGCACACCACCAAGAAGGAACCCTTTTGTAAACTGCATTTTGGACAACACTGGTGTGTCAGTGTGGGTTCGTTGACTGTAACAAATGTACCAGTCTGGTACAGGATGTTGATGGGGGAGCTATGCCTCTCTGGGGGCAGGGAGTATATGACAACACTGTGTATTTTGCATTCAGTTTTACTGTGAACCTACAACTACTCTATAAAGTAGTCAATTTTAAGAAATAAGGCAAAGAGACAAAGCTACAAAGTCAATAGTGAAAATAAAAAAGAAGAAAGCAAGCAAGAATGAATAGAGAGGCAAAAAAAAAAAACCACACACACACACACACACACACACACACACACACAAACAGAGGAGGGGAACAGAAAACCAATAGCAGAGTGGCAGATCCCATTCCAGTCATATCGGTAATTATCCTAAATGTAAATGGAATAAACCTCCAAGTTAGAAATCAGAGATTGATTTTGGGCTCAGCTGTATACAAGAGATGCATTTTAATTAGAAAGGTACAGATTGGTTGAAAGTGAAAAGAGGAGAAAGCATCTGCCATGCTGACAGTAAGCATAAGAAAGCTGGAGTAGCCATAGTAATAATATCAGGTGAAGTAGACTTCAAGGCAGAAGGCATTACTGGATATAAACAAGGGTGTTTCATACCAATAGAAGGAGCAATTTATCTGGAAGACCTAGCAGTGAGAAACACGTTCGTGTCTAATAAGCTTCTTTAAATTACATGAATTCAAAATTGACAGACTTAACTGGAGAAACAGACAAATCTAGTTGGAGTGAGTAATAATTTCTCTTTCACTAATTGAAAGAATTACTAGACAGAAGATCAGTAAGGACGTAGATGATCTGGACAACACTAGCAGCCACTGTAACCTGTTCCACATGTATAGAACTGTTTATCCAACAGCCACAAAGTACACCTTTTTTCAAATGCGCGTGGCACATTCATCAAGGGAGACGATATTCTGGGCCATCAAAGAAGTCTCAGTAAGTTCCAGAGATTGAAATCACACTAAATATGTTCTCTGACCCCAGTGGAATTAAATTAGCAATCACTAACAATATACCTAACGAAGTCTTCAAAATATTTGTGCATTAAACAGCACACTTTGCAACAACTCGCAGGTCAAAAGAGAAATCACAAAATGAGAAAATCTTTTCAACTGAACGACAATGAAAATACATCAAAGCTTGTGGCATACAGCTAAAGCCGTGCCGACAGGGGAAATGTGTAACTTTCAGTGCTGGCATTAGGAAAAAAGAGAAAGGGTAAAGTTAATTACCTGAGGTTCTAGCTGAAGAAGTTGGGGGAAAACAAGAACAGAGTAAGCCCAAAGTAAATTGAAAAAGGGAAACAATAAAAGGTGTAGAGAATCTAGGGGTGGTGGTGGTGGCACCTGGACACGAGCTGCACATGGGTGCACCCTCGTGACCCGGCAGTGGTGCTCCTGGGTTTGTACCCCAGAGTACTGAGACCATACATCCACAATAGGCTTGTACAGGAATGTCCATAGCAGCATTATCTGTAATACCCCAAGCTGGACACTACTCAAATGCCTAGACATAATAGAATGGATACAGAATTCTGGGTGTGTTCACATAATGAAATACTATTTAGCAACAAGCTTAAACTCCCTTTAGTTCTTGAGCGATCAGTGGCAAATCTAGCAGAATTTTGCAGACATGATTAGGAGCGAGAAAAGCCAGACACAAAAGAATGTAGACTATGTGAGTCGATTCCTATAAAGCGCACAGACAGGCGAAACTTGTATAGGCTGGTTAAAGGCCAGTGTAGTATTCACCCTTACCGGGGTATCATGAACGGAACTGGACCTCAGGGGGCCCTCTGTGGAGTTAGTGTTTCGCATCTGATCTGAGTACTGATTACAGAGATGTGTTCAGATGTGGAAATTCATTGGGCATATATGTCTATACGTGTATTTCAGGAATAACAAAAACAAACTCATGGGCAACATTTCCTTTTTTTTCTTTTTTTTTAAACATTTTATTTGTTTATGTGCTTATTTATTTGAGCAAGAGAGAGAGCAAACACAAGCAGGGGGAGGGGCAGAGGAAGAGGGCCAAGCACACACCCCGCTGAGCAGGGAGCCCCCCACGGGGCTCGATCCCTGGACTCCAGGACTGGAACCCGAGCCTAAGGCAGATGCTTAACTGACTGAGCCACACAGGCGCCTCTCATGGGCAGCATTTTCACCAAAGTAGGTGACAACATATCTTCATGAGCTTCAAAATAAAAACAGATAAGGGCAAGTCACTCATAACAACAAGATCAACAAGTGATTGGCGTCAGTGGCGTAGGAGAAAGCAGAAAGAGTTGGCAGACCCACCTGAGAGACCTGACAGGCAGCAGAATTCCAAAACAGCAAGCGGGCATTCCCTCCACAGTGTGGCACTCCAGTGTAAGGACAGCAGTGGGAAAGGGAGGGGTTTTGTCCTCCAGTAAAAACTGGGTGAGTTCAAGAGACCTGTGGTCAGAGTCCGAAAGAGGCAGAGAAAGTCCAGTCTGTATTGAACTCTTGACAAGGACCCACCAGATCTTGCTTCCAGGAACAGGGTCCCACACTGAGGAGAAATGCTGATGATGGAATGGACATTGAGTAGAACAGGGACTGTAAAGAAGGAGGAAATGGAAGGTTCGGGTAAAAGTGGGCAAGAGGACCAGAGCCAAGAACTCCAGTGAAGCGAGTTGTCGTATTTCTTTAACAGACACAAAAACAGCAGAAGAGGAGCCTCTGTGAAGTTAGAAAAGCCGCCTTGAACCATACTTTCTAAAAGTTCAGGAGAACTTATTGCACATGAGGGTGAACAACAGATGGTGGTGCTGGTTGTGCAGCTCTGAATATACTAAAACCACTGAACTGTACCCTTTCAATGGGTGAATTTTATGGTATGTGAAATTTGTCTCAATAAATCTGTGAAAAATGGAACACAAAATTATCAAGGTCACCTCCCACACAAAGTTATTGTGGCAAAGGGGAATCAAAAGCACTCCAGAAAGACACACTCAAAAAATAACAAATCTAAAATATATACTGTTTTTAAAAATTGAAGTTAATATGTTTACTGTTATAAACATATATATTGTTTAAAAATTAGTTGCCAGGCATTAAGAAAACTGTGTAAGACAGGAACAAAGAGTATAAAGCAGGATTTGTAAAACACAGAAAAGTGGTGACAACTTGGCAGAAAGAAGAATCATTTCAGAAGCGAAAGCAGAACCAGAGGAAAACAAGACTGGGTAAACAGTACAGAAAGTGCTTGGCTAAGGTAAAAGGGAAAATGTTCTAAAAAAAAAAAGCAGCAAAGATAAACACAACTCGAGAAGTGGCAAGTATTAAGGATAGCAAAGAAAACACGACTTTTGGATAATAGGACCATCTACTGAAGAAAACCAAAGCAAGGAAAAAGAATAAATGCTACAAACTAGTGTTAAGGAAACCCTGGCGTCTAAAAAAGATTCACTTTGATAAAGCACACCCTGTACCTGAGACCAACCACAAGACACATTGTCATAAAATTACTAGACTTTAAAGAAGAAAAAAAATGCCGCAGTCATTTCAGCAAAAACAGCAGATGATTTATAAAGAAAAGAAAACTAGATCACCCTCCAACTTATGTGACACCAGTGCTTTATGCCAGAATAAAACAGAGAAACGTATAGTTAAGATACTCAGGGGGAGCAATGTGAGCCAAGGACATGATCCCTGGTAAAACTGACCATTGAGTATAAAGGGTGCAGACATTTATCAGCATAGAAGAGCTCAGGAAATATTGTTCCCGTGATCCCCTCCTAAGGAATTTGCTAGAGAATGAGCCTCAGACAACAAAAATGATGAGAAAGGCATCATCTGAGGACTGGTAGGCAGGCACTAGTCACTTGTAGTTAACTAAGACTAAATGGAGGGTTAAAAGGGAGAGAGCAGAGTGTAATAATGTTTATCTGCTCAGTGCTCAGGTAATTGCAATTTTTAAAAATGGCAAGAAAAAAAAAAGAACTGTTCTCAGTAATTATATTGGTGGAAATGTTAGTGTTATTCCAACATCGTGTGTAAGGTGAGATAGTGTAAGTGAGCAGTTAGGAGATATTCTAACTCTGTCATCCTCCATCTCTGAGAACTAAGACTTTTCATGTGGAAAAATACAGATGAAAAACATTTAAGTCAGAAATAAAACAAACCTGTAGTGCTGAATAGGAACTCATGAGGAATTGTATTGAGAAGTAAACACACATGCGCACGCACACACAAACACACACGCACACATACACACATACACCCTTGTGGTCTTGAAATACCATTCCCATTAAAAGAAATCAGGTTGTCTTTTTTTTTTAAGATTTTATTTATTTGACAGAGAGAAACACAGTGAGAGAGGGAACGCAAGCAGGGGGAGCGAGAGAGGGAGAAGCAGGCTTCCCGCGGAGCAGGGAGCCCGATGTGGGACCCGATCCCAGGTCTCCGGGATCATGACCTGAGCCGAAAGCAGTCGCTTAACCAACTGAGCCACCCAGGCGCCCCAGAAATCAGGTTGTCTTAAAGAAATAGCTAAGTCAGGGGAAGGAAATAAACAAGATGGGTTGGGAACATCTTGTTATAAAGACAGAGAAGAAATTTTCAGAGCTAACAAGGGTCGTAGCAGTAGGACTTGGAAGCTAATTTTAAAATGTTTCCAGGGCATCTGAGGGTCTTAGAGGGTTAAGCCTCTGCCTTCAGCTCAGGTCATGATCTCAGGGTCCTGGGATCAAGGCCCAAATCCAGGTCTCTGCTCAGCAGGGAGACTGCTTCCTCCTCTCTCTCTGCCTGTCTCTCCGCCTGCCTCTCTGCCTACCTGTGATCTCGCTCTCTGTCAAATAAATAAATAAAATCTTTAAAGAAAAAAGAAAATGTTTCCACTGGGCAGAGATGGTTTGGCTTCAGAAAGGGTTAATTGTCAGTAGCAGCGATCACTTCCAGAGTCCACATCTGGGTTTCTAGTATCATTCTCTAATTTAAAAAAGAAAAAATCAGGGCCCCTTCAGGAAATGGCTGCTTCTAGGCTGGGGCAGAGAATATACAAGAGGAGCCTGAAGCATCTTTCACTACTGGACAACAGAGAAGCACTTAATTCATTAATTGATTAATTAAAACCTAAGCCTGTTAATGGGACACAGGCCTGCTGAAAGAACTCTTGCTGGCCCAAACTTGAAGAATTTGAGCCAGAAAATAGCAATTTGGAATCACAGTACAAAAAATCGGGCGCCTGGGGGGCTCAGTTATTACATGTCTGCCTTCAGCTCAGGTCATGATCCCAGGGTCCTAGGATCAAGTCCTACATCTGGCTCCCTGCTTAGTGGGGACCCTGCTTCTCCCTCTCCCACTCCCCTTGCTTGTGTTCCCTCTTTTGCTGTCTCTCTCTGTCAAATAAATAAAATCTTTAAAAAAAATTTTAAAAATCAAATAAATCGCCATGGGTCTATACTGAAATAAATAAATGATCAAAGAAATAAATGGAGAAGAAACAAAGCTCCCCTACAGGAAAATTCTAAATAATCTATGTATATATTCCCGTCTCAAGGACGTGCCACATAACTCCTCACCCCTTAAGTGTGGGCTGTTTATAGTGACTTGCTTCTAAAGACAACAGTGTGGAAGGAGGGGGGAAGAGTTAACCTCACTTACAAACACTGCCCTAGTTGGATAATCTAGGTTAACATCAGAAGTGAGAAGGGATGTTGATGGTGTTTTGCCTTCGTTTGATGTGATGAGACGGGCACTTCAACCTTTATGATACTCTCTTCCAAAGCCCATAACCCCGGGTCTGATTATGAAAAAAGCATGCAGGCAGCCTTAAATCGAGGGATAGTCCTGCAAAATACCTGACGAGTACTCACCCACACTGCCCAGGTCCTCAAAAACAAGGAATATCTGCGAAATTGTCTCAGCCAAGAGGAGACAAAAGAGACAGAGGACCAGTGTGTCCCGTTCTGGATGGGAGCCTGGGACGAAAAAGGACATTAGGTAAAACCTCAGGGAAAAAGTAGTCTAAGATGCTAATAACAGGGAAAACCAGGTACAGATAGAAAGGAACTCCACACTAACTTCTCACTTTTTCTATAACTTTAGAATTATTCTAAAATTTAAAAGCTTATTTTAAACGTAGTTTTTGGAAATCATTGTGGTTGGTTAAAACCCGTCAAACCCATGAGTCATAATGATATTTAAAACCAAAAAGTGTTCAGTTTCAGAACCCATTGATTCCCTTGACAGGTGGTAAATAAAGTGAAAGAATTGAGAGTCGATCTTGTCCTTCTTCCCCCTGGGTAACTACACAGTAGTAGATGAGGGGAAGCTGCTCTTTGGGAAAGCATTCTAGTTAATAAAAAAAGAAATGTTAAAATTAGGAGTGTGGACTTTTTGAAACCCCCAGAAAATCAGTGAATTCAGGCATCGAGCATCAACAGCTACTGACATCACAACACATGAGACACAGATGTTATGTGCCACCTGATGAGGGAACACAGTCCCCGCTAGAGTCATGCCATAGGGGCTGACCCTGAGTTGGATCAGCCTCTGCATCCACTTGCCAGGCTGCAGAAATACAGAAGACGCCTTCGGATGGCAGCAGGACTATGCAGTCGGCAAGATCCAGATTTGGGAAACTCTGCAGGTCAAATGCTCCAATTTCTTCCAATGGATAACTTGTAAGGAAAGAAAGGGATGGGGTTGGAGCCTGTAGATTAAGGAGATACCAAAATATTTGTAAATGAGCAAGATTGACCTTAAAATACATTATGCTCAGTGAAAGAAGTGAGACCCAAAGACCGTAGGTTGTTTGATTCCATTAACAGGAGGAGATTTCCAGAATAGGCACGTGTATAAGAGAAAGAAGGTAGCCTGCTGACAGCCAGGGGCTACGGGGAGGGAAAGAATGGGAATCAACATACGTGGGCACAAGGGAGCTTTTTGGGGTCGTGGAAATTGTTTTTCACGGGTTATGGTTTCACAAGTCTGTACTAAAAATCATTGAGTAAAAAAAGGTACAAACGGACATCTCTGGCGTGTAGGGATGCACACTTGGGTCATAAAGCTATAATAAACTTCAGCAGGAAGTTACTACTATGAAAGTTGGCATAGTGGTTACCTTTTGGGAGGAAAAGGGGGGCAGTCCTGATTTAGAAGATGCTCCTGGAGAAGCTTGTGGGATAGTTACAGAAGCTCTATTTCTTGGCTCAGATGGAGACGACAAATGTCTAGATTCCTTATAAAAACTTAAAAATTACATATATTTTGTGTGGTTTCCAATATGTTTTATTTTACAATAAAAATAGGTGGGTTTTTTTTAAGATTTTACTTATTAGACAGAGAGAAACATAGCCAGAGAGGGAACACAAGCAGGGGGAGTGAGAGAGGGAGAAGCAGGCTTCCCGCCGAGCAGGGAGCCTGATGTGGGACTCGATCCTGGGTCTCCGGGTTCATGACCCGAGCCGAAGGCAGTCGCTTAACCAGCTGAGCCACCCAGGCACCCCGAGGTGTTTTGTTTTTTTTTTTTAAGATTTTATTTATTTGACAGAGAGAAACACAGCCAGAGACGGAACACAAGCAGGGGGAGTGAGAAAGGAAGAAGCAGGCTTCCTGCCGAGCAGGGAGCCCGATGTGGGACTCGATTCCGGGTCTCCAGGATCATGACCTGAGCCAAAGGTAGTTGCTTAACCAACTGAGCCACCAAGGTGTTTTTTTTTAAAAAAACAACACAAAGGTCGTAAGCTGCGGGAAGGGATCAGATCCCCATGTGTTTTATTTTTTGTCATAATAATGAGACTCTTTCTCATGGGCAAACTCAGGGTAGCCAGGAAAATGCTCCTTTATGTCACAAAGGGAAAACAAAATGAATGCAAAAGAGGGAGGTGACAGTTGGTTTAATTTCTCTCAGGTGTACACTGTATGACAAGTGCCATCTGGATTTCAGACCCTGTTCCTGTGTCAAAGAGCATGGGTACTCTTTTCTAGTAGGTTCAGCTGCCCTGTGATTTATAGTTTGATGTGTGCACACGCACGCACACACACACGCGCAGAAATATATAGCTATAATAAAGGAACTGGACTGAGGGGCAAAGTCACCTGCAGTCCCTCCTTCCTGACATACCACAAATCATTAAATCATTAAATATTTTTCCTTGAGCCTTTCTGGCTTGCTGGGGTTCTGTTTGGCAATTGTTTTTTGTTTGTGTATGTGGGGGGCGGGGGGGGGGAGAAGGGGCGCTTTTTGGCAAAAAGTCGTTCCCAAAATAGAATTCATTCTGTGAATTCAACTTCTACGTTTTGTCCTTCTCATGAATATCACTCAGAGCATTGTTTCTTAACTATTATTTAACAGGTCATGTATTAAGTAATCTCAGTATTCTCCATGACTCCGCTGGCCACCTGCCTTGTTCTCATTTTATGCAGTTGCATTCAGACTGGAGCCGAGGCCCCTGATGTTCCCTCAGTTTGTCACCCCTGCTTTCTCGTTTTTTCCACTGCAGCAGAGCTCAAAAGAAGTACTCAGCAACAGGAAAATCAGGAACAGAAGGAGGAGGATGAGGAGGATGAACAAACTCTCCACAGAGCTCGGGAGTGGGATGACTGGAAGGACACCCATCCTAAGGGCTATGGCAACCGACAGAACATGGGTTAGCCCTCCTACAACAAAACGGGACTCCAGGGGTCACATCTTCCCGTCCCCGGGCTCCTGCTTCAGCTGTGTACAACGAAGGCAAAATAAAGTGTCAAACAATTAAGTGTGTGTTTGTAGCCTAGGTGACGAGCCAGCAATCTTTTTTGGCATTCTCCTCTTCATCATGGTGTATTCTAGTTTCTGAAATGGAAAGAAAAAGGTACTGAGAAGTGGCTCTGTGTAATCAATGTCTATATGAATTCTCTTTAAAAATAATAATAAAAGTCCTTTCTGTTACATGAGCCTGTGCAGAAATTTGGATATCAGCTGCCTTCTTTTTGAGGGGAATGGCGTCAGCTATGGGCCCCCCCCTCCCGAGCTTATGGGAAGAGCCTGAGCATCTCCCTTTGGTGTGGGCAGTGAATTTTCCAGCATCAGATCAGCTGCCCAGAGGAGCCGGCACTTGCTTCCTCCTTCCTGCCCTAGGAATGAGCAGCTGTACAATGACCCAACACTCTGCCTTACAAGGCAAGGGTGCAAAAGCCAGGACTTACCTGCCACACAGCACTGTTCCAGGAATTCGAGCCGTAAATGAATGAAGCACGACATGAACAGAGGTCCCCTCCACCTAATGGGCCTCAGCCAGGAGAAAGGAGAGAAACGGCATGTGCCATGCCAGTCGTCCTTGTGTGTGCACCTGGGGCTGGGACCTTGACTGTCACGGAACTATTGGCCATAACCCTTAGGGTAAAGAGCAGCTTGGGCTGCAGCCCAGCTCCCAAGTGGGCTGTCGGAGGACTGGCCCTGCTTGTTCGTACTGTGCGATACCCGGCAGAGTCTGCAGTGGGAGACAGGCCAAGGCGGTCATTTTGCTGGTTGTTAAGTTGTTTGCAGCCCTGCGGGTAACTGGGTGTGGAGAGGAGGATGGCACAGATGATGTGGAAGGGTGCCTACTTTCTGTGGTAGAAGTCCTCAGCTCTCGGGTTGATACCCTAAAAAAAGCAGCCATGTGTTGAAACGTAATCTGTGTAGAACATATGCTTTTGTTCCATGTGGCTTAGGTACACTTGGGCTTTGGTTTTGGTTTTATCATTTTATTAGAGAACAAGCAGTGGGGAGGGGCAGCGGGAAAGGGACAAGCAGACTCCCCGTTGCAGGGCTCGATCCCAGGACCCCAAGATCATGACCTGAGCAGAAGGCAGACGCCCAACTGGCTGAACCACCCAGGCGCCCCTTAGGTTTTCTTTCAAGAGAAAGATGACTCAGCCTTCCTAGCCTCTGCAGTCTAGCTTAGGTTTGAACAGGAGAGTCAAGTCCCTCTTGTTTAGGGGGTGGTTCGTCGAGGGCTGTCAGGCGAGGAGTAGGAGGAGGTCATGTTTAGTGAGAGAGGACAGAAGACTACCAGTCCTCTATTCGTACGCTGTTTAACAAAGGACTCCCCTCACCCTCACAACATAAAGCTCCAGAAACTGTTAGAGCACAGATTAAGTTCCCCCAAGGATTTGGGAAGCAAACATTCATTTTTAGCTCTCTTCCAGTTCCTGCCAGATTTCCTGTAGCAATGGCCTATTTCCTGCCCTTGAAACTCCACCCCGAGTTCATTCTCAAAATGGGCCGGGGGGGGGGGGGGGGGGGG
>PITA01000449.1:118968-258846 GCA_004023965.1 Spilogale gracilis | reverse complement strand
ACCTCCCCGTCTGGGGATGAGCCCTAGCAGGGAGGTTGGTCAGTGGCGGCAGCCATGAGAACACACTGGAGCCCCTGAAGAACAAGTGCTTCCACTTGAAGCCCACTGATTCGAGTTGAGGAAGGGCAAGGAAAGGGCACCAAAGCCAGCACTTCCACAAGCAGTGAATGCAGTGACCCTGTGAAATAGGTAGTAGCATCGTCCCCACTTCACAGAAGAGAAAACAGGGCCCGGCAAGTTGATTTCCTCAAGTTCATACTAGTAAGCTAGGCTTCTGTCCATTTTCCATTCGCCTCCCAGTGGCGTGTGCTTGTGTGTGTCTCAGAGCGGATGAGGGAGGGAGCAACTTTCAAACTCCCAACCCAAACCACCACTTACACATCATCGGAGCTCTAGAAATTCCTTCTTGGCTGACTCACCAAAGAAAAGGTTATGCCAGCTCCCCCGCCAGCTCCCCTCTCGGCTTGGGGGATAGGAAGACAGAGGTGGGAGCAGTCCAGCTTCCTCCATTTTCCTCCAAGTCCTGGTCAGCCCGAATAAAGAACCACCTTCTCTACTCCCACCACGGCTGGGTCTCTCAGGGTCCTAGAGAGAGCTGGGTTTTGCAAACTCCGGAGCTGAGCTCCGGATCGTCATAGTGCTTCTTGGTCTACAGGATGCTTTCCTTCACAAATGCTGCTTATTTCATCCTAACCACCTGTCAGGCAGGAGCTGAGATCTTCACTTTATGAAGCACGGGACGGGGGCAGGGAGGTGGGGTTGGGGGGAACAGCTCAGCCACACAGCTAGTAAGCAGAAGGGGCAAACCTATCCCTGTCGCCAAAATGTTGGCCCTCAGTAGCGATCCCATGGAGGCCACATCGAGTCTCAAAAGGTGAATGCTGAGCACTGTCCCTTCGCACCCGTTCTGCGGTGGTTTGTCCCTTCCATTCCTGTTCCTCCCAAAGTCCCTGTGAGAAAGACAGGGTAGGGGACTCAATGAGCCTATCACAAGTCCAAGAGGCTGGAGTCAGGAGTCCCAAGCCGGGCTCTCAATCCGCAACTCTGGAGCAGAGTGACCCCAGGCCAACCTGGCCACCCAGGTCACTCCTGTCCTTTAAAACAACCCACACAGGGGGAGCCTTTTGGGACTAGATCCACCTTTCTGTATCTCCCCCCCCCCCCAGCTCCACAGTCCTCCTCTGCTTCCTCCCAACCTCCAGCTTGCTGGTCAGTACAAGACACATGACCACCCATCTCTGTTGGATGCTCTATGATAAGATGGTACCATTCCCATTGTCTCCACGCCCAAACAGCTCCTCCACACCTGCCCATCGGTTCCTTGCTGTATTTTTAACCCATTCATGGAAGGTAAGGCTTAACCTGACACAGTTCAACTGATATGTCAGGACAAGGAGATGTGGGTTCTAATCCTATCTCTGTCATCCCCTTTGCCCCTTCCCAATGCAGGAGAGAAGCGTGAGAAATAGAATTAGGACCATTATGCCTTATACCTCTAACAGCCACCTGGATTCTGTACACTCACTTGCTAGACCCTAAGAAAGTGGAAAAACACTAGCAGCCCTCCTATAGCCATCCTGTAACCACAAGGTCTCTCTCTCCCCGCGCCTTCAGATCTGAGAACGAGAGATAATGGCCATCCGGCTCCAGGAATGTGGCTATGTGACCACTCCTGGAGCCCCCTACCTGACCATCTGGCGCCTTGGGGTTTGCTGGGGGGCCAAGGCCAGTCGACCAGCAAACTAGGGAGAATGTCAACCAATCATGTGCTTGTAACTGTAAAAATTCCCCAACTTCTCTGTAACTTGTTTGTCCTTGCCTATAAAAGCTGCGCTAAAGGTATGCTCGGGGCCTCTTAGCGTCACCGGTAATGAGTGCGCGGAGGTCCGGGTTTGAACTCCCAATAAACGACCCTTGCTGTTTGGCTTTGACTCTGGACTCTGGTGGTCGTCTTTGGGGGGTCTCGGAATTTGGGCATTTCACAGGCAGCCTCTGCCCTACTTACCTCACAGGTCCAAGGGAGGCACCGATAAAATCAAATGTGTGAACATGCTTTGCACAGTTATAAAACATGGCACAAGAGTGAGCAATAAGAGCCCTAAGCTTCTGGTAAGCGAGGGGGCACAGAGGAGGGGATGCATTTTTTTTAATCCAGCATTTCACAGCTGTCTTGTAACCCCCCGCCTCTCTAATGCTTTCTCAATCTATTGTCTATATATCACCACCAGCAAGAGGGTTTGTGAAATGCTTTTCTTTGTGTGCTGAAATGACCGGCAAAGGAGGAGAATGGTTATGTGCAGTGGGAACAGAGAACCAGTTTTTACAGTTCTCTGCTTGCCGCGCCACCTTTGCCAAATGTATGTGAGAGCATGGTGATTGACATCTTAGATTTCAGCTCCTTGTCCCAACCGGCAATAAAGCTCTCAAAGAGAGTACAACTCTGCAATCACAACCACAGCCCAGAGAAGATATTCTGATAAACCTGATTTAGAAATGAGGAAATTGAAGCTCAAAGAAGTGATTTCCCAAAGATCACTCAGCCTTACGCAGTACAGCTAGGTCTGGGTTCCAGGTCCACAGGACTCCAAAGGCCACACTTTCCAGTCCACTGCTATGCCTGCCTGGGGAGCACAAAGCAGGGGAACCTAGGAAGGTGGGCAGCAACACCTTGGTGGCACATTGCTCCCGTTTAAGGGTTTTTTTTCTAAGTTTTTTTTTTTAACAAAGCATTTCTTTTTTAAAAGATTTTATTTATTTATTTGACCAAGAGAGCAAGAGAGCACAAGCAGGGGGAGCTGCAGAGGGAGAGGGAGAAGCAAGCTTCCTGTTGTGCAGGGAGCCCGATGTGGGACTCAATCCCAGGACCCTGGGATCATGACCTGATCTGAAGGCAGATGCTTAACCAACTGAGCCACACAGATGCACTCCTCGCCTTTCTCTAAGATTTGAGCAACAATTCCATCAGTTTTTCCCAGCAGGCCCTCATGGGGGCACATCAGAGAACTGCTCTCTAGGGGGAAACCCCCACTCAGAAACCTCCCCTTCCCAAGGCCCCCACATCCCTCGACCTGCACAGGAACACTCCTGCTTCCGATGCCAGGCCCACCTGCTCTCCCCTTCCAGTCCTAGCTGATCATTAATCTTAGTTTTCCTTTTTTAATTAATTAATTAATTAATTTTTAAAATTTGTTTGTTTGTTTGTTTGTTTGTTTGTTTAAGAGGGGGCGAGGGGCAGAGGGAGAGGGAGAGATCATCTCCAGCAGGCTCCATGCTCAGCAAGGAGCTCAACACGGGGCTTGATCTCAAGACCCCAAGATAGGGACCCCAGACGAAATCAAGAGTCAGATGCTTCACTGGCTGCACCAGTCAAGCCCCCAGGTCTTTAATCTTTGAAACCCTCTACCCCAGCCTCTTACTTAGGGGCCCTACATTTTTTAAGCCTGTTGAAGCCCCCCTTGGTCCAAGACCTTCCTAGACAACTAAAACTAGACCCAGGCCGTGAACGCAGGAGGCTTGGAGGCCGAGTGCTGGGAGGAACGGTTTCTGCCTAGTCTCTGAGCACTCTGCACACTCAGCAGCCTATGCCACCTCCGCTACCCTGGTGCCCTTAGCTCTGGCTCAGAGAGATTGAGAGACTTACCGAATGACCTCTCACTCACTTTCTGCAACCTGTCTTCCTACCTGCCCGCCTCCTCGCTGGGTGAGCTCCACTCACCTCTGGCTTCCCGGAGGGCTAGCACTGCCCCCCCCCCATCTTTCTGCTCAGCTCCCAGACCTAGATCCTATCATCCACTACACAGCCCCTCTTGAGGAACACACATAACTCAAATTCAACAGTCTTGAAATGAACTCATCTCACTCCCCATCCCTCTCTCCCTCAGAGCTGCTTAGGTCCCCAGAGACTACTTAGTGCTTATCCAGAGAAGCACTGCTTTGTTTCCAGCTCTTTCCTCCCCACAAAGCAAGCATTCAGTGTTTGTGGAATGAATTACTGAGTGAAGGAGTCCCATCATGAATCACTCTTCTTCATCAAGCAGATTCACAACAATCCAGCCTCTCCCTTTTCATATTCAAACAGCTTTACATAAAAGACAACCCAGAATCTCTTCACCTTAAAGCAGCAATCATATTTCTCTCTCAGACATCCTTTCATCTTATCACTGAAGAGACCACATTTTTACCAAGTGTATTCAGTGGAGAGGTCTGCTTTTACAGCGTAGCATATTGTGTACTACAGAGTCTGCGTTACAATAATTTTAGCGACATTTTTAAAAGGATTTTATGTATTTGAGAGCAAGCAGAGGGGCGGGGGCGGGGTGAGGATGAGGGCAGGAGAGGGGCTGAGGGAGAGAAAGAATCTCCTTCAGCTCTGTGCTGAGCTCGGGACCTGGGGGCTCAATCCCAGGGTCCAGAAGACCACAACCGGAGAGGAAACCAAGAATCAGACGCTCACTTATCTGACTGCCCCACCCAGGCAACCCCAATTGTAATTATTTTGAATGGCGGCAGATTTGTCTATACGGTTGCTATACAAGAGCTTACTTCGCTCCAGATTGTGAGCATTGGTATTGTTTCCGGCTTTCCCTGTTTGTTCCTGTATGCATTTAACAAAGGAAATCACCTTTTTTTCTTTGTGTACATGAAAGATCCCTAGAAGTAGAAAAGCGTGGGGGTGCTCAGAGGCCAGGAGTGGGAAAGAGAGTTGCACTGAATTCCTTAGAGTCCCTTTCGAATTTGAATCACATGAATATATTGACTATTCAAAATAAATATACCAAAAACTTACCACACGTTGCAGTAGAAACTGGGTGTAGGGGCGCCTGGGTGGCTCAGTCGGTTAAGCATCTGCCTTTGGTCTTGGGTCAGGATCTCAGGGTCCTGGAACGGAGCCCCATGTTGAGCTCCCCGCTCAGTGGGGAGTCTGCTGCTCCTTCTCCCTCTGCTCCCTCCCCACTCCGCTCATGCTCTCTTGCTTTCTCTCTCACCCTCAAGATGCTACTATCTTCCAGGACCTGCCTGCCTGCACTGCGAAGTGACCCAGTGACTCCCATGGGATTTTTGGAATATCCACCCTGTTCTGCCCTCCCTTCCCCCTTCACAGGCCCCTCCTCGGAGCCACCGAGGGTCTATTTTCACTAGACTCTAGAACCCCCTGACCTTGGGGCATGAAGAGGTTTGTAAGAAGAACATCCCACTTAAAATTTCACCTTCTGAGGCACCTGGGTGGCTCAGTCATTAAGCGTCTGCCTTTGGCTTAGGTCATAATCCCAGGGTCATGGGATCCAGTCCCACATGGGGCTCCTTGCTCAGTGGGAATCCTGTTTCTCCCTCTCCCTCTGCCGCTCCCGACTTCTTGTGCTCTGTCAAATAAATGAATAAAATCTTTAAAAAACAAAACAAAAGCAACAATTTCCAGCCTTCTGTCCTTCTGCTCCCTTCCACGAACCTGAGGCTCCAGTCATACTAAACCAGTCCCTGGTGTCACAGCAAACCTCCAGTCTTCTGTGTCTACAGGGCACCATGGTGGGGGTGGGGAATCATATTCCCTCCCTTTCTGCTGCATTGCAAATACCACCTTCCTACAGCTGAATACCAGTCCTATCAGGCAGCTCCTGGAGGTCAGATACTGACTGCCCAAGGGGCTCGGTGAACACCACCACTAATCCTCGCAGTGAGTAAATATGATTAGTCCCCTTTTCCAGATGGGGAAACTGAGACTCAGAGAAGTATTGTGTTCAAGGTCACACAGCTACTAGACGCCCCCTCTATGTTCTTTGTAATTCTCTGATGGCCCCATCCCTGTGTTGATGCTGTGTGCGCTTCTTTTTCTCTCTGCCTGTACACCCTTCCTCCGTCGCCCCACCACACACACAGAGTTATCAACCTTTAGAACAATACCAGGCTTATGGCAGGACTTCAATAAAAAATGTGGTGACTGAAGGACGATGTATGTACCTTCCGTAGTACTTCATCTGGTGTTTGGCATTAAGTGGGTTCTCCATAAATACTTTCAATCGAACTGAAATCACAATATCCAGCCCAGTAAGAGTACAGCAGAAGGCGAAAGATCAGAATATGTCCTGTGATGGCACAACCTCCACTGTCCCAGAAAATGAATCATTGTGAAGGCTGAGGGTGGACTTTTGAATCCAGGAAGGAGAATCCTTGTGCTGCTTCCATCTCTGGGCTTCCACCCTCCCTTCCGAGCTCCCCGGTCCCCTTGATCTTTTTTGCCTTCCATTTTTCCCCTTTCTTTGTTTTTCTGTTGCCCCTTTGAAACTCCTTAGCTTGCCAGCCTATCCCAGCTCCCCATTCGTTTTGGTTTGATAAATTAGCGGCAGTGTTTCCTGTGAAGGCCCTTCGTGCCCTTTGTGCCTAATCCATCTCCCCTCACAGCTGCATCTCGAAGCCCTCCCTGATCTCAGGCTGGTGGGTGCTTCTCTCTTCTGCACGCCTCACAGGACCCCACAGGTGTCGGTGATTACGTCTACCTCACACCCTGGACTATGAGTTTCTGGAGGGTTAGAATCTCATCACCCTGCAATGTTTTAAGAAGGAAATTGGCAGACCTTTGTGCTTCTCAGCCACCTTTCTCTTGGAACTGCTTCCTCTAAGGCAGCTACGTTTTTGCCGGTTGGCTGGATGCTCGGTAACTGGGAAATCCTGAGTGTTGCCTGTTCAGGGTTCGCCTGCCAGCCTACTTTGTTTCTTCCTGCTTTTTCTGCGTTCTGTGGTATGTCTTTGACACTTGGTCATGCGGCTGCAGAGAACGCCAGCTCAGAAACATGCTCTCTGCTTTGGGGGGAAGAGGGTGGCCAGTCAGGAGCTTGGCCCAGCCCTGCCTGTCCATCTTGCTTGAGGAACCAGGAGAACAGATTGCCTTCATTTGTTTCACAAGCATTTACTTGGCTATTTACTCTGTACCTGAGGCCCTGAGCTGGACATTAGGGAGACAGAAATGGAAATTGGTCTGTCCTTGCCCTGACTCTTGTGCCCTGAGTGACCTCGAGTCCTTTCTAGGCCTCTGCCATTTACCCATCTGAAAGTGAAGGAAGGAGGGTAGAGAGCTGTTCTATAAGGGGATTTGGAGCTCTCAACATTGTGGATCTTGTCTATGCTGGAGAACTTCCTGCTTAAGAAAGGAGGCCTGGCGATACTCGTTTCTGTCCTAGAGGCTGCTCTTTGGCTCCTCCCATCTTCTGCAGAGACCTACCTAGTCAACCAGGACCTTTTTCGGCACAGATACCTAGCCTTCTCAGATGTGTCCTGGTGCCTCTCTTCCCAGGGGCTCCGTATCAGCAGTCCAGATACCGTATGAGAGAGCGGGAGAAGCATTATTCAGAGAGCACACCTGGGATCCAGGCCCACTGCCAGCATGCCATTCCCATGACGTCTTTGCAGATTGCTCCATCTCTCTAGATCTCAGCTTGAGCATTCGTTGTTGGAAGGCAGTGTAGTGGTGAGGGACGGGGATTGGAGAGCCGATATAGCTGGGGTTCAGATCTCAGCTCTGCCGCTTATAAGTTGGTAAACTTCTGTGCCTCAGTTTCCCCATCTGTAAAACAGGAATGATAATAGTACCTATTTCACAGGGCTTTTCCGAGGATTAGATGAATGAATGGATATAAAGTGCTTAGCATAGTTCCTGGCACACAGTAGGCACTGTGTGTTTCCTGTTACTATTCGTTTAGTTTCATTAATGTCTGTTGACCATTGACTATGTTTCAGGCTAAGAGGTCTGCTTCTACACACCGCCTTTACAAAATTGAAGACTGTCCCCAGGTCCCAGCCCTCTGGATTTATTATTTTTTCTGTAACTATCTATTGAGTGACTACTGTTTGCCAGGCACTGCTGTAGGTGCTCAAGATTTGTCAGGGAAGAAGATGGACATGATTTCTGCCTTCATTGAACTTATAGTCCAGTGGAGGAGACACACATTAAACAAAAGAAAATCACAGAAATATCTATGTGTGGGGCACCTGGGTGGCTCAGTCGTTAAGCGTCTGCCTTTGGCTCAGGTCATGATCCCAGGTCCTAGGATCCCCCATCAGTCTCCCTGCACAGTAGAGAGCCTGTTCCTCCCTCTGCTTGCCGCTCCCCCTGCTTGTGCTCTCTCTCTCTCTCTCTTTCTGACAAATATATAAATAAAATCTCAAAAAAATTAAGATGTTTCATAGTTGAGCCTAGGGAACTTTCTCAGTACGCAGCAAGAGTGTGCTTTCATTCCCCGATGTACCCCAGATGGCCACATAGCATGTCACCCCATCTGTCTACTTCCTCTTGCTTTTCTTCCCCTAGCTACCTGGGATTCTCAAGCTGCTTATTGGGGCTACTTGGCCACATACAAGCTGAGATGTATTGGTGCACGTCTGCTCAGCATTTTCATGAAGGCAGGAGAGAGGTGAGGCGGGTCTGGGTCTTCTGGGAGAAAACACAGATGTGGAGCGCTTGCTTTTCAGAGGTCCTATCTGAGGTCTAAAACCATTCTCTTTTCCCACACTCATCTGTCAGGGACTTCCCCACACACACAGCCAGAAGCACCCCAAGGCCATATCTACCTCATTGCAATGGAGCACACATGGAGAAGGGCTGTGTATTAGAGAGATATTAGAGAGATTATATGGGATGATCTGAAACCTGGTGTGTGTAGGGAGCTTGGGGTAGGGCCAGGGCGGACAATAGGGAAGATTGGAGTAAAGGCTGGGTCAAGCCTAAATCTTCAAAGCTAAGGGACTCAGTGATAAGAGAGTAAAGCAAAGCTCTCTAGAGGTGCCGGCTTTCTGTTTCGGCTTCTTGCCACAACAGAAGAACACCATGGCCATGGCCTTCCTCTCTAGACTAGATCTTCAGGAATGCCTGCAAACCCTGTCTGTTTTGCAGTGGATCCCAGTCTACGTGTTCTTAGGTGAGTGAATCCCAGGGGCTGCAGAGCATGCTGGAACAGGTCAAGAAAGAGGCCAGGAACACCCCCACCCCCATGAGGAAGGTTCCAAAGAGATGATTTGGTTGGTCCCTGCCCTCTGGGAAGGACTGTGCCTCCCCACACAGACAGAGGGCTGCTGTTGAGTTCTTGAGATTCCTCTCTTTCCACCGGAGAGGGCACAAAGGCCATGAGGGAAGCTGTAGTAGTTCTGGTTCAAAGATCACCCCAGCCTTCTCAGGACTGCTCCCCCTTTTTAAATTTCAAGTCTTCATTTAAATTTCAGTGACTTAGCACATAGTGTAATATCAGTTTCGGGAGTAGAATTGAGTGATTCATCACTTACATACAACCCCCAGTGCTCATCCCAACAAGTGCCCTCCATAATACCCATCACCCATTTAGCCCAGCCCCTTGCCCACCCTCTCTAAACTAGCTGGAAAGAGTCGTATGTGGGGATGGGGACAGAGGTGGTGGTGGCTTGCAAAGCTGGTATTAGTAGGTAGGCAGAAGGTGATTTTCCAGTATAAAACTATGGCGAGAAAATTCTGGAAAGTCTCAGAGCTGCCTGAGTGACTCATTCCACAGAATTGTAATAAAGTGGTAGTTGTGCGGTGGACTCAAAGCATGGCAATTATCAGTGCTGGGCAAATGGGTTGAGAGCTCCCAGCTTTTCCCAGCCCGAATATAGGACTTCTTCGGTCTCCAATTACAAGGGCCAGGCTTGGAAACTCGATGGGGAGAAATGTCCTAAAGTCAGCCAGTGCCAGTCTATGGGAGACTATACGATTCCTTAGAGCAGAGGGTCTTAACCAAAGGCCTATAGACCTAAACCTTGAGGCTGGGAGGGAGGGAGAGATTTTGAATTTGGATAGAAAAAGTTACCTTTATTTTCACTGGCCTCAAACTGAAATAATGAATGTGGCAACAAATCACAGAAGCATTAGCAGTACCAGTGAATTTGTCACTGATAAACATCACAGGTTTACATTTCACCCGCCAGTTGCTGCAGGCATTTTGAAATTTCTTTTATGCTCATGACTACTTCCAAATTCCAGTGATTATTGAAACCACCATTAGGTCTGGTTATTTAACACCTGAACCAAGAAGCCCAGGTTACTATATCACCTTTTTTATAATGTTTTATAAAAACATTACATTGCATTGTAATATGATACATTTTCTTTGTCAGTCTGTGTATTTTATTTTGGGCATTTAAGGTATTATTTGGATAAGGAGTCCCTGGGCCTCACCAGACTGCCAACGGGGTCCATGACCCCCAAAAGATGATGACATTGAGCCTTATTGATATCAAATCATGCTGAGCTCTTAGTCTATCAGTGGCCTGCCTCTCGTTGTATTAAGGCGGGGAAAAATAACAATATTTCTATAAACTTGCTTCTAGTCTCTCATATTTTCTTTTTGTTTCTCTTTGCGTTTATCTTAACGTCCTCCAACAGACTCCTTTGACAAGTTCCAGCCCTCAGTTGGGAAAGTGAGGGGCCCAGGACTGTCCTAAAAGACTTGACAATGTGGTGACAGCCACCATTTCAAGTCTGCATCTCAGAGAGAGAGGGCAAACATAGGGATTACAGAGCAGGGGTGGGGGAGTCCAGTGAGGAAGAACAGTGTAAGCTTGATCCCTTTAGGGGTAGGGTCTGCCCCCCCCAGAAGGCCTTTGTGTGGTATTCAAACACAAATGCCCACACTGTTCTGGCTCTTCTGGGGAGCTCTCTTCAATAAAATGTTTTCATTTTTAGGTCACAGAATGATTTGTTTTTAAAATTTTTTTCTCTCTTCCTCTCCCCATCTCAAAGGACACTGTCTCTAGACAGGCATGAGAATAGAGGCATATCCAGCACTGAATATGTAAGGGTCCAGAGGTGAGGGTTGGCCTCCTAATAATTCCCACCTCGCCCCATCTTACTAGCCTCCAGTCATCCTGGAAGAGCTGGAGGTGTAGAGTGGGGACATTAGGGACCAATGATGGCACCTACGTGTCTTCAGTGAAAACACTAATAATAGATGGGAATGTTTTGTTTCTCCTATATTTTTGAAAGTTTTTAAAAATTGTGGTAAAATACACACAACATCCAATCAACTGTTTTAACTATTTTTAAGTGTATATTTTAGCAGCATTAAATACATTCAGTGTTATGCAACCATCACCAACCTCCATCCACCTCCAGACCGCTTTTCATGTTTCATTCAGTTTCATCTGAAACTCTATACCCATTAAACAAGAACTCACCACTTCCCCTTCCCTCAGCCCCTGGCAACCACCACTCTACTTCTCATCTCTGTGAATTTGAGTCTGCCTCAAATGGGTGAGGGGGCACTTCATGTAAGTGGAATTATGCACTCTTTGTCCTTTGGGGGCTGGCTGGTCTCACTTACCATTTCTTCAAGTACCACCTGTGTTATATCATGTGACAGGATTTTCTTCCTTGTTAAGGCTGAATAATATTTCATTGTGTGACTCTTGTAAATAATGCTTCTATAAACATGGACATTCAAATATATCTTTGAGATCCTGTTTTCAATTCTTTTGGATATATTCCCACAAGTGGAATGGCTGGGTCATATGGATATTCCATTTTACATTTTTGTGAGGAACTGCTATACTATTTTCCACAGTAGCTGCACCATTTTACATTCCCACCAACAGTGCACAAGGGGTCCAATTTCCCCACATTCTCTCCAACACTTCTTTATTCTTGGGCCTTTTTTGTTGTTTTTTTTTTTAAACAGGAACCATCCTGATCGATGTGATGCTATCTCACTGTGATTTTGATTTTCATTTCCCTGATGATTAGTGGTGTTGAGTATATTTTCATATGCTTGTTGCTTGTTGGCCAATTGTCTCGACTTCTTTTAAATTGATTATCATTCTATTTATCTTCCTTTACTACTTTAGACATTATGCATCCTATTTCTATTATTTTAGTGATTATGCTAGAAGTTACAATACGAATTCTGGGTCTTGGAGCTTACCATGGTAGCTGAGGCACCTAACGAAGTGAGAGGCCCAAAGAGGTGCCTAAGATATTCACATCTGTTCAATAGTTATAGAACAAATACTAATTATAAGACAGCGACTGTCCTTGCCAAGACTCAAATGAGTCAAGTACCAACTCCTTACTATCTAGGAACAAAGATAAAGCAATCATTAATTCCACCATTGTACACAGTTTGTGCATAATGCTGGACACATACACAAGTCACTACAATATAAGACAGACTGTAGTAAGTGAAAGGAGTCACAGTGAAGGGATATTAGTATTTCAGGAGGAAAAAATAGTACACCAAGTTGAGGGGATTGGGAAGGCAGGAAAGAGAAACAGTGAAACATGATGAACAGGACGTGGATTCTGGAATTGGTCAAACTTGGACGACAATGCACTGTGTGACTTCCAAGTATTGTGACCCTTCTAAGCCTCAGTATCCCCATCCTCTCAGCTGGGTCTACAATAAAGGCTTCATACAGAAAATTGTCCCTCTCTCCCTCCCTTCCTTCCCTCTCTCCATTCTCTCCCTCCCTTCTTAATTTCCTTCTTTCTTCTCTTTCTCATCCACTTTCCTTCATTCCTCTTTCTCGCTCGAGCTTCCCTCAGTGCCTCTCTTTCCCAAATGATGTTCAAAATCATGGCTGATTCCTGAGCATCACTGAAAGTAATGGGAGACAAAATAAGGGGAAAGAAGAGAAAAAATGACAGAGAGACAAGAAGGATGGGAAAAGTGTGAAGAGAGGAATGGGAAGACAGTTTGGGAGAGATGTGCAGTACAAATATTCATGAGACTTAGTATGAGGCAAGGGTCCTGACAGCCCCCTCCCCCCCACCAAGGGGGGGCCAGCTTCCATTAGAAGATGGCTCTCCATCTGTCTCTCCTTTTTTGGGCTTGTATCACCATCTACCTAAACTGTTGCTATATCCTCTTTCCTGGCCCCTACCTTCTACTCTCCACCCTCTCCAATCTATTCCACTATATGCTCCCAGTATAGTCTTTTGAAAACATCTTTGATTATAGCCCTCTCCCGCTTAAAAATAGTCAGTGTTTTCCCACTGCCTACTCAGTGAAGTACAAATGTGTTAGCCTGGGCATTCGAGGCCCTCCTCCACTCTCTGGCTCTAACCTTTTACCAGCTCATCACCCTACTCTTCCTCTATATGAAGTTTCCAGGCGGTCTATTCACAGAACAAATGTAAAGGGTACTCTCCCACTCCTTCACCTCTGCTCTGACTATTCCCTCCACTAGAAAGATGCTTTGATCATTCTCGCTGGACTAATCATGGACAAACCCTCCTTTGAAATATTGCTCAAGTCATGTTTTCTCTGCAACGTTTCCTATACAAACCAAGACTACATCACCTCTGAAAGTCCAAAGCAATTTGTAAAAATAGGATAGGTAACAGCCCTTATATTCTTTGTCCCCTCTATCCAATAAGCCCCATGAGAACAGGAATCATGTATTGTTATGGTTATATTTCTCACAAGACCATGCTTGACATTAAATTGACGATTCTTCTAGATTTCTTCTTCCTCAGTATAGACCTTCAGTCCATCTCTTTTCTTTTTCCTCTCTCCTGGTCATCTTTTTTGTTGCTTGTTTGTTTTGTGCTTCTTTTATTTTGTTTTGTTTTGCTTTGCTTTGCTTTGTTTTGTTTTGTTTGCTGCTTTGTTTGTCTTTTAGGCCTTCCTTCTTTCTCTGGTGTCTGATACTATGTAAAATAGGGCATAGTCTTGGGAGTCAGACAGGCCATGTCTGCCACTTGCTTGCTATGTGACCTTGTACAAGTAAGTCACTATTATTTTTTATGTCACCTTCACAAGTAAGTCACTCATTCTCTCCCACTGTAGAAACAGAACCTAGTTTCTGCCTCTAATGACCATTGTGAAGATCAAAGCGGCAAAAAGAATCCTCAATAGATGTTCATTTTCTGCCTTTTTGTTTTAGAAATTGACATTACTTGGAGCCCAACAACCTCACCTTATAAGACACTGCCAACCTTGCCATTTGATCAACAGAGGAATGACAACCACTTCTGAGACAGTCACCCTAGGTTCTGACTTCATTACACCTTCAGGAAGAATAACAAGTAACTAGTTCCTAGAAAATTAGGCTAATAGAAACTGATACATTCCCACCTTTCCCACAGGCTCCTTCAAAGCACCATTCATTCACCCCCTACATCTGATCAACTGCCAAACTCTGAAAATTCTCCCTCCATAGTATATTTCAAACTGGTCTGAGAAATAGTACCCTACTTCAAATTCCCATTGCCTCTCATCTAAATTACTGCAATTCTTAGCTGATTCCCTTCCTACAGTGTCTCTTGCTACCACAGTTATCCCAAATTATCCTCCTGATATACAGATATGATCACTCTGCTCCTCTGCTTAATAACTTTCAGTGGTTTCATCTTCCCTCTCTGTACTTTTGCAGGTTATAGTGTTATGGGCCTTGGTCTCTTCCATCTCTAGGTCTTTGTTTCAGAGTTCTTCCTCATGCATGGAAGACCCTTTCTCCACTAATCTTTCTGTCAAAATCCTACTCTTCTCCAAAATTCAACTTAACTCTTACCTTCTACAAAAAGCCTTTTTCTAGGTTCCCCAATAGTAAGGAATGGTCTTCCCGCTTGGGCTCCCATAGAATGACATTTGGGGGACTCCTGATATTATTATTTTAAAAATAATTAAAAGTAAAAAGAAGAAGAAAGATCACAGATCATTAATATAACCTTCTGGGGTGTCTGGGGGGCTCAGTCAGTTAAGCGTCTGACTTTGGCTCTGGTCATGTTCTCGGAGTCTTGGGATCGAGCCCTGCATCAGGCCCCTCACACAGTTGGGAGTCTGTTTCTCTGCATCTCTCTGCCTCTCCCTCTGCCCCTCCCCTCCACACACTCTTTCAAATAAATAAATACATACATCTTTAGTAAATAAATAAATAAGTAAATGAATAAATAAATAAAATTACCTACCTGTCAGGATTATGAGAGAATTAAATGAGATAATGTGTATTAAGGGCTGAACAGAGTGCTCATTAATCATAAATGCTCGATACATGGTATCAATGACCATATGCACATTATTTCATCATTTCCTTTTTTATTCTCTTCACTCTCCTCCTTGCAGTCCCCAACCCTGTCCCCGTGGCTTCTAGCATGAAGAGTTCCCATGAAGTGTGCTTCTAGGTTGTTGGATTATTAAATTACCTTTTACTCCCACAAGTTCTTATATCTGTGGTTAATGTAGATGTAATAAGTAATCAGAAAGTCACAGGAATTCATCTGTGACCAACTAAGCACATTCTTGGATTTTTAAAGCCTTTGAGCCAGCCAATTAGGACACTGGGTTTTGCTTTACACAAGCAGCCTGCCTGTAGCATTATACACACGTGTACACCTTGGAACCCCAGAAGGCCTTTTCCTGTTTGGAATAAGAGTCTTAGTGGTCTCTGTCCTTGTTAGCTTTCATCTGCTGCTTGGTGAATTTTGAAATCAAAACTTCTCCATGTGTGGGGCGCCTGGGTGGCTCAGTTGGTTAAGCGACTGCCTTCGGCTCAGGTCATGATCCCGGAGACCCGGGATCGAGCCCCACTTCGGGCTCCCTGCTCGGCAGGAAGCCTGCTTCTCCCTCTCTCACTCCCCCTGCTTGTGTTCCCTCTCTGGCTGTGTTTCTCTCTGTCAAATAAATAAATAAAATCTTAAAAAAAAACAACTTCTCCATGTGTTACAATTTAATGTAACAAGTATTTATCACAAGTCATCTCCCTGTGCTTGGCACTGTGCTAAAGGCTGCTTTCAAGAAGCTTACTATCTAATAGGGAGAGGGCAAGATATATGAGGTAATAACCACACAAGCAGCAGAATGAAACAGGACCAAAGAGAAGCACAGTAATGTGCTGTGGGTGTGGGCAAGAGGGAACCCTTATTTCTGGGCAGATAATCACTAAAACTATCATTGAAGTGGGTATCATTTCAGCTAATCCTTGAAGGCCGAGAGCATTTTGATAGGCAGAAAGCTGAAGAGAGGGTAGTCAGAATAAAAGCAGAGATGTGAAAATGCATGGTGGGTTAAGAGAATGGGGAGCAGACTAAAGTGGTTGGGCTTCTGCTTCACATATTTCAGCCACTCACATCCCATTCTCTGTGTTTTTCCAAAGCTGAGTACTACCTGTGCTATTATGACTTGACCTTTTTTCCAAATTGACTGATTGCTGTTACCTAAATTAACATATTTTTAAAAATATTTATTTTTAGAGAGAGAGAGTGAGAGCATGAGCATGAGGGTGAGAAGAAAAGGGAGAAAGAATCTCAAGCAGACTCCTCACCGAGTGCAGAGCCTGACGTGGGCCTCATTCCCAGGACCCCGAGATCTTGACCTGAGCTAAAACCGAGAGTTGGACACTTAACCAACTGAACCACCCAGCTGCCCCTAAATTAATGTGTTTCAACAGAAATTTTAGATCACTACCATACGTTCACTTTTATTCACTGTTCATTGAAATAAATTTCCAACTGTATAGCACCTCAGACCATCTATCGTACCTACAGTGTTATGGGAATGACACTTTGAGAAGCAGTGGGCTAAAGCATAAGCAGCATCAGGGCAGGCAGTGAGAGATGAGGCTGGGAAGGTGTGTGGGGATAGCCCATGGAAGGCCTTACGTGTCAGGATAACATGTTTAGATTTTTCTCTGCCAGCGGTGGGAAAACATGGACGGTTTCTGAAGCAAACAACATTATGATTGTGTTCAAAAAAACTATAATCTGGCAGTAGCACAGGAAATGGACCAGAAGGGAAGACACCAGCAGGCAAAAAGAGCAGACTAAAGACTGAACTCTAGACTAGAGGAGATCAAGCCTTCAACCGTAACAGTGGCAATGCAGATAGAAGCAGGAGAATGAATGGGAGAGAGATTTTTTTGGAAAGGGAAGGAAGTCAAAGAGAGCTCCAAAATATTGCAACAGTGACGTTTATTTTGAGGGCTAAAGGATGAATAGGAACGAGCCAGGAAAGAGTTGAGGAAGGATTCTTCCAGGTGAAAAGGACAACATGTACAGAAGCCCAGAGGCTAGAGAGCAGAATGAGTTGGAGGAGCAAACAGAACAGTATGGTGGAATGCAGAAACCAAGGGGGTGGCCAGGGGCTTCACCACAGAGTGCCTTCGAAACTCAAGATTACAAGACCTTAAGAGCCTCCACCTTAAGAGTCATCGGAAGCCATGTTCAATGTTGAATTATTAAATCACCATTTACTCCCACATGTTCTTGTATTTACAGTCAATTTAGACCCAATAAGTAATTTCAAAGCTACAGAAATGCCTCTTTGACAAGCCAGTCATGTTCTCGGTTAAATGTTGTACAACGACAGAGGCAGATTTGCATTTAGCATGCTAGTTGCATCACACACATACACATCTTCCATACTTCACCAATTATTACTTTAGACTAAATGTCTAGAGAAGAAACAAATGACCAGTGGCCCCTGGGTGGTTCAGTCAGTGAAGCATTTGCCTTTGGCTCAGGTCATGATCCCAGGTTCCTTGCTCAGTGGGGCTTCCTGCTCAGTGGGGAGTCTGCTTCTCCCTCTGCCCCTCCCCCTGCTCATGCTCTCTCTCTCACTCACTCTCTCTGTCTCAAATAAATAACATCTTAAAAAAAGATTTAGGGGCGCCTGGGTGGCTCAGTCCTTAAGCGTCTCCCTTTGGCTCAGGTCATGATCAGAGTCCTGGAATCAAGCCCCGCATCGGGCTCCCTGCTCGGCGGGAAGCCTGCTTCTCCCTCTCCCACTTCCCCTGTTGTGTTCCCTCTCTAGCTGTGTCTGTCTCTGTCAAATAAATTTTAGAAATATTTTTTAAAAAAAGATTTAGAAGCCATTGAAAGTCATCTAGGAAAGAGATAATGGTGGCTTGGACTGAGTGGTAGCATGAAAGTGGGGGATAGAATCATCTGTAAGGTGGTTGGAAGATAGACCTGCCAGGAATTGGTAACTGACTAAAGGGGGAAATAATCAGAGCTTAGTTGTTAAGGGTGCGGTCTCTGGAGTAAAACAGTCTGAGTTCTCAACCCTGGCTCACCCACAAGCTACCTTTGTGGCCTCATGTAGCATCTCTAAACCTCGGCTCCTCATGTACAAAATGAGATTAGTTGCTGTCTTAATGGAGTCTTTGTGAAGATTAAATAAACTATGCATGTAAAATGTTAAGTTTTACATGATGAGTGTACAGTAAATATTGGCGATTACTGTATGGGAAAAGTGAGCAGCTAAGATGAATCAAAGAAAGGACCCACTTAAATTCATATTGGTACCATATTTAACCTCAGCTAGTAAACAATAGTAATTGGAGGCTGTACAAGTTTAATTTTTTTTAAGTCAGAACCAGGGTTAAAAGGGTCAATTTACCAAGAAGATAGAACTATTCAAATGTAGATGCACCCAGAAACAGAGGTTTTATATATATACAGAGAGAGAGAGAGAGAGAGAGAGAGAGAGCAAAAGCTGGCAGAACTGAAAAGAAAAACAGACAAACTAACGATATTTGGAGACTTCCTCAAAAACCACAAACAACCAAAACTCACACAAGATGAAATAGATAACCCATAACTACTAATTAAATGAAACTTCTAACTTTGGAAAATAAGAAACCTTCCAAAACAGAAAACTGCAGGCCCAGATGGTTTCAACAGCAAATTCTACAAAACATTTTAAAGAAGATTCACAGATTCTACACAACCTTTCCCAGAAAATAAAAGAGGAAGGAACATTTGCCAACTCATTTTTGAGGCCAGACCTTGATACCAAAACTAGACAAAGACAGTACAGGAAGGAAAATTATAGACCAATATTCCTCATAAATATAAATGCAAAAACCCTCAATAAAATACTAGCAAATTGAATCCAGCAATACAAAGCATAATACACCGCCGCCAAGTGGGCTTTATCCCAGCAATGCAAAAGAATATATTTGAAAATCAGTGTAAACTACCACATTAACAAAAGAAGAAAAAACACATGATCATAACAACTGATGTAGACCAAGCATCCGACAAATTCCATTTCAATCGTGATAAACCCTCTCAGCAAACTAGGAATAGAAGGAAACTTCCTCAACCTGATAAAGAGCATCTATTAAAAAAAAACCCTACCGCTAACATCATATTTAATGACAGACTGAAAGATTTCTCCCTAAGATTGGCGACAAAACAAGGATGTCCACTCTCACCATTTGTACTCGACATCACACTAAAAGTCATAGCAAGTGCAATAAGACAAGAAGAAAAAGAAAAAAAGAAAAATATACAAATGAAAATATAAGAAAAAACTGTCTTAATTTACAGATGATATGATTGTAGAAAATTTCAAGGAATCTATTTTTTTTATTTTTTTAAAGATTTTATTTATTTATTTGGCAGGGAGAAAGAGAGCTAGAGAGGGAACACAAGCAGGGGGAGTGAGAGAAGGAGAAGCAGGCTTCCCACCGAGCAGGCAGCCCCATGTGGGGCTCGATCCCGGGTCTCCAGGACCATGACCTGAGTCGAAAGCAGTCGCTTAACCAACTGAGCCACCCAGGTGCCCCAAGGAATCTATTTTAAACACACACACACACACACACACACACACACACACACACACACACACTCCAAGAACTAGCAAAGGAGGTTAGCCAAGTTACAGGATACAAGATCACACATAAAAATCAACCACAGTTTATATACTAGAAGAAGACAACTGAAAATAGAAATTTAGGGGCGCCTGGGTGGCTAAGTGGATTAAGCAACTGCTTTCTGCTCAGGTCATGATCCCGGAGACCCGGAATCGAGTCCCACATCGGGCTCTCTGCTCGGCAGGAAGCCTGCTTCTTCCTCTCTCACTCCCCCTGCTTGTGTTCCCTCTCTAGCTGTGTTTCTTAAATAAACAAAATCTTTTTTTATTTTTTTTAAAGATTTTATTTATTTGACAGAGAGAAACACAGCCAGAGAGGGAACACAAGCAGGGGGAGTGAGAGAGGGAGAAGCAGGCTTCCTGCCGAGCAGGGAGCCTGATGTGGGACTCGATCCCGGGTCTTCGGGATCATGACCTGAGCCGAAGGCAGTGGCTTAACCAACTGAGCCACTCAGGCACCCCAACAAAATCTTTTTTTAAAAAAAGAAAATAAAATAGAAATTTAAGGGGGCACCTCGGTGGCTCAGTAGGTTCAGTGTCTGATTCTTGATTTCAGCTCAGGTCATGATCTCAGGGTGGTGAGATTGAGCCCTGTGTCAACATGGAGTCAGCGAGAGATTCTCCCTCCCCCTACTCACACTCTAAATAGATAGATAAACAGATGATTAGATAGATAATAGAGATAAATAAAAAGTATTTTTAAAAATCAAAGAATAGAAGCATTTTACATAAAATACACCAGTTTTAGCTTCCACATTGTTGTCCACACATACATCAAAATATGATACCATTTTGCTCAACCTGTAGCATGTAAGCTTGAGCAGGGAGCCCAATGTAGAGTTCAATCCCAGGACCTTGAGATCATGACCTGAGCCAAAGGTAGATGCTTAACCAACTAAGCCACCCAGGTGCCCCTATTTTTAATAATTTTCTATCATCAAGAACTGCAGACAACATGTGCTACTCAAGGAGGCATTCCAGAATAGAGTGGCTGGCAGATCTCAGGGGACCCTGAAATCATTTCAGGGCTGTCCTTACTGGCCCGTCACAATCAGGCCACATTTCAGAGTTCCCCACTCTGCCTATCAATTAGATTTCATGGTAGTAAGTCTCTTGACATTCTCCACTAGTGGACTTCAGAGACCTATCTACCTGTAGTGTTCAGCAGGATCAGAACCCCCCTTTCAGAAATGGGAAGTCAGATGAACTATCAGATGCAATGAATTCCCAGGACAACTGTGGTGCTCCAAAAACTCAGGGTTAGCCAGGATGGATCTATTCTTGCTCCAAAAAAGGTAATACAGACATGGGTTATCATGGAGGAATACATTTGCCTAGTATACCTGTATGCTTCTCAAGTCAAGCACCAGTGATTCCAGGCCCCATCCCTGGGCTGTGCTCTCCTGCAGTACTCTAAAAAATACTCCCCACAGTGCACTGAGCAGCTTAAAGTACTTATCATATATTTTCTCTTCACAGAAAAAAAAATTTTACTTCATATTAGCTTTTTAAGTGGTTAATCTGCTACCTTTATTATTTATTTGTACTTATTAGTAGATTTTTACTATTGCATGTTTTCATGTTATTAGTTAGTGCCTTTTCTTTTCAGCTCAAAGAAGTCCCTTTAACATTTTTTTTTTGTAAGAACAGTTTAGTAGAGATCAAATCCTTTAATTTTGCTTGTGTAAAAAACTCTCTACCATTCCTTTGATTCTGAATGATAATCTTGCCAGGCAGAGTTTTCTTGACAGAACGTTTCTTCCTTTCAGCACTTTAGTTTTGTTTATTTGCTTGTTTTCTTTTTTCACTGAAGAATAATTAACAGTGAGTGTTACATTAGCTTCAGGTGTACAGTATAATGATTCAACAATTCTATAGGTTATTTATTATTCATCAAGATAAATGTACTCTTGATCCTTTTTATCTATTTCACACCCCCCTATTCACCTCCCCTCTGGAGACCACCAGTTTGTTCTCTGTGTTTAAGAGTCTCTTTTTTGTTGGTATCTTTTTTCTCTTTGTTTGTTTGTTTTGTTTCTTAAATTCTACACATAAATGAAATCATATGGTATTTGTCTTTATCTGACTTATTTCACTTAGCATGATACCTTCCAGGTCCAGCCATGTTACAGATGGCAAGATCATGTACAGATGCACACATACACATATACATATAACATCTTCTTTATCTATTCATCTATGGATGGACCCTTGGGTTGCTTCTATATCTTGCCTATTATAAGTAATGCTGCAGTAAACATAGAGGTGTATATATCTTTTCCAATTAGTGCTTCTCATTTCCTTTGAGTAAATACCCACTAGTGGAATTGCTGGATCATATGGTAATTCTATTTTTAATTTTCTAAGGAACCTCCATACTGTTTTTGACAGTAGCTGCACCATTTCGCCTTCCCACCAACAGTGCACAGAGGTTCCTTTTTCTCCACATCTTTGCCAGCACTTGCTATTTTTTGTCATTTTGATTCTAGCCATCCTGATAAGTATAGGGTGGTGTCTCATTGTGGTTTCGATTTGCATTTCCCTGATCATGAGTGATGTTGAGCATCTTTTCCTGTCTCTGTTGGCCATCTGTGTGTCTTCTTTGGAAAGATGTCTATTCACGTCCTCTGCCCATTTTTTATTTGGACTACTTTTTGGTGTTGAGTTATGTAAGTTCTTTATATATTTTGGATAGTAACTTCTTATCAGATATGTCATTTGCAAATCTCTTCTCTCATTCAGTAGGTTGTCTTTACGTTTTATTGATTGTTTCCTTTGCTGTGCAAAAGACTTTTTATTGCGATGTAGTCCCAATAGTTTATTTTCACTTTTGTTTCCCTGGTCTTAGGAAACATATCTAGAAAAATGTTGCTATGATTCATGTCAGAGATATTATTGCCTGTGTTCTCTTCTAGGACTTTGATGGTCATGTCTCACATTTAGGTCTTTAATCCATTTTGAGTTTATTTTTGTGCATGGTGTAAGAGAGTGGTCTAGTTTCATTCTTTTGCAAGTAGCTGTCCAGTTTTCCCAGCACCATTTGTGGATGAGACTCTTTTTCTCCTTGTATATTCTTGCCTACTGTGCCATAGATTAACTGACCATATAAGCATGGATCTATTTCTGGGCTCTCTATCCTCTCTATCCTATTGATCTATGTGTCTATATTTTTGTGCCAGTACCATATTGTTTCGATTACTACAGCTTTGTAGTATCTTGGAATATGGGGTTGTAATATCTTCCACTTTTTTCTTCTTTTTTTAAGTATTTATTTATTTATTTATTTGACAGGGACAGCGAGAGAGGGAACACAAGCAGGGGGAGTAGGAGAGGGAGAAGCAGGCTTCACACTGAGCAGGGAGCCTGATGTGGGGCTCAATCCCAGGACCCTGGGATCATGACCTGAACTGAAGGAAGATGCATAATGACTGAGCCATCCAGGCGCCCCTTTTTTCTTCAAGATTACTTTGGCTATTCTCTCTGCTTTTAATAGTCTCTCTTTATCTTTAAGTTTTGACATTTTTATTATAATATGTGTTGATATAGATTACTTTGGGTTCATCTTATTTGGAACTCTTTGCTTCTTGGAGCTAAGTGTCTATTTCCTTCCCTAGGTTTTGGAAGTCTTCAGCCACTATTTTCTCAAATAAGTTTTCTTCCCCTTTGTCTCTCTTTTCTCCTTTTGGGACCCATATAATGCGAATGTTAGTCTGTTTGATATTGTTCTATAAATCCCTTAGCTACCTTTGCTTGTTTTCATTTTTTTCTTTTTGTTGCTTGATGTTAGTTTTTCTGCCCTGTGGAATTGACTCATCCTTTATTTTGCTTTACCTTATCTGCTGTTTAACCCCTCTACTGTATTTTCCAGTTCAGTTATCATATTATTTAGCTCCATGACTTCTGTTTGGTACTTTATTATGTTTTCTATCTCATTGTGTTTGTTCATTCTTCTCAAATTCAGGGAGCATATTTTTGGCCATTACTTTGACCTCCTTATCAGGTAGATTAGCTCAATTTTAAGGTTTTTTTCCCCCTGAGGTTTTGTCTTGTTCTTTCCTTGAAACATATTCTTCTGTCTTCATTTTGCTTGACCATCCATGATTGTTTCTAGGTAACTGGGTTTTCCTCAGACCTTTATAATATTTAAAGTGGCCTGATTTGTTCTTGGTAGGTTCCAGCTGTTGAGGGTAGGCCAACACTTGTCAGTGTTCCGAAGACAGGGGTCTTGGACAGTTTAATTTCAGGCTAATTATAAACCAGATCCTCAGGCAACAGTTTTTTAAAAAAGATTTTATTATTTATTTGACACAGAGAAAAGTAGAGAGAGAGAAAGAGAGAGAGAGAGAGATCACAGGTAGGCAGAGAGACAGGCAGAGGGAAAGGGGGAAGCAGGCTCCCTGTTCAGCAGGGAGCCTGGTATGGGACTCTATCCCAAGACCCTGGGATCATGACCTGAGCCAAAGGCAGATGCTGAACCACTCAGGTGCCCCTCAGCCAACAGTTTTTATAAGGCAGAAAAATACATACAGTCTTGTGAGTCTACAATATAAACCCTGCTGCTATCCAGACGAGAAGGTGGTGGAGGGCAACAGCTGCAAAAATTGTGGCTTTAGACTCCTGTCTGAGTGGTATCAGCCAGTGTGGGGAGGACAAGGGAGGGCACTAACATGGTGTCTCCCTGTCCATATTCCCCAGGGGGTTCCTCTGTCGCACTGGATGTGTGGCAGACCTGAACCCTGCCCCTCAGTCTGAAGCTTCGGGACAAGAAAATAAAACCTTTTCACATGAAGACTAGGGGATTGTTTCATTCTTTTGTCTGTGCAGTACCCTGTGGGTGGTAGCCTGCCAAAGATCTGGTAGCCTGCCAATCTCTCCAATTGGTTTGGACTCGTGGGGCCCAGAAATGCATTTCTCCTGGCCAAGATAGCCAGGTGCTCAAGGCATGTCCTTTGTATGGGCTGCATGTGCTTGCTGGCCTTGACTTGGTGGGTCATGACTGTGGCACATGGGGGTGGGGCACTTGGCCAGGCCAGCTTCAGTGGGGCAGGCTGCACCTGCAGTGCATGCAGGGGGAGGTGGAAGTCCTACTGGAGCAAACAGGCTAGGTAGGGTGTGAAAAATCACCTGCTAGTACCAACACCAACAAAGTAGGAGAACTCAAAAATTACACCCACTGGTGCCTCCATCCTTGAAGAGCATCCAAACAGGTTTCTTTTTCTCCAGCAGATGCTTTAAGATTAATAAATGAGTCTCCTCCACATTTTGTCCAGGTGCCTTTTGAACTGTTGCTTTTTTTGTTGGGTCCCAGGGCAAGCAGGTCTGTGTGCAAGCCCTTTTAAAGGTGAATTTTTCATTTCCTGCAACCCTATTGGTTCTCCTTGAAGTAAACCTTTTTGGTTTTCAAGACCAGACACTCTGGGGTCTCATCTCTCTGGTGCACTTCCCAAGGGTTGGGAGGCCTGAAAGGAGGCATAAACTCCTAACTCCTCAGGGACAGGCTCCAAATTATAAGACTCCCCCCAACTGTGGGTCACTGTTCCTGAATGTGGGGGTTTCGTGCTGGGAGAGATGTCTCCACCTCTCTTACCTATATCAGGGTGGCTCTTTCATGGAGTCTCTAGTCAGCTAGCTTTTGGGTCCTTTCAAGAGGGAATTGTTCCTTGCATAGCTGTAGAGTCGTTGTGTTCATGGGAGAAGGTGAGTTTGAGATCCTTCTATACCATATCTTGAACCCTCCTATAGCCAACTGATCTTTGAAAAAGATGCAAAAACAATTCAAAGGAGGAAGGGTAGTATTTTAAACAAATGATGTTGGATATCCATCTGTACTATATGAACCTTGATTAAAACCTCACATCTTACTAAAAATAAGTCAAAATAGATCACAGACATAAATGTGAAACATAAACTGTAGAACTTTTAGTAAAAAACTTAGAAGTAAAATGTCACGACCTGAAGTGAGGTAAAAAGTTCTCAGATTTTTACATCAAAAGCACAATCTGTAAAGGGAAAAAATGAAAATTTGTCTTCATTAAAATTAAAAGCTTTTGGGGCGCCTGGGTGGCTCAGTCGTTAAGCATCTGCCTTCGACTCAAGTCATGATTCCAGGATGCTGGGATAGAGTCCCATATTGGGCTCCCTGCTCAGCAGGAACCCTGCTTCTCCCTCTGCCACTCCCCCTGCTTGTGTTCCCTCTCTCGCTGTGTCTCTCTGTGTCAAATACATAAATTTTAAAAATACTTAAAAATAAATTAAAAGCTTTTGCTTGAAGAAAGACCCTGTTAAGAGAACAATATAAAAAAAATAAACACAGACTGGGAGAAAATGTTTGCAAATCACATATGCAACAAATAACTCATATCCACAATATATAAAGACCTCTTAAAACTCACCAGTAAAAACAAAACAAAACAAGAAGAACCAATTGAAAAATAGACCAAAGTGAAATAAATATATCCTCACCAAAGAAGATATGCAGAAGGCAAATAAGTGCTTGGAAAGCTGTTAAGCATCATTAGATGTTTGGGAAATGTAAATTAAAATTATGATGCAATACCACACTACACATCCATTAGAATGGCTTGGTCATCTTCAGTACAAACTAAATTAGGAGCCTGACTTATGCGAACGTCTTCCTTGATAATTTACACTAAGACTTCTCACTTGAACACAGACAAGATTTTGGAAGCCTCTCCTGGTGTCAAGGCCATAATACCTAAGGGAGGGTCACATATACATATGCTCAAATGGTTGTTCTTCATCATTCTTGCCTCAGATACCTTTGCTTTCTGTCATAGAACTCCTTGTTCCAAGAGATTTAGCTCTTTCATGTTTGGCCGCCATTTCTCTTATCTGTTTAAATTGCACTTCTGTCACCGTGACACCAGTGTCTCTCAAATAGGCTTGTCTTCAAAGGACATTTGTGGTCTCCTGAGGTGCCATGCCTGCAGTTCACATAGATTCCACAAGGGGGACAGCGTCTATGGAAGTATAGCTCTTAGCCAACCATGACGACTTGTGAATAACAGAAAGAGATCAGATATAAGGCATACAATCCATCTGTGATTTAGATAGCATCACATTTAAATAACACAAATTGTGCTTCAAGACTACTCATTTAAGTTTACCTATTATTGGAAAGGGAAAACATTTATTTATCTTTCAGTCAGTCTATAGATATCTGCTCAACACCTACAGCATGCAAGGCACTATTCTAAATATTGGGAATAAAAACGAAATTTATTTGAAGCAAGATATAAAAGAAATGATACACTTAGGCTACCTTTAATTAATAATGATTCTTGCTGACTTTTCTTGTGAAGCTTACCTGGCAAATTGCTCTCATCTTCTATGAGGCAACAGGACATTTACCCACGGAAAGCTTCCTGTGAAATTCCTCCCACCGCTATTTCTTATTTGATTAGCATGATTTTAACAACCATCTCAGCCAACTCCTGCAGAGATATTTCATCCTATTGCTAAGGTTCTTCTACTCCATAACATGAGTTTTTAAAGACAAACCCATTCCATCTTTTTCCTGTTGTTTTCATCTATGTCCAAAATGCAAGAGACAAGCCCACTGCTGAGTAACTCCTGAGTTTCTTTCCCTTCTCTGAAAATTTTATCTACTGTTATGTGGTTACCTGGCCAGAGAAGTCACTCCCTTAGCTGGGTCTTTTTTCTTTCACAATATGTGTTCTTGACCTCTTTTTCTCACGAATACAGATTTTAAAATGGAATATAATTCCCACTGCTGTGAGATGTATCAAGTTTACATTTCAAAGCCTACTGTGGCCTTTTGCTACCAGAGATAATATTCCCTCTTCTGGATTCTTGAGACGTTTTGAATGTGACAAAACTGAACCTAGTAAAACACTTTCTAAATATGTGTTCTCTTCTCAGCATCAAGCAGCCTGTAATACTGCAGGCAGCCCTCTCTGCTGGTACGCACTGACTTAGCAGTTCCACTATTCCCCCAAAGAACTACTTGGCTCATTCCTTTACTCCTTCCAGGTATTGGCTCAATACCAAAGGAGGGTCAAGCTTTTAGAAAGGAATTCCTGAAGTTCCAGAATGGGGATGTCAATCACCGGTTCAAGGATCTGTTCTTGCCAAGCCACTCGTCAAGTAGTTCTGTCTTTTGACCCCAGCTGAGGGCTTTCTCTGAGAATGCTGTTTCCTCAGTTAAGATCTCAGCCTCCAAAGGGACCCAGGTCCAGGGGCTCAGAGGTGGACCTCGACTACAGCAGAGCTGGGAGTGGTTGTGGGGAAAGGGAGAGAAGGGTCTCACACCAGCCTTGACCTGCTCCTTCAGTATAGAGCAGAGATGGGAGTTATAATTATGTTAAACTTGAAGGAAACTGAACCTTTGTGTCCCCTCAGGAGCAATTCCTGTTCTTCTTATACCCTACTTTCTGGTGTTCACTAAAATTTGGATCTTGCCTGTGCTTGCCTTAGCCTGGCTCGCCTATGATTGGAATACCCACAGTCAAGGTAAGAAACAGAGGAAGAGTGGTACTCCCTCTCTGTGCCGAGGAAGGAACCATAGGGAGAGAGAAATGGAGGGAGAGAGTGGGAGAGGCAGAGAGAGAAGGGGTGGGAAGAGGAAAGAAGGGGAAAGGGAAAGGAAAAGAAGTAGGAAGGTAGAGGGCAGGAAAGATGGAAAGAAACAAATAGGGGTAGAGGGAAGGAGAAGGACGGAGAACAGCAAAGCTCAGCAAGGAACAGAGATTTCTCCCAGGTTTCCCAATAAGGATTAATAGGTTTCAGGGCGGGTGTCCCCAGCCTGAGGATGTTTGTCTATCACCTCCTAGCTATCTGCAGGGGATCAGGGGCCTCCTAGATCTTCTTGGGGGTTGGATGCAGAGATAGTACCGACAGCTCTGTGCTCTAGAATTATGGAAGTGTGAAAAGGAGACCTCATTTGTGACCTGAAGTCTATAAGAAGAACCCTCCATCTCTGGGAGAGGTTTGAGGGATTGGCAGTGTCTCACCTGCTCTTTCTTTCCCTTCTGTACCCACAGGTGGTAGGCGTTCAGCTTGGGTACGAAACTGGACCCTCTGGAAGTATTTTCAAAATTATTTCCCAATAAAGGTAACTACCCGTCCTTTCGGTGCCCTTGGTTTTTGATGGCCAGACTCTGTGTCCCCTCTCAGCTGTTTTCAACGGCTTTAGTAATCGACAGTGAAAGTCAAGGCCCAGAAGCATAATGCAGAGCAGGCATCCAAGATGGATGGGCAGGGGGGGAGATGGATGAATTGCAGCCTGTCTTCACAGTGGCAAACCCAGGTCAGCCTCTCTGAGGATCACATCCCCTGGCAATCCTATAACAATGACACCATCTCAATGAACAGAGATTTGGGACTCCCCAAGGGAAACACAGGATACCTGCTGGCATCTAGGTCCACATGTCCCCTCTCTTCCTTCTTCCTATCCACCACTCTGACTTAATCTCTCTCCAACAGCTGGTGAAGACTCATGACCTGTCTCCCAAACACAACTATATCATTGGCAATCACCCCCATGGCATTGTCTCTTATGGTGTGTTCATCAACTTTGCTACTGAGGCCACTGGCTTTGCTCGCATTTTTCCAGCCATCACTCCTTCCGTAGGGACCTTGGAGTGGATCTTCTGGATCCCAATTGTGCGAGACTATGTGATGTCAATGGGTGAGTATAAGAAATCATTCCATTCTTTGACCTACCTCAGAGCTCCAACCCAAATAAGCTCCACATCTCACATCCCACTGGGAGAGGACTTAGTAGAAAATGAGTCCAGAACACACTGGGCCAATAACAAGAGTTCTGTCTAAGATCTGGGAGGCAGGGTTTAGTTAGCTGGTAGGATAAGTTACAAGCATTTATAAGAGTTGCCAGGAATCCTTTCAGAAGAAGAAGCAGAAGGCTGGAGTTCAGGATGAAAGCCAAAGTGGAAAGCAAAAGGTTGGTGGTGGCTAGTGGCTAGTCCGGATCAGTCCTGAGAGAGAGAAAACTCTGGACAGTTTCCAGGGCTTTAAGACTGACGAGAGTAGATACTCTTGATCTAAGAAGCAGCAGGCCAAAAAACTCAATGTAGGCCCAATTGTGGTATCACAGACCCTCCCGCAAGGCAAGCAGCTGACCCTAAGGACCAACCTCAGGGTAGGGCTAACCCAGGATGTGGAGGCCAAAGACAGAAGAGTGGAAACAACAATAGTCAGGAAACAGAACTGTCTCCAGTATGAAGAGCACAGAGGAACCCCTTTCCCCAGTCTCAGGCACCAAGTTTGTTATGCCATTTGACTCTTTGGTTTCACAGGTGTGTGCCCTGTGAGTGGCTTGGCCTTGAAGTATTTGCTGACCCAGAAAGCCTCAGGCAATGCTGTGGTTATTGTGGTGGGAGGAGCTGCTGAAGCCCTCTTGTGCCAGCCAGGAGCCTCTACCATCTACCTCAAAGAACGTAAAGGTTTTGTGAAGTTGGCGCTGAAGACAGGGTGGGTCCCCAGGTTCCAGTGCCCTAAACCTGTTAGAGAGAGTCTCTTTTTACTCTGATTGCTTCCTTCTGCTGCTTCACACTGTGTCTGAATTGTATTTGAGTCTCCAGATACATTTGTAGGCACTTCTTTTAATTGACATTGAAGGAAGAACAGTAGGAAAAGACCTTTACCTCTGCCCATTAGCCTGGGGATCTGGGGAAGTGGAACTTTACTCTATACTAATCCACTAACTGAGAGGCCCAGGAAACCTACCCAGGGCAGGAAAGGCACTGGGCTTGGGGCTGTGGGGATTGCAAAAATAAATAAGACATGATTATTGTCCCCAAAGAGCATATAATCTGGTTTGAAAACTAGAATGCATTTGTTCAGCAGTTATTGAACACGTCTCTGTATTAGGCATAGTACTAGGCAGGGAGGATATAAAAATAAATAAGGCCTGGTCCTTGCCTTTAAGAAACTGACAGTCCCATGAGAACAACAGATTTGCACACAAAATATATCCAGAAGTCAACCACTTATCCTCAACTATAAACCCCCACAGTTTAAACTAGAATCATCTCTCCCTTGGATTATTAGTCTCCTAGCTGCTCTACCTGCTTCTTTCTCCGCCTCCCTCACATCTAAGAATCTATTCTCAACCATAGCTAGGATGATTCCATTAAATGTGAGATTATGTCACTACTGCAAATGCTCCAAGGGCTCCCACTTTGCTCTGAGCAAAAGCCAAAGTTTTTACAAGGGCCTGCAAAACCCTAACTAATCTGGTCCTTCGCTACCCCTCATCACCCACTGCTCTCCCCATTGCTCACTCTATTAGAGCTACAGTGGACTGCTTGCTGTCCCTCAAACAAGCCACAAGTTCCTGCCTTAAGGTCTTTGCTCTAGCTGTCCCCACTTTCTGGAAGACTATTCCCCCAAAGAACTACTTGGCTCATTCCTTTACTCCTTCCAGGTATTGGCTCAAATGCTTCCTCTCAATAAGATCTATCCTGATCATCTTGCTCTATGTTTTCCTGTTGCATTTATCATCTTCTTATATATCACTGATTTTATTTATTTATATATCTTTTTTTGTTTATGTGTTATTATTGTTTACTGTCAGTCTTCCCTCAAGAAGAACTCTGAGAGATATTTTTTAATCCATTCTGTTCACTGACGTGTCCCTAGGGCTTAAACCAGTGCTGACACATAGAAAGAGCTCAATAAATATTTGTTGAATGAATAATGTGCTATAAATAGAGTTATGTACAAAGTCCTATGGGAACAACATGATGGAAACATTTTCACTCTCAAAGTAGAAGTTTCATAAGTGAATGACATCGAATTGTGAACTAAAATATTAGTAGAAGTTGCCAGTCAGACCAAAAGGGAGACAGAACTCAGGGGACCTACAGCATATCAAGCAGCTTGACAGACAACTAGGGGGTCAGACAGGTAAGGAGATAACTGTAATAACTGAGTTAGAATAGTGTTGGTATGGGGAAAGATAAGCTGAAGGGCACCTACCTCATATTGTGTGGAGGGAACTGCAGGCAGCTGAAAACATTTTCTTTAAGAGATTGAAATTGGAGCTGAGCATTGAAGGACAAAATAGAATTAGCCATGTGAAGACAGAAGGAAGGCATTTCCGGCAGAGGGAGCAGAATGTATGAAGAAGCATAGACAAGAAACAACTTGGCACACTTAGTATGGCTAAGCAGATTGCAAGAAAAGGATAGGGAGAGGGGAAGCTAGCACAAAAGCCATGGTAAACAGCATGATACAAAGCGAGGATCTCTGCAAGAGTTTTAGAGAGGAATGACATGTCCAGATATGCAGTTTCGGAAGATCACTCTGGATGCTAGGAGCAATGAAAAGAGTTATATTGCCTAAGATTAGTTTCTTCTTATCAGAGAACAAGGTGCAGCAGCTCCCTGCGAAGGGTTCAGTTGAAAGGGTGGGGCATGGTAAGAATGAGACACAAAGCTAAAGATGTTTGCGTGCTTGGGTTCTTGTCCTATAATGGCGAGATTGGAAAGGTTTCATAACTTGGCTAGGGTGAGGGAGGGTGGGAATCTCCCTCAGGGAGTTAATACTTCTGCTCTTTTCTTTGCAGAGCATACCTTGTCCCTTCCTATTCCTTTGGAGAGAATGAGGTTCACAATCAAGAGACCTTCCCTGAGGGCACGTGGATAAGGGTCTTCCAAAAAACCTTCCAGACCACATTCAAAAAAATCTTGGGACTAAATTTTTGTACCTTCCATGGCCGGGGCCTCACTCCAGAATCCTGGGGCTTCCTTCCTTTCAATCGGCCCATAACCACTGTTGGTAAGATTTCCAATACCTCTGGACCACCCTCGTTGTTGATTCCCCCCCATCCAGGTCCCCCATCAAGTCCAGGAGGCCCAACAAACAGCTGGGATGGGCAATGGGAATTCCAAGGGGTATGACTGAGGGCAGCTGAACAGATAAGAGTTGCAGCCATGTAATAGCTGCCATGAGAGCATCGATATTCACAAACATTCCTTCATCATTTTTCTGAACTTGTTCTCATTCTCTTCTTCACACAGGAAACTAGGTATTTGAAGAATATAGGGTGGGATGGAGCTAGAGAAGAGGGAAAGAACAAAGGAATGGGAGGGGACACAGATACTGAGTTTCAGTATGTAGTTCCTTCTGAGGGATGGGTAATTTGAGTTAGGGAGGGGAGGCTCTGATGCGTGTCTCTTCTCCTTCCCCATAGTCGGGGAGCCCCTGCCAATCCCCAAGATTAAGAAGCCAGACAAGACGACAGTGGACAAGTACCATGCACTCTACATCAGTGCCCTGCGCAAGCTGTTTGACCAGCACAAAGTTCAGTACGGCCTTCCTGAGACCCAGGAGCTGACAATTATATAACAGGAACGAGATATCCCCATTATGAAATGCCTACAGCATTGAGGGATCCAGGTAGGGCCACCCAGAAAGAAGAATTTGGAGAGAGAGGAGGATCTCAGGCGTGAGAGAGGCCAACAAAGCCAGAAAGTACTTAATGAATCTGGCTTGGCGGAAGGAACCAGAGGGGCAGAGGAAGAGTAGGGATCAACCCACTTTAGAAATCAGACTCTTGTGAATCCACAGATCTTTTTTGCCCCCTGCCTCCAGCCGGATCTCTGTCAAAGGAATGAGAAGACAAAGAACACCACTCTCCTTGCTCCGAAGTCTTAGTGGCACCATCACTATGTAGCTAATTAAGACTTAGAAGACTTGTTAAGAACAGGAATGGTTTGTTTCCTCCACCTCCTTGCAGTTTGGGAAATACAACAAGGTAAACCAAGACCTAACCTGTAGTTCCTGATCCAAGCAGAAAGGATTCCCTCAGTTGTGACCCAGTTCTACACTGGCAAAAACTTCTACATGCAGTTACGCTGTCTCTTCTATAAAAATAAAGGTCTACTGCCGGGCGCCTGGGTGGCTCAGTGGGTTAAAGCCTCTGCCTTCGGCTCAGGTCATGATCCCAGGGTCCTGGGATCGAGGCCCGCATCGGGCTCTCTGCTCGGCAGGGAGCCTGCTTCCTCCTCCCTCCCTGCCTGCCTCTCTGCCTGCCTGTGATCTCTCTCTGTGTAAAATAAATAAATAAAATATTTTAAAAAATTAAAAAAGAGTAAAGGTCTACTCCTGAAACTAATATTACACTCTATGTTAACTAACTAGAAATTAAATTTGAAAGTTCGAAAAAAAGAAGAAAGTTCTAGATACATAAAACAGGCTATGACTAGTTTCTAATTACTGTGATTCACTACTGGGCTTCCCTACAAACCCGGTCAGGAAGCTGGTGTGTGGAGAGCTATTTTCCTCTTCTTCATCCATTCTTTATACTTCCTCTGACAGAGAAGGTAAGAGAAAGGAACCAGAACTGCTACACAGTGTAGAAGACAGGAGAAAAATTGTGAGAATTCACATAGATATCCACTGAGTCATCCATCTCTCCTAACCCCACAGAAACATTCCTGAGTCAGAAAGAAGGGAGCCACAAGACCATGCACAGATTGAGTCTACTTTATGTCAAGTACCTACTGTGTAACAGGGATTGTGACATCATATTCACAATCTTGGTCTCTTAGTGCCAACATCAACCCTGTGAGATTGCTGTCATCCCCATTTCACAGAAACTAAAACTCACTGAAGTTAAATAACTTGTCCAAAGTCACATAACTTTGGATAGAAGTAGCATTCAAACCCAGGTCTTGCTAATTCTAATGCAAAGGTCTTTCTAATCCGTCAACCACCATACCTTCCATTCCTCATTTCCAAGAGACCTATTAATCAGCTTCATTTTCTTAAATAGAGACCATGGTACCCCACTTAAAGTAGGTTATAAGTGTGGGCAAAGTGACATGGATTCTACTCAGGGTGGATTCAGGTTAGACTTCAGGGAAAATAATTTATTCATTTAAAAATTTTTTATAGGGCTCCTGGGTGACTCCGTTGGTTAAGCAACTGCCTTCGGCTCAGGTCATGTTCCTGGAGTCCTGGGATTGAGTCCCACATCAGGGTCCCAGCTCCACGGGGAGTCTGCTTCTCCCTCTGACCTTCTCTCCTCTCATGCTTTCTCTGTCTCTCTCTCTCTCCCTCTCTCTCTCTCTAATAAATAAAATATTTTTAAAAAACTTTTTATATCAATAAATTGGAATTGGGAATCCAGAAACAAACCCATACATGTATGGTCAATTGATTTTTGCCAAGAGTACTAAGGCAATTCAATAGGGGGAAAGAACAGTCTTTTCAATATATGATGCAGGGACAACTGGATATTCCTATGGAAAAGAATGAAGTTGGAACTGTACCTCATACCATACACAAAATTTAACTCAAAATAGATCAATGACCTAAAGTGAGAACTACAACTAAAACTATTAGAAGAAAACGTAAGAGTCAAGTTGGCTGGTCTTGTATTTGACAATGGGTCCTTAGCTAAGACACCAAACACACAAACAACAAATGAAGAAATAGGTAAGTTGGACTTCATTAAAATTAAACACTTTTGTGCTTCAAAAAAAACTATCAAAAGAGTGAAAATCAATGCACAGAATAGGAGAAATTTGCAAATCATGCGTCTGATAAGAGTCTAGCGTACAGAATATAAAAGGAACTCTGACAACTCAAAGACAGAAAAGCAGCAGAGTTAAAAGTGAGCAAAGGGGGGCGCTTGGGTGGCTCAGTAGCCCAATGGTAGTTAAGTGGGTCACTCTAGGTTTCTGCTCAGGTTGTAATCTCATGGGTCAGGAGATCAATCTCCGGGCTCCTGTTCAGTGGGGAGTCAGCTTGGAGATTCTCTCCCTCTGCCCCTCCCCCCAACTCGCAGGCAGATGCACACACTCTCTCCCTCACACTCTTTCTCTAAAAATATATAAATCTTCTTAAAAAGTGAGCAAAGAATTTGAATAGTCACCTCTCCAAATAAGATTTACAAATGAGAAGGTGCTCAAAATTATTAATCATTAGGGAAATGCAAATCAAAACCACAATGAGATACCATTTCATGCTCACTAGGAGACTATAATAAAAAAGGCAGACAATAACAAGTATTATTGAGAGATATGAAGAAATTAGAACCCTCAAGCATTGCTGTTAAGAATGTAAAATGGTACACCCCTTTGGCATACAAGCTGGCAGTTCCTCAAAAATTTAAACATGGAGTTATCATATGACCCAGCAGTTCCACTCCTACAGATATACACCCAAAACTGAAAATACATCATCACACAAAAATTTGCACATGGATGATTATATGCTATTATTTACAATAGCAAAAGAAATGAAATAGCAAAAAATAAAATAGAAATAAAAAGGAAGGGGGCCTGGGTGGCTCAGTGGGTTAAAGCCTCTGCTTTCAGCTCAGGTCATGATCTCAGGGTCCTGGGATTGAGGCCTGCTCAGACTCTCTGCTCAGTGGGGACCCTGCTTTCTCCTCTCTCTCTCTGCCTGCCTCTCTACCTACTTGCGATCTTTCTCTGTGTCAAATAAATAAATAAAAACTTTAAAAAAAGAAATAAATAAATAAAAAGGAAAACAACCCAGAAGTCCATCAGTTGATGGCTAGATAAGCAAAATGATATCACAATGATATACAATGGAATAATATTCAACCTTAGAAGGAACAAAGTCCTGATACATGCCACGACATGGATGAACCTTGCAAGCATTATGCTAATTGAAAGAAGCCAGAAACACAGGGTGTGTATTACATAATTCCACTTCTATGAAATGCCCAGAATATGCAAATAAAGAGATAAAGAGGCAGAGAGAGACACAAAGTAGATTGGTGGTTATCAGGGACTGGGGGAGAGGGGAAATGGAAGTGACTGCTAATAGGTATGGAGTTTCTTTCGGGGACGATGAAAATTTTCTGGAATTGGATAGTGACAATGGTTGTGCAAACTTGTAAGTAACTACAACCCACCATATTGTACACTTCAAACTGGAAAGTTTTGTTTTTTAAAATTTTTAAGATTTTATTTATTTATATTGACAGAGAGAGAGAGAATGAGAGAGAGAAAGAGAGCGCAAGCAAGGGGGAATGGCAGGCAGAGAGAGAGAAGCGGACTCCCTGCTGAGCAAGAGGCCTGATATAGGACTCAATCCCAGGACCCCGACCTCAGCCAATGGCAGACGCTTAACCAACTGAGCCACCCAAGTGCCCCGTAATTGGCAAATTTTATAGTATATAACTATATTTGGAAAAAGTAATGTTTAAGAAAAATCAGCCTTTTAATTTAAGGAAAAATGTATGAGTTGTGTTAAAAGTTGTATTAAAGTTTAAAAATACACAATAGATTTTTTACAGTACTTTTCATTTTGAAATGATTGCAGATTCACAGGATGTTGTACCCCCTGGACCCTTTACCCAGCTTCCCACAATGGTGACATCCTATAAAATTGAGTACAGTATCAAAATAGGAAATTGGCACTGGTACAATACTGTTAACTCAACTATAGGCCTCACTCAGTTTTCACCATTTAATGCACACTCATTGTGTGTATTCATGCAATTTGATTTCATATGCAGATTTGTATGACACCCCCCATTACCCTTATGACATGGAACTGTTTCTTCACCACAGAGTACCTAGAACCCCACAGGTGTATAATCACACCCCTCTGCCTTCTTCCCTGTGCCCTGGCAATCACTGATATATTTTCCATCTCTATAGCTTTATCATTTCAAGGATCTTATATAAATGGAATCATACAGTGTAGTATCTTTTGAGATTTTTTTTTAATTAAACCTAATGCCCTTAAGATCCATCCAAGTCATTCTGTATCGATAGTTTATTCCTTTTTGTTGCAGAGGATAAGTCTGTGGTCTGGATGCACCAGACTTAGTTTAACCATTTACCCCTTGAAAGACATCTGTATTGTTTCCAGCTCTGGGCTATTACAGGTAAAGCTTCTGTTAACATCCATGTACAAGTTTTTGTACAAATGGAAGTTTTGATTTCTCTGGGATCAATGCTTAGGAGTCCAATTGCTGAGTTACATGGCAATTGCACATTTCATTTTACAGGAAACTGTAACACTGTTTTCCAGAGTGGCTGTACCGCTTTACATTCCCATCAACAATATATGAGGGATTAAGTTTCTTTGCATCTTAGCTAGTATTTAGTATTGTCACTGTCTTTCTTTTTTACTTCTAGACATTCCAATACATGCGTAGTGCTAGCCTGTCATAATTTTAATCTGCATTTTTGTTTTAGACCAGTCTCTCACCTGGGCCCAGACTGCTTGGATCAACTCCACAGAGACATTTCCCCCCTGGAGGCAATGTTGTGGCTGGCCCACTTTTTGTGGTTTTTATTATGATTGCAAGACACACCTCAGCAATAACCATCAGGGAACTTGGAAAAAACAAGGTGTATTACTCGGGTCCTGGAGAGAGCACAATACACCAGGTGCCACGCAGTGACGTCATAGGTAGAGCTAGGGAGAACGAGCATGCAGAGCTGCGGTTCTGACTTTACTGGGGTCACGGGCGGGTCACCTAGGGTTTTGTAGGTTCATTCAGAATTGGGGAATTTAAGACAGAGTTGAGGGAATGAAAGTTTGGGAAAGGAAAAGTAGGGTCACGTAGTCAGTTATCTGGGTCACCAGGGCTTTCTGAAAGGGAACCTCTTGGAGGGATAGAGCATTTAGTGTATATATCAGAAAGACTGGGGCACTGGCCTACGTATTCTATTTCTCAGTGGGAGGACACTAAAGTAATAGGAGCAGCTAATGTATAGACTCTTGAGAAGAGAGTTCAAATTGAACTGAACAACAGTTTAAACCTAGGGCTGACTGAAGGAAATCAGATCGCTGAAAGGACAACATTTACTCTATTTGAAGATATAAGTGAGTGATCTTTACACGGGAAAATATTTGAATGGTGTGAGCCTTTGTTTGAAATATGTTATTCTCTATATATTTTCTAAGTGAGGCTTTCTAACAGGAAGTGTCAGTATTTCATATTTTATACGTGTGTAAGCGTAAAGTTTTGGAATTTCTTAGCTGTTCCCCACAAAACTCATTAAAGGATGGCTGCTGTTGAAAAATGGGAACTTCATGGTTGGGGTCAACCGGCTCTTTATCTCGTTGTGTGGCTGGCAATGGGTTTATTTGAGATGAATGTCTTTAATATGGATGTTCTGGCAATCAAAAGCTTAATCCCAGATGTCTTTGTGTTGTAATCCAAGAGCTAATTGTCAGGCACTTACACTATAATTGTCCTAATGGCTAATGATGTTAAACGTATTTTCCTGTACTTATTTGCTGTCCGTATATTCTCTTATTTTTTAAAGATTCTATTTATTTATATTTGACTGAGAGAGACACAAGCGAGAGAGGGAACATAAGCAGGGGGAGTGGGAGAGGGAGAGACAGGCTTCCTGCCCAGCAGGGAGCTCGAAGCTGGGCTCCATCCTGGGACTCCTGGATTGTGACTGGAGCCAAAGGCAGACGTTTAACGACTGAGCCACCCCCATATATCCTCTTCATTGAAATATCTCTTCATGTCTTTTGCCCATTTTAAATCTTTAGTGTTGAAAATTCTTTATATATTCTAGATACTCGTCCTTTGTTGGATATATGGTTTGCCGATGCTTTCTCCCAGTCTGTAGCTTGTCTTTTTATCCTCTGAATAGGTCTTTTAGAGAGACAATATTTTTAGTTTTGGTGAAGTGGAATTTACCAAATCTTTTGTTATGAATTCTATCAGTGTAGCATTGCAACTGTAACAAATTATATTACAGTGGCTTTTTCACTCTCTTAATACATGAGAAAAGAAATGTCAAATCAATTTTAAAAAACAGGAAAAGCCATAACTGAAAACTGAAACGTGATGTTTTGACTTTTGACTTCATAACAAAAAATAAGCTGAGCAACAATTTTGACAAAAATATTGTCTCTCGATAGCACATAAAAATAGGCAGAGATATCAAAGGAAAATACTTTTCTGAGCAGAGTATACAGAAAGAAAACCATTTGCTATGATCAGAACTGGGGGAGGAGTTCTCTGTAGAAGCATTAATGAAATTCCTGGCAAAGTTAAATGAAATCACTGAAAATGAAGGCTACTATTCCCAAACAGCTATCTAATATCAATGAAACAGGACTTTTTGTAATGTTTTGCTGTCACAAATCTACAATGTCAAGAAATACAAACCAAAGCTTGGCTATAAATCAGAGGTGATTGAATGGTTAGATTCTCAAAGGAACTCAGCTATAAAGATTTCATTGAAAAGGAGAGCAAAGGGTCACGGTTAGAGATGCCCTAGAAATTATCCTGCTCCAAATATTTGTCATTTGTCGATACACATCTCATTGACAATAAAAACTTTCCAGAAAGATGACCCTCTTTTAAAATGCACTCTAAGGTCCTAAGAGTAATAAAGAATGCCTATGTTTACTTAAGGCATATGTAGCAGAAAAATATAACATCCTCATTCTCAAATTCAAGGACTTGCATTTTTGGTTTTTTAGGAAATTGGAATATAATTCACCCCTTTAAAGTGTACAGTTCAGTGATTTTTCACGTATTCACCATGGACATCGTAGGCCAGCCCCTGAAGAAAAATAAATCTCTAAAAGAAACATTTATGGTGCAATATTCCTGTTTTGTGTTTTGTTTTATATAGGTAATGAGAGTTTTCAAAAAGCATGTATTTGGATTTTCTTTTTATTTATTTTCATTACCAATTTTGGTATTTTTATAGTGTGAGATGAACTTTCAGGAACAAATTACAATGTATTATATTGCACCAATAGCATGAGTTTACCTTATGACATCTTAATGCCTGGACTTGGTCCAGGAATCAATAGGCTATAAGTTATTTGCAAACAACGTAATGACTTACTTTAAAAACTCAAGAGAATACACTGAAAAATTGTTAGAATTGATAAAAGAGTTCACTCAAGTGACTAAGTACAAAACAATATGTACAAAATCATTTTTTCCTGTATACTAATGAACACTAATTCAAAAATATAATAGGAAAAAAAATTTTAAAAACTGAGAGATATAAAGGAATGGGTAAATAAATGGAGAGATATAAACCTTATTTCTGAAAGAAAACTCAGTATTATGAAGATATTAGTTATTAATTATTTCCAAAAAGAATTATTATTTCAAAATTAAATTGAATGTTTAATGCACTTCCAATTAAAATCTTAATAGTCTTGTCTGGCACTTAAGAAAGCTATTCTAGGGGTGCCTGGGTGGCTCAGTTGGTTAAGCGACTGCCTTCGGCGATCGAGTCCCACATCGGGCTCCCTGCTCGGCGGGAAGCCTGCTTCTCCCTCTCTCACTCCCCCTGCTTGTGTTCCCTCTCTGGCTGTGTTTCTCTCTGTCAAATAAATAAAATCTTAAAAAAAAAGAAAGCTATTCTAAAATTCATCCAAAAGAATAAGCAGTCCACAAAACCAGGCAGGGGCACCTGGGTGGCTCAGTCAGTTAAGCATCCAACTCTTGATCTCAGCTCAGGTCTTGATCTCAGGGCCATGAGGTCAAGTCCCACATGTTGGGCTCCATGCCCACTGTGGAGCCTACTTAAAAAAAATAACCAGACAATTTTTGAAAACTAAGAGTAATGTGGAAGAATTAGCACAACTAGATGTTAAAACATGTTGTAAATATTCACATTAAAATAGAATAGTAGCAGTGTTCACAAGGACACAACAGTAAGTTATTCAAATAAAAGGGCTGAAAGAGTTTTCCTTGGCCCTAGCGCTTCCTAGGATAAAGCAAGACCCCAACCCATTGGCACAACACTATTGTCTGAGTATGCAACAAAGTCAAGGTCCCTCAGATTTTGTTGAGCTGAAGAACTGAATGGGATGTCTGCACAGGCATCCCTAAATGGTCTTCTCTCATGTGCCCCAGACCCAAGCTTACTACTGTCGAATGACTGCATAACAAGAGAGCATCAAGAAGGACAATGGGGAGAGGTTGGAGTGAAATAGATGAAGAAGACTGTTCCTTGTTTGGGGGAAGGAAAGGACCTTCAGACTCACTGCTGCCCCAGGTCCCAGACTACGAGAGAAAACGCACCTCCGCTACAGAAACCACCCCAGTCTCAAGGCATAATCTCTAAGGGAAAACTAAGAGGTTTTTAGAGCCGCATCTCTGGCTCTTGGGACCTGGGGGAGCTCTATCTCAATAACCAGTTTTCCTCTCTTCCCCAGTAACTGGAAGAAAGCCCAGCTTAGGAATGGCCTAGGACAAGGAATGGGTGAGTCAGAAAACAGAGTAGTTACACCAATAGCTGGAAGGGGACTCCACCCCTTTGACAAACCCAACTGCCTGGAGGTAAGCCAGGTAACACAACCCAAAAGCATCTGTACAAACAAGTCCTCCCTGAAGACAAGCAGGGTCTGGGAGATGCCTCACTTTTTATCCTGGGGATCTCTCATAACCTATGACATATATAGGTCATTATAGCGCACATTGTTTCTGGAGGATTAACCGTTCGGCAAATGTGTCAGCCTCAATTGTTGTTTGTCCTCCGTCACTAGTGCTCTCAAGCTATCGTGACACTATCCTTTCAATATTTTAACAAATGCATATTTCCTACTATGACGGGCACTGTTCTAGATGTTGGGATTATAGTACTGAATAAAACAAAGACCTTGCCCTCTCAGAGCTTTCATCCTAGCTGGGGGAGACGGATAAGCAAGGAAGCAAGCAAGCAAGCAAAACCCTCAGATAGTGGTAAGTGCCATGAAGAAAAATAAGGCCAATCAGGGACCAGTGTGTGATGGGGAGTCCTATTTCATTGAGGCTGGTGAGGGAGACCTTCCCTGGAAAGGTGTTACTTGAATAGAGATCTGACTAAAGTGAGGCAGCCAGTCATGTTAATGTTGGAGGAAGAACAGTCCTGGCAGAGGGACCAGCAAAGACAAAAGCCTGAGAGGAAATCTACTTGGCATGTTCAGGGAACAGCAAGATTTCCTGGTCACTGGATGGAGTGGAATGAACAGGGAGAGAAGGGAAGATGAGGTGGGAGAAGTGGACAAGAATTAGATCAAGTAGGACCCCATAGGCAAGTGTGATGGTTTGGGATATTCTACTGAGATGAGATTTTGCTGGAAGGGCTACAGTTATCTTTGTTATGAAAAATTTAAAACATATATAAATCGAGAGATAGTAGTATAATGAATCTTTATAAACCATCACTGGAATTCAACAATTATCAAGATACTGCTGCTTCCTGGCTGGCTCAGTTGGTAGAGCATAAGCAACTCTTGATCTTGGGGTCCTGAGTTTGAGCTCCACATTGGGTGGAGAGATTACTTAAAATAAATTAAATTTTAAAAATATATTGTTGCTTCCTTCCTCTGTTCCAACTCTTCCTTTTTGTTTTAGCTGAAGTGTTTTCAAGTAAATTTTTCCTTTATGTATGTCACATCTAAAGAAATTACCATTTTCTTACATAGCAATAAGTCATTATCACACCTAAAAAATTAACTCTAATTCTTCAGTACCATCTAATATTTAGCCCAAGGTCAAATTTCCCTCAATGCCTTCAAAACGTTTTTTATAGTTGGTTTATGATATAAGTATATTTTAAATTATTTTAAATAAATTATTTTAATCTAGAGCAACATTGCCTCTCCCCTCCCCCATTTTTTTATACTACTGACTTGTTGAAGAAACTAGATCACTGTCCTATATAAGGTCTCAAATTCTGGATTTGTCTGTTAGACTCCTCATGGTGTCTTTTAACTTGGTCCTTTAGTTCTCCTATTTTCTCTAAACTGGGAGCTAGCCAGAAGCTTTTATAGAGTCAAGTTCACCTTTGGAGGGGAGAATATTTTAAAGGTAGGTATAAGTAGGTACTGCACATTGGGGTTATCTTCTTTATAGCACTTCTAAGATTGATCCAAAATATGTGTGCTGATAACCTAATCTTTTTGTTGTAACATTCCACATTGACCTTTCATGCCATGGTTTTAGCAGTCAGTGATGATCATTGTATGATGTAATAATTTCATCAGAGGTTGTACAATAATGTTTTTCTATCTCTATCACTCCATCCACACTTACTAGCTCACATAGTGAAATATATTGATAAATCTCAATTCCAACTCCTCTCCCTCTGACCTGTTCCCCCTCTCTCTCTATAGGTAAGCATTTCTGTTGATCTGAGGGTTTTTTTCTGGAGTTCTTACAATCAGAAACATTTGTATGTATATATTTGTATGTTGTCTGGATATAATTGTTTCCCTGTCCTTCTTGACAAAAGGTTGCATTACTGTATATGTTATTCTGTATATTTCTTTTTTTCCTCATATATATCCTGAAAATCATTCCATATCTGTGTATCTGTGTCTGCAGATCTCCATCATTGGAGGAAGATCTTCTTCATCACTGGTTTTAAACAGAGGAATGGCAAAATCTGCCTTGAAGTTTAGAAGGATTCCTCTAACTGCCTTGTGAAAAATATAACTTAAAAGGGCAAATATCAGGAACACTTAGATGGCTCAATCAGTTGAACCTCCAACTCTTGATTTCAGCTTGGGTCATGATCTCGGGGTCATAAGATCAAATCCTTGCATGGGGCCCCACATAGAGCTCTGTGCGGGGCTCTGCTCTGGGTGAGGAGTTTGCTTAAGATTCTCTCTGCCTTTCCCTCCCACAACTCCCCCACCATGCACTCTCTCTCCCTCAAAATTAATTAATTAATTAATTTAATTAAAAGGGCAAATACCAAGGCAAGGAGATCATTAAAACGCTGCTACAATAGTCTAGGGAGAAGAGCCATTTTTGATGAGACAAATGTAAGCTACTCAAATGAGGTATGGAGGAGCCTACGTCCCTGGAAGCTTCATTGAGTAGACCGGCAAACTACCTCAGACACCTCATAGTGTCCAAAGGAAAGAGAAATACATCTTTACCTTACTTAGGCTATGTTTTACTTTGTATCTCCTTCACGTGCACTGAAACTACATCCTAGCTAATACAAATCATTCTAGTTCTAACAAGCTCTGATTATTGCCAGTGGGAGTCCAGACAGCTGACTTCTTGTCTTGACTGTATTGGTCATGTGACCTTGAACAAAGAAGAGGTAGGAAGATGTTCCAGGTGGAGGGAACAGTATGTGTGAGGTTTCAGAGACTGTAATTAGGCCTTTATCTTACAAACAATAGAGAGCTCCTGAAATTGGCAAGTACAAAAGGAATTTTCAAAAGATGAAATGGGTAGTAGTATAGAAGGGAAGATAAACCAGAGACCGGGAGACCTTATATAATAGGAATCCAGTCCAGGCCTTGCTTCTACCAAAGAAGCAGGCATTGATGAGCCAGAATAATTTATTTCATGGAAGACTTACTATAGTTAATACTACCACCACTTCTCTGACTGTATTTCCTACTACTTTTTTTACTTATTGTACCCTCTGTCTGGAATAGCTCTTCCACTAGATATCCACATGTTTTCCCTGACCAATCTACCTCAAATGGCAGCCTATTCCCATTCCCCCTCCCCCTTATTCTGATTTATTTTACTTCACAGATTATATTACCACTTGACATTATATATATATATATACATATATATATATATATATATGTATATATATATATATATATATATATATATATATATCTGTCTTCTCTCCCTAGAATGTAAGCATCATGAGGACAGGGATTTTGTCTACACTGTTGCTGTAACCACAATACTTAGAACACTGCATTAAAATGTAGTTGTTTGGAGTGACTGGATGATTCAGTTGGTTAAGACTTCAACTCTTGATTTCAGCTCAGGGTCGTGAGCTCAAGCAGGGTGTCTGCTTCCCTTCTCCCTCTCCCTCTGACCCTCTCCCTGCTGGTTCTCTCTCTCCTTCTCTCTCTCTCAAATAAATAAGTAAATCTTTTAGGAAAAGGACAACAAACATTGAAATTTTTAGAAAAATATATTCATAACCACAAAGTGGGGAAGAATTTTTATTAAACAACCCACAAAAAGTACAAACCTTAAAGAAAAGGATTGATAAACTCAACTACATTAGACTTAATAACTTTGGTTTTTTTTTGTTTTGTTTGTGACTTTATTTTTTTTCAGTGTTCCAAGATTCATTGTTTATGCCCCACACCCAGTGCTCCATGCAATATGTGCCCTCAGTACCCACCACCAGACGCTCCTATCCCCCCCACCCCTCCCCTCCAAGACCCTCAGTTTGTTACTGAGTCCAAAGTCTCTCATGTTTCATTTCCTTCCCTGAATTACCCTACTTCCCATTTCCTTTCCTTCTCCGACTGTCCTCTATATTACCCCTTATGCACCTCAAGTAAGTGAAACCATGTGATACTTGACTTTCTCTACTTGGTTTATTTCACTCAGCATAATCTCTTCCAATCCGGTTCATGTTGCTACAAAAGTTGGATATTCATCCTTTCTGATGGAGGTGTAGTATTCCATTGTATATATGAACCACATCTTCTTCATCCACTCATCTCTTGAAAGGCACCTTGGCTCTTTCCACAGTTTGGCTATTGTGGCCATTGCTGCAATGAACATTGGGGTACATTTGGCCTTTCTTTTCACTACATCTGTATCTTTGGGGTAAATACCCAGTAGTGCAATTGCAGGGTCATAGGGTAGCTCTATTTTTAATAAAATTAATAACTTTGAAACGTCTCTAAAGAAAGTGAAAAGACAGTCTACAAACTAAGAGAAAGATCTTTCATTAAACAAATATTATTGAGCCCCTACTATGTGCCAGGCACTGATAATCATCCTTAGGATAAATTGATGAACAAATCAAAACAACATAAAAAAATCCCTGCCCTTAGGGAACAGTCTATTGAAATATATGTTAATTACTATAAGTGAGCTGTCATTCTAAGTATTTTACGTATATTAGTTCATTAATTGTCACAATAACTCTATGAGTTAGGTACTCCAGAGATAAGAAAAATTAAGAGGTGAAGGAAACTGAGGCACAGAGAAGTTAATTGCCTGAGATTACAGTTAGTGAAGGGTGGAGCTGGGATTTGAACCCGGGTAGTCTGGCTCCAGAGCTATGTCCTCTATACCTTGCTACAGATGTGTATATTAACATTCACAGCATCTAATTGACAAAGGATTAGAATACGACCTATATCAAAGAGCTCCTACAAAGCAGTAAAAGAAAAAGAAGCATCAGAAAAATGAGTAAAAGATATAAGCAAGTATTTTCCAGAAGAAATATAGCCCATAAATATACGAACTGATTGTCAACTTCTTTAGTAATTGGGGAAATACAAGTTAAAACCACAACAAGGTAGCGTTCAACACTAAACTGATCAGCAAAAATTAAAAAGTCAGTTAAAGTAAAATTGAATATGCATGGAAACTATGATTCAGCAGTTCTACTCCTAGGCATGTATCAGAGAAATTTTTACACAGAAGCACCAGAACACATATATAAGAATGTCCTGGAAGCATGGTTTGTAGAAACAAAAACAAGATGGAAAGGACCCAAATATCCATCAATGAGAGCACGGATGAATAAAGCATGGTACATCCATCCATATTCATACACTGGAATACAGAAAGCAGAGCTACATGTATCAACAAAGGCGAATCTCAGAATCTTAGTGTTGAGTGAAAACAATCAAGCCACAACAGAATACTGTCTTATATATGTATACAGATATAGGTATGTGCATATATATATACATAAGAAAAACTAAACAATGTTTTATTGTTTATGGACACATATATTCATATATGATAAAACCATCAATAAAAGCAAGGGAGGGGCGCCTGGGTGGCTCAGTTGGTTAAGCGACTGCCTTCGGCTCAGGTCATAATCCGGGAGACCCAGGATCGAGTCCCACATCAGGCTCCCTGCTCGGCGGGAGGCCTGCTTCTCCCTCTCTCACTCCCCCTGCTTGTGTTCCATCTCTGGCTGTGTTTCTCTCTGTCAAATAAATAAAATCTTTAAAAAAAATAAAAATAAATTTGCAAGGGAATAACAGACAAACTTATCAGTATAGTGGTGTTTCATGGCGGGGAAGGAGATGATGGGGATATTAGGGAGAGGCATGTAATGGCCTTTGAAGCTGCAGAGAGCATTCTATTTCTTTAGCTGGGTGGTAAATACACATGTGTTCTCAGGATTATTTTTGAACTCTTTTATACATATGCTCTATTTCACAATAATACAAAGTAATAAACCCCTACCCAATCTGAAAAGCATTACATGCTCTTTTTATTTTATTTATTTTATTTTATTACATTATTTTACTTTTTAGTGTTCCAAGATTCATTATATACTCTTTTTAGGACAAGAAGGCTGGGAAAGAGCGGGCAGCCCAGACTTATTTCTGCTGGCCCATTCTTTGTTTCATGTACAATTTCTTGATGTGGACTAGCCTGCCAAGCACCCCACACTTGTTGTGTGCCCTTCATACCAGTTCTTCCCCAGTGGTCACAAATTACCAGCCTTTGGACCAAATCTCTGTTTGCAGTTGTGTTTTGTTTAGACAGTACAGTTATTGTTGTTTTTAAACTTTGAAATGGTTCAGAAAATGAAAACACACACACATATACATATATGTATGTACATACATTCAAATATAAATAGATAAAATAAACATGAAAAGTACTGGCAATTGTTGAGTCAAAGAGGTAGCTAGATGATATACAAGTGTGCATTATTCTATTCTTTCAACTTTCTTGTATGTTTGAACTTTTTCACCAAAAATGTTGTAAAAAGTGCTTTAGAAGGAGCATGCCCTCTCTAGTCACCACAATCCCCACCATTCCCTATTGTAACTTTCAGCCTGTCCCCTCATTTCTAGTATCTCCATTCCCTAGAGACATTTGAGTTTGCAACATGTGGCTCAGCTTGTAGATCTTGGCCCCTCCTAGATCTCCCTGTTGCCTAAATGAAAACAGGTCATGGTGTTGAGACATGGCAGGTGTTTCTCTCATTCCCATAAACTGAATAAACCACACATAAACTTTTGTTTTTTATAACAGATTATGGACAATGCCAGCTGATGTAATTCACCACTACCCTGCAGAGTGAGGGAACCCTCCTGCAGCTACAGTAACTTTAGCAATTGTACTATACCTTGTAAGGCATAAGTGGGGCCTTGAAAAAGTCAAGCCACACCAACTAACTTCTCCCAGAAGATAAGATGAAGAATTTTATGATTCTTTATGACTCCTGTAGTCTTTCTGGCACCAAAGGTGAAAAGAGTGGGAAACTAAGATCTTTCAGCAACATCAAGGGGCCAGTGGGGGTAAACTACTGTATCAGGTGTATAACCTCTGAGGTCCATAAACCATTCCTCTTCAGACTGACAGATTTAGTTGCTCAGAGTCCAATGACATTAGAGAAACTGAAGCAGCTTCCCAGTTAACATTTCTCTTGCCATATTCTGTGATATGACAGTTTCTTTCTTTGCAAACTCCGGTTTTCACTCCCGCAGCTATCACACTGCACTAAACAAATCCTTGATCCCTGCCACCCCCAGCTTGGCTATTTCTGCACACACTGTACAGCATGAATTCACCCAGTTGTTTAGAATGGAAAACAGGATTAGAAGGAATAGGCAGATAGCCAGAGGCAAGGCAGTGTCACTTGGTGGATAAACTGATGTTGGCCAAGGACACTGCATGACAAGCTGGACTGACTTTCCAAAACAAGTGGGGAAATGGCAAGACCCCTGCCTGATTGTTCTAATCATCTGGACCAAAAGATCAAGAACACCTGTTCTTCTGATTCCCCACTCACCTTTGACCTAGGACCAGAACTGAATGGTTTCCACCAGCCCTGTCCCTTTTTGGAATGGCTTTGCTTTTTGGTTTATTCTTGCCTTGGCTTTCACATCTTATTGATGTCCCAGATCTTAGAACTTCACCTTGTTTTTGATATCTAGATTTCCATGTGACCATTTGCTTGGGGGATTACCAATGCTTGTTCATCATTCTCCTTGACCTGCTTTGGTTATTATCTGTCAATATTCTGTGGAGACAGAACTCACTTGAGGATTTGATGCTGTTCTGCTAAGTCCTTACCAGACCAGAAGATAAGGGAAAAAAGAAATCTATTACCATAGCTCTGGCATCAAGAAGGTAGCTTCAGGCCTCTGAAAAGGAAGTGAAGTCCAAGACCAGACAAGTAGCTGCTGAGTTGTGACCCAGGGACAAGACACTACTTTTCATGTGCAGTGCTCAAGAGGGACATCCCTACTGGAAAAACACAAATAAATAAATATAGGCAGATAAGATCGAGAACAGGGACATCATGAAACAATGATAAGAGTGTATCATTAGCCAAGGACTTATGATTAATTCTGTAAGGTTATGTTTAAAAAGAGAGGGGGAAAGACAAAAAAGGGTCAGTATGCTTACTATTAACCAGTTCTCACATTCTCAGATTTCCTCATTTCTTTTGGTCATCATTCCATTTTTTTTTTACATAATTTAGGGTGGCCAGGACTACCCACATACCAAGAAAGACTCTGGCCTAAGAAATTGCAATCACTCTCACCCTTAGTTAAGGTGAGATTAGATTAATTTTTTCTCAAAAATAAAAGAAAATAATATAAAATTATAGAAACCAGCATATTGACAAAACAGGTATCTTGGGCGCCTGGGTGGCTCAGAGGGTTAAGCCTCTGCCTTCGGCTCAGGTCCTGATCTCAGGGCCCTGGGATCGAGGCCCACATCGGGCTCTCTGCTCGACAGGGAGCCTGCTTCCTCCTCTCTGCCTACTTGTGATCTCTCTCTCTCTGTCAAATAAAGAAATAAAATCTTTAAAAACACACACACACACACACAGGTATCTTACCCCAGTTTTCCCTGGATACAGGCTGATTTCAGTGATCCACAGCTTACGAGTCCCATTTTTCTACGAGTTCTCACAGCCCTGGACTTAGCTTGCATTTAAACATTCCCTGAACTGGAATTGAGGTGAATCTAAGCAGCAGTCCTCCTCGGTGTAGTAGGATTTGGGATGACCTTCATGAAACTCTGTTTCTTGAATTGTTTGGAGAAAAAAGTCAAACCCCCTTTTCAGATCCAGTCATCTCCTTGGAGAGAGAGGCTGATTCTGCTGACCAGGTTTCCTGGTACCTGACCACCTCCTAGGTTAACAAAGGTTTGAGAAAGTGTCCCTCTTATGTATTAGTACATCTCAAAAGCTATTGAAAGACAAGAAACTGAGAGGTGCCACTGAAAAATCTGCAGATGCATGAGCATTTCTGATCACCTACCAGGAGGAGACCAAGAAGTCTGACCAGATAATGGAAAAATCATGTCCAAAAACTTGTGCTTCCTCTATAACAGGAGATTAGTTGAACGAATCATGGTTTATCCATATAATGAAATACTATATATGTTGTCAGAGAAGGAAATTGACATGAAAAATGTCCACAATATGCTGCTGAGTGAAGAAGTAGGTTACAAAACAGTACACAGACTATGATTCCATTTTTGGTTAAAAAATTATACATAATAATAACATTTACTGAGCTTTAAATAAAAGTATATATATATATATATATATATATATATATATGAACAAGGCACTGAACAAAGTTCTTTACATTAATTACTTTATCCTCATGACAACCTTATGGTGTAGGTAGTAAGTATTATACTTGTCTTTTTACAAATAAGGAAACTAGAAAGGAAAAGGGTAAGTAATTTGCCATAGTTCACCTTAGTGACAGAGCTGAGAAACATATCCAACATATCTAAGTTGGACTCAAAAGCCCAAAATCCTCACATTGACACTCTATCTATGTCTATGTTTATACAGAAAAAAAGCCAAGAGATAGAAACACCAGGATGTTAACATTAACTGGTTGTTTCTGGGTGATGAGATTATGAGTGACTTTTTTCCCTTTATGCTTTCCTGAGTAGTCTGAAATATTTGTGATTTACATGGATTATTTCTATCATCAGGAAAAACAACAAATAAGTTTCCATTTTGAAAAAAAAAGTGAACAGCCACCATTTCAAATTGTAGGTAGCAAACTGCTGGGGAGTGTGGGGGGGATATCTTAATTATTACAAGGTTTCTGGAAAATCCAACATGGCCTAAGCATTGTCTAGAATGGTATGTTTGCACATATTTTTTCCAGACGACATGTTGTATACTGTCGTGGTGTATACTCTTAGTGCTTGAGTGTATTCCACATTCCTCAATGAATATAAAAATACCACTATTATCATGTGGAAGTCCATAAATTTTAAACACTAAAATAAGGGATGGGATTTGCTGCTACAAGGAAAAATATATGTATGGGTTGTAGCCTGAGTGTCTTCTCAACAACTTACCACCTTTTTCTCAGAAACAATGGGAGGAAATAGAGGAGGAGAACTGCAAATCACAAATTATTAAAAGTTAATACAGGGTTGTGGAAGGGGAAGTGGGTCAGTGGATGGGGTAACTGGGTGATGGGCATCACGGAGAGCACATGGTGTGAAGAGCACTGGGTATTATACACAACTAATGAATCAATGAATACTATCTCAAAAATTAATGATGTGGGGTGCCTGGGTGGCTCAGTTGGTTAAGCCACTGCCCTCAGCTCAGGTCATGACCCTGGAGTCATGGGACCAAGTCCCACATTGGGCTCCCAGCTCCGGGGGGAGTCTGCTTCTCCCTCTGGCCTTCTCCCCTTTCATGCGCGCTCTCTCTCTCTCTCTCTCTCTCTCTCTCTCTCTCTCTCTGTCTCTCAGTAAATAAATAGAATATTAAAACAAAAACAAAAACAAAACTAGTGATGTAGCATATGTTGGCTAATTAAATTTAAATGAAAAAAGTAAATACATTATTAAAAAAAGCTAAAAAAAAAAAAAGAAAAAGTTAATCCTGGTGAAGTCCCAGGAAAAGGCAATTTAGAAAGATGAAAGAATGTGGAGGGGGAGTTGATGTTGGCTGAGAAAATTCTATTATGGAAAGATGGAAGGCTAAATCTCCACTATATTACCAGAGGCTAGTCCCCACCCTCAACCACAAGGATGTCAACACCTATGTAGGCTGTGATGCTGCAATACCTGAGTGCTAGCCTTTGCTCAAGGGCCAGGCTGGTATCCAATAAGCAAGAAGACCTGGAGTGGCAAGGGCCCCCCACATCTTCTGCCAAACCAACTCAAAGGTCAGCAGCTGCCTTTCCTTTCTCTCCCTCTTCCTCTTCCCTTTTGTAATGTGTCCCTTATCTTCAATTTCTACACAGCTTCTTGCTCCCCCTCTCAGGTCTCCAAGTTACACTACTCCCTAGGACTCCAGTGATTTCATTAGCCATAAAAAACCATCCTGATCACAAGATTTCAAACTAAGATACTCATTCACTGATCATTCATTCAATAATAAGGTCCTTAGGGGAAAAGGCCCTGAAAAATTAGGTATGGTCCCTTACCCTTTTAGTAGCAAACAGTCTTCAGGTATGAAAAGCAAAAAACCAACAAAAATAAAAACAAACTTACAACTTTATTTGCTTCATTGGGCATGAAGTTACAACAAGGTAAGAGACAGGAAAGAGGAGGAATGAGGGCTTCACTTTCCCTTTCTCCTTTTAGGCTATATTTGGGACTCACTTAGGGACAAGGCTCCACACCATCATTAGTGGAGTGGGTGCTGAGGCCTGGACGACTGGCTTTCTCTAAGGGAGAACAGTCTTCAACAGACCAATGGCATGGGGAATAAGAGGATGGGAAGGAAGATTGTTCTGTATTAAAAGCAATTTTAGGTCTTGCCACAGGGCTCAAAGCTGAGTCTGACCCAGTCTTTGAATCCAGATGCCCATCTTCAGGAAATACAAAGGAAGCTACTGAATTACACCATGACTGTGCAGTAAACAGTCCAGGCTGTGGAAAATTCTCCAGGTCAAATGTGGATTCTTCAATGCATAAAGAACATCAGGAAAAGAAAGTGATGGAAGAGGAACCTGTAAATGGAAACAGACTTGAACTCTTCAAAAATGCCAATGTTGTAAAAGGAAAGATCAAGAAACTATCACAGATTGAAGGGCACTAAGGAGACATGATCATTGAATGCAATGTGAGACCTTGGACATTAGGAGAAAAAATTGAGTGTGATTCGAATAAACTCTGACATTAACAGTGATGTACCAGTATTGGTTTCTTTACTGTGATATCTATACCATGGTTACATAAGATGTTAACATAAGAGGAATTTGGGTGGCAGGTATAGGAGACTCTCCACACTATCTTTGCAACTCTTCATAAATCTAAAACTTTCCAAAATAGTTTAAAAAGGAAAATTTAAGGAGCATATCAATTCTTTTAATGGTCAAGACTAAACCATAACCATTAAGGAAGTATGTATTCTTGGGTAATAAAACCATAGAAATGCAAAGAAAAGATTACTCTAAATGTTAGGATAGGGTAGCTCAGTTGGTTGAGCATATGTGCCTGGCTCAGGTCACAATCCTGGAGACCCAGGATTGGCCCGGCATCAGACCCCCTGCTCAGTGGGGAGTCTGCTTCTCCCTCTGTCCCCCACCCCACTCTTGCTCTCTCTCTCACTCTCTATCTCAAATAAATATCTTTTTAAAAATTTCTATACTACCCAAAGCAATCTACAGATTTAACGCAATCCCTATCAAAATACCAACAACATTTTTACGGAACTAGAACAAACAATATTAAAATTTATATGGAACCACAAAGACCCCAGCTAGCCAAAGCAATTTTGAAAAAGAAAAAAAATGTTAGGATAATGGTTATATTGGGAGGAGGAAGAGTGTTATGATTGAAATGGGGCACATAAGAGGCTTCTGGGGTTGTATTTCTTGATGTAGTGGTGGCTGCAAGGTATGTGTCTTCTAGTAATTTATTAAGTCATACATGTATTTTAGGTGGTTTTCTGTATCTAAGTTTTATTGTTTTTTTAAGGATTGTATATATTTATTTGACAGAGAGATACAGTGAGAGAGGGAACCCAAGCAGAGGGAGTAAAGAGGGAGAAACAGGCTCCCTGCTGAGCAAAGAGCCCGATGCGGGGCTTGATCCCAGGGCCCGGGGATCATGACCTGACCTGAAGGCAGACGCTTAACGACTGAGTCACCCAGGTACCCCTAAGTTTTGTTTTACAATGAAAAATTAAAAAGAGCAAGGGGAACCTGGGTGACTCAGTCATTAAGCGTCTGCCTTCGGCTCAGGTCATGATCCCCGGGCCCTGGGATCAAGCCCCGCATCGGGCTCTCTGCTCAGCAGGTAGCCTGTTTCTCCCTCTTTACTCCCTCTGCTTGGGTTCCCTCTCTCACTGTATCTCTCTGTCAAATAAATATATATACAATCCTTAAAAAAATAAATATAGAGAGACTTAAGAGACACAACATTCAACTACAATCAAGTAAACCTTGTTTGGATCCTGATTCAAATTAACCAACTGTAAAAAGGCATTTAAATGTGGACTAGGTATTAGGTATTATTCAAGAATTACAAAATTTGTTAAGGGTAATAGTGGCATCACTTTGGAAGAAAACATTCCTATTTTTGTATGCACAGTGAAATATTTAGAGGTGAAAGGACATGATATCTTAGAATTGCTTTAAGATACTCCAAGAAAAAAATTCTGGGCAATATATGGAAAAAGTATGGCAAAATATTAATAGTTATTCAAGATGAACAAAAAACATGAACATAAAGATAAAAAGTTGCATTCGCTAGTTTTGTGTATATTTGGAAATTTTTGTAATAGCGAGTTAAAAGAGGGGAACATCCAAAGCCAGATTGTCTCAGGACAATAGTCTCAACAAAAAACTAATCCTAGGTGCTCCCTACCCCCACAAACCCCCCAGAGATCCCTCTACCCAGCCACCTCCCTGAGATCACAACCCCTGTGTTCTCAGAAAGTGGCCTGTGAAAGGTATTTCCCTTCTTTCACTCTCTGAGTCCCTAGGACTAGATAGCAGTCCTTCTTACCTTTCTTCATCCTGATGTCTTAATAATCTCAGGAAAGAGTCAAAGGGCAAACATCCAGGGCCCAGGGCTCAGATCTGATAGGGCAGTCCTTGGTACTCCAAAGCCTGCCTCTTGCAGTGGGTCGTAGGTGTGGGGCAGGACAAAGAAGGAAAAGGGCAGGTGAAAATCCTGATTATATGCATTCACTATCAAGCAAGCTTCGAGAGGCTGGTGGCACCATTGGTTGGAAGAGTGTTCTGGTATCTTTGTCTTCCTCGGGTTCCTGAGCAACATGCCTTGTTTCAAGCAGCCTACACACTTCCAGAGTCTGATACTGCTGCAGTGGCCCTTGAGCTACCTTGCCATATGTGAGTATTGATCCTAGAGTGCATGTCAAAAAGCCAGAGTCAGAGGCCAGAGCCAGATCTGGGGTGAATTTCATGCTCATGGGAAGTCTCATGTCTAACCTTTGATCATCTCAGATGGTACTACGGAGTAAAGCCAAGGAGTCTTGAGTCCTACCAATGTCCTGGAGAAGGAAGAAATAGAGCCACAGAAGGCAGTGAGAACAGGCAGGGGTTAGAACAGGGTCATGATGGATATGAGTAGATCTAGCTAATTTCAGTCACTTCTTAACCCTCACAATCTTCAAAGGGAAAATGAGGCCCAAGGAATAAGCATGATATGTCCCTAAGCATAAGAAGCATGAGGAGTGAGACAGAAGAAGCATTAGAATTATAGACTTGGAGAAGTATAGCCTTTATTTAAACCATAGAGTTTTCCATTCTGAGAGGGGGTGGGGTGGTAGCACGTGGGAAGATAGTGATAATGGAAAGAATGGTGAATGGACAAGAGGACAAGAATGGCGAATGGAGTCGGGGCGGACACCTGGGTGGCTCAGTCTGTTAAGCGTCTGCATTCAGCTCAGGTCATCATCCCAGGGTCCTGAGATGGAGCCCCACTTCAGGCTCCCTGCTCAGAGGCCACTTCTCCCTCTTCCTATCCCTCCAGCTGCTTGTGGTAGACAGGGAGCAGGAGTAGAGGGATGGTGAGTGGACAGGGATGATGGGGAATTAGAGAAATAGGGCTGGTGTATGGTAGATGATAGAGGAAATATTTCAAGGACAAGCAGACATGGATGCTGGATGAGCAGGAGATGGACTGTGCAGAAGGCCAGGACCAGAGGCTTTGGTAGTTTGGAGGACTGGCTCTTAATGGGGGTGTACCTGGGCAAGTTCTGCTGGCAGCACAATTTTGATCTGACCTGCTTCCTCATCAGTTTGGATCTTGCAGCCATTATTCATTTACTTGCTGTTTACATCCTTGTGGCTGCTGCCAGTGCTTTACTTTACCTGGTTTTTCCTGGACTGGAAGACTCCAGAGCAAGGTAAGACTCATGGACCTAGAAAGAACATGGCCTAAGAATATCCCAGCTTAATCTATAACCAGGGAGTCCCACTGGGGGACAGGCTTCTCATCCAAGTTCTCAGAGTCACAGGACCTGGGCCAGCCAGGACCATCTTGGGGTCTCTTCCTTTTCCACTTTTCTAGCAGAGCCATGGTCCCTCCATGTTGTTAGGAAAGCCCTGAGGGAGAAGGAGGGATGGGGTTGGCACACACAGACACCATCTCCCACTGATTATTTCTGTCTCAGGTGGCAGGCGTTCAGCCTGGGTAAGGAACTGGTGTGCCTGGACCCACATCAGGGACTATTTCCCCATTACGGTAAGTGTCTCTTTCCCAGCAGCCCCCACAGTTCCCAAAATACTAGGCATTTATGCCAGATAACTAGGGTTGTCCATAAGGAAAATGAGCACCCCAGAGAAGTCTCAACACAAGCTAGACACACTTGAGGACCCAACATTGCGACTGGGGACTTACTACTCTGTTACCATACTTTGGACACCCTTGGCATGACCTACCAGATGACAAAGGCAGAAACGCAAATACAGATGTTGATTGAAAGGCTACTCTACCACATGTTAGAGGTACGGAGAAGTAAGTACGATACAATCTGTCATCAAGGTGCTCCCGTCTAATGGGAAGGACAGATAAGTAGGTATTGATAGTTTGCTACAAGTACACAAGTAGTTCAGATGATGGGTAAGAAAAAGCTTCACAGACGTGGTGATATTTTGGCAGGGTTTTCAAGTTCAATAGCAGTTACTCAGGCAGAAACCGGAAGGGGGTTAGGAGAAGAAATATCAGGAAGACGATGTAGAAATGTACTGCTATCCTGATCCTCTGAGCATTCTTTGGAGTAGATAACTAATACCGCCCAATTTTTAGAGCAGAACTTGCTGATACCATGCAACTACTTGCAGCCGGCCATGGGGAAGAGGTCCAGAAGTTCTAGCTGCCCCGGATCCTACCTAGTTTTCCAGAGGGCTGAAGAGACCAATATCTTGTCTCCCCTGAAACCCACTCATGGCCTAGTTGTTGAAAAGCTCTGATTTAGGGGCACCTTGGTGGCTCAGTCAGGTCATAACCCTAAGGTCCTAGGATCAAGTCCCACATCGCCCTCCCTGCTTGGCGGGAAGCCTGCTTCTTCCTCTCAGCCTGCTCTCCCTGCTTGTGTTCCCACTCTTGCTGTCTCTCTCTCTGTCAAATAAATAAAATCTTAAGAAAGGGAGGAAGGAAGGAAGGAAGGAAGGAAGGAAGGAAGGAAGGAAGGAAGGAAGGAAGGAAGGAAGGAAAGAAGGCAGGCTAGCTCTGTTTTAGAGAGCACCCTGATCCCTGAAGTGTCTTCATCCTTGCTTCTTCACGTGATCTCACCACGTCTGGCACTTCTCTCCATGACTGCAGATCCAGAAGACTAAAGACTTGTCGCCTGAGCACAACTACCTCATGGGGGTTCACCCTCATGGCCTCTTGACCTTTGGAGCCTTCTGCAACTTCTGCACTGAAGCCACAGGCTTCTCGAAAGTCTTCCCAGGCATCACTCCCCACCTGGCTACACTGTCCTGGTTCTTCAAGATCCCCTTTGTTAGGGAGTACCTCATGGCCAAAGGTACTTTGGACCATAATTACTGGAGATTCTGGCCCATTTCTCTGCTGAGAGAGAAAGAAAATGCTTTTTTAAGGTCCATCTCCTACCTCTCAACCACCTCTCACCCACTCCCATCAGAGCATAGTAGGTAAAAGCATATGTTCTGGGACTAAACTGTTTGGGTTTGAATCCCAACTCTGCTACCTATTGTGTGGTCTTGAGCAAGCTACCCATCTCACTTTCCTCATCTGTAAGGTGAGGCTGATGATAATAGACCAACCTCAGATTTGGTTTGACGGCTAAATGACAGCACACAAGGAAAGCATTTGATATAGTGCCTTCCATAGATCATATGTTCAGTAAAGAATAACTTTTGTTATTTAGTGGCAATAGAGGAAAAGAGTAAAATTATAGTTGAGATTCAGAAAGTCCTTCTGGTTATCCCACTGGAAACCTTCTTACTGTAGTTTCAACCTAGCACCTCCTATGAAGTGGAGATACTGCCTCAAGGTGAAACACATTGGGTTTGCTCTCAGCCTCCTTTTCTCCACACCCTTGGTTCCATCTCATTGGTTGTCCTTCTGGGATTCATGGGAACAGAGGGCGCATAGATGGGCCAATGGGTGTCCCCTCTTAGCCATCACCCCTCCTTATATTGCTCCTCTCTCTGCTCCTTGATTCTCTTTAGGTGTGTGTTCCGTGAGTCAGCCAGCTATTGACTACCTGCTAAGCCATGGCACTGGCAACCTTGTGGGCATCGTGGTAGGAGGGGTGGGAGAAGCCCTGCAAAGTGTGCCCAACACGACCACCCTCATCCTCCAGAAGCGCAAGGGGTTTGTGCGCGCAGCCCTCCGGCATGGGTAGGTGTTCCCCCCAGGGCAGGGGGGCGTGGTCTTCCCTGAGCAGCAAGCATCACCTGCTATGCGATTCCAAGATGAGTCAGACATGAGTCTTGCCCTCATGGAACTTACTAGTGCAGAGGGACATGACTATAGCATTTTTTAAAGGCTTAATGTCATCATCTCCTTCTAAACTAGCCTGATTGGTTCTCAGGAAGCCAAACCAGAAACCCAGATTTGTTATCAGGGGGCTTGGCTAGAGCTCCCCTAATATACAAATGATGCCCACATCATCTCTAACAAAATCAATATCTGTATCTGTTTGTTAATGTAAGTGCAAGGGGCAGGCAGTACAGTATTGTGAATGTGTGCACAGAATCTGAAGTCAGGGGCCCTGCTTTGAAACGCTGGCTTCATAACTTATTGTGCATTCTGAGACAGATTACTTAACCATTCTGAGTCTTGGTGTTTTCATTTTCATAATGTGGTTACTGATAATTGTACCTACACCATAGGGTCATAGCGGGGTTTAAATAAAACACTGAATATGTCCAGCACACAGTAAGTGATAGCTAATCATTAGCTACTGTAACTGATGGATAAAGATAGGAGGTAAAGAGCAGGTGCCCAAGGTGTGAACTGTGGGGTGCACCATGACATCGGGAGGCCAGCCCACTGAACACAGAGATACTTGTCTTATTGCAGACTGAGAGAAAAGTAGTTGGGAAGTATGGTAATCCAGGGAGAGAAACGAAACAACAGAGACTTTGGACACAGAAACAAACTGAGGGACTTGGAGGGAGGGGGGTGGAGGGATGGGAGAGCCTGGAGGGCACCTATTGCATAGAGCACTGGGTGTGGGGAATGGGGAATGAATCTTGGAATACTGGAAAAAAATTTAAGGGGCGCCTGGGTGGCTCAGTTGGTTGAGCGACTGCCTTCGGCTCGGGTCATGATCCCGGAGACCCGGGATCGAGCCCCGCATCGAGCCCCGCATCGGGCTTCCTGCTCGGCAGGAAGCCTGCTTCTCCCTCTCTCACTCCCCCTGCTTGTGTTCCCTCTCTGGCTGTGTTTCTCTCTGTCAAATAAATAAATAAATAAAATCTTTTTAAAAAAAAGAAAAGAAAAAAATTTAAGTAACAATAAAAAAAAATTTTTTTTAAAGTAGCTAAAGACCTTGCCTGAGTGGCCCATTCATCACTTTGGAGCCTGATATAGGGAAGAGAGTTCTGAGCAGGGAGGAGGGAATCCTGGGTTCCAGCCCAGGTCATGCCACTCACTGACTGCTTGAGTGACCTTTCCCCTTCAGAACCTGGGCTTCTGGATCTATAAGATAAAGAAAATACCACCATCCCCCAGTGTGCCCTGCACTGTCTCTGCTGTGAGGATCCAATAAGGTAGCATATATCAGAGTGCGGAGAGTTTACTAGTAACTCACAAAGATTTGTATAAGAGAGGCCATGTTCTCTGCACTCATCTCTCACAGAAAGACTTCAGGAACCTGATTATCTACCTTATGGCCTGAGAGGGACACAAATTTTCTCTTCTCAAATCTCAAGGGACAGAATACTTAATGCATAGTCCATGTGGGGGATGGGCATATCATAATATATGCATCTGTGTGATACTATCGTCATCTCTATGCTTCCTACTAGTAGAAACAGAGTCAGATATTTCCCTGCATGACACTTCCTAGAAACTTTTCTTTACATGATTCAGGTTTCTGGGGATCTCTGCCCAAAACCCTCTTCCTTCCCTCTACCCCCCATATCTTGCCCTTGTGATCCTGGACCAGAGATAGCGTTCTTGCCCGACATGAACATTTCAAGACAAGAGACAGTAAATATGGGAGCTCTGTTTAGTGCAAGAAGAAATGCTTTATGTTGCAGGGATTTAAAATAACTGGGAGCCTGGCCGGGAACAAATGTTCTTCCTGAACGGTTCTCACTCTAGCCCATGTTTGAGAAATAAATCAGGGTTTTCCTTTAGGGCTCATCTGGTCCCCACCTTCACTTTTGGAGAAACTGAGGTGTATGATCAGGTGCAATTCCATAAGGACAGCTGGATGTACAGGTTCCAGAGCTGCTTCCGCAGAATCTTTGGTTTCTATTTCTGTGTCTTCTATGGAAGAGGTTTCTGCCCAGGCACCAGTGGGCTCCTGCCATACTCGCTGCCTATCGTCACTGTGGGTGAGTGCTACTTTCTGCCCCAAGGCCACCTCAGCTCTTCCCTGACCTCAACCTCAGCCCTCCCCATCCCACCCCCACAGCAGCAGAAAAGGGCAACAGATAGGGAGAATCTGGGAGTGGACTTGGCATGTGAGAGGATCCAGCCCAGGGAAGAAGGAGGTTAAAGGAAGAGAAAATTCTAACACTTATCCCTTCTCTTTCCCCCTCACTAGTTGGGGAGCCCCTGCCAGTGCCCAAAATTGAAAAACCAAGCCAGGAAATGGTGGACAAATACCATGCACTCTACATGGATGCCCTGTGCAAGCTCTTTGACCAGCACAAGACCCAGTATGGCTGCTCAGAGACCCAAAAGCTGCTTTTCCTATGACTGAATGAGCTTGCACGCCAGAGAAAATGTGCCCTGGAGAGGAGACTCATTTACTGCTAAACAAGACGTGGAGAAAAGGAGATAAGGGAAGGCTATATGTGGTAGGGGAGGACATTAGGAACTCTTTTCCTTGCCACAAAGCCCTCCTAGTTGCTGTCCTGGGGAGCTTCACTCAGTCATTCCACGAAAGGGGGCATCCTGAGGCCCTCAGGCACAGCCATGCGCATGCTGGGCACAGACATGCTTCCTTCCTAAGCCTAACCCCTCAGGTCCCAAAGGAATCAAATGATAGCCAAACAGCCCAAGCAGCCACCACTCTGGTTGTTGTTGTTGCTATTCTGTCGTAATGCATTTTTTAATTGGGATTTTTTTTTTGTATACCATAAGTTTAACCTGTTTAAAGTGTAAAATTCAGTAGTATTTAGTATATTCACAGAGTTGTGCAACCACAACTTTTATTAATTTTAGAACATTGTTCAGCATCCCAAATAAAAAGCTAGTACACATTAGCAGTCACTCCACATTAACTTCATCTCTCCCAGCCACTAGCAAACACTAATTGACTTTCCATTTCTGTGGATTTCCCATGTCCAAATGTCTCTGGACATTTCATAGAAATGGAATCAGAGACTATGTGGATTTTTTTTAGGACTGGCTTCTTTCTCTTGGCATCATGTTTTCAAGGCGCGTCCACCTTGTAGCCTGTATCCATACTTCATTCATTTTATGGCTGAATAATATCCCATTGCACATAGATACAAGTTTTCATCCATTCACCAGTTGATGGACTTTTGGGTTGTTTCTACTTTTGAACTACTACGGATAACATTGTACAGGTTACTGTGTGGTAATCTGCTGTCTCCAAATACAGATAAATCAAAGGCAACTTGCTCAGGATTACTTTTCAGTTGGCAGAGGCATTTCACATAGGTCACTTTGTTCTCATGGTGGTCCTCTAACATCATAATCCCAAGTTATTTGCTAGCATCCTGAGTCTATGATGGGAAATCTGCTTTATATCTATATTTTAAAGGCTTACTAAGTTCTGCTTAAAAGTTTTTCTTACAGCTATATTCTGAAAATTTTGAAAGAATAAATAAAAACATAGATGTCTCTTCCCTCACAAGGCCACCAACAAAAGACACATTTAAAAACACAGCAAAGGTATACACATGAAACTAACATAATATTATGGGTCAACTACAGTAAAAAAAAATAGCAAAAGAAAAAAATTAAAAGACCATTTAAAACCTCATTCAACTCAATAGCCAAAAATAAATAATCTGATTTTAAAGTGGGAAGAGGACTTAAATAGACATTTTTCCAAAGAAGACACCCAAATGGCCAACAGGTACATAAAAAGAAGCTCAACATCACTAATCATCAAGGAAATGAAAATTAAAACCCCATTGAGATATTACCTCATACCTGTCAGAATGATTACTATCAAAAAAGGACAAAAGACAAATGTTGTCAAGGATGTGGAGAAAAGCAAATCCTCATGCACTAATGGTGGTAATGTAAATTGGTGCAGCAACTATGGAAAATAGATGGAGGTTCCTCAAAAAATTGAAAATAGAACTACCATGTGATCCAGCAATCCCACATGTAGATATCTGTAGGAAATTAAATCATCATTCCAAACAGATATCTGCAACCCCATATTCTTTGCAGCATTATTCACAGTAACCAAGACACTGAAACAGCCTACGTGTCCACTGACAGATGAATGGATAAATAAGATATGGAATATAATGAAATAATAGCCATCATTAAAAAGAAGGAAATCCTGCCATCTGGATCCAAACATGGATGGACCTTGAGGACATTATACCTTTAAGTGAAATAAGTCAAACAGAGAAAGACAAAAACTGTATGAGCTCACTTATATACGAAATCTAAAAGAAAAAAAAAACAAACTCATAAAAACAGTGTGTAGAATGGTGATTGCCAGGGACTAGAGATTAGGGGAAATGGGGAGGTGTTGGCCAATGCCAATGGGTACAAATTTCCAGTTATAATATGAATAACTTCTAGGGATCTAATGTACAATATGATGACTATAATTAACAATAATGTATTATATACTTGAAAATTGTTAAGAAAGTAGATCTTAGGTGTTCTCACCACACAAAAAAAATTGTGATTATGTGAGGTGGTGGATGTCTTAACTAACTTTATTGTAGTCATTTTGCAATATATATGTATACCAAACCATCATGTTGTACCTTAAAGTAACACAATGTTATACATCAGTTATATCTCAATAAAATGAAAAGGGGGGAATTTTTATTTTATGTTATTAAAAAATTTTATGTATTTATTTGTCAGAGAGAAAGACAGCGAGAGCGGGAACACAGGCAGGGGTTGGGGGAGAGGGAGAAGCAGGCTTCCCGCTGAGCAGGGAGCCTGATGTGGAACTTGATCCTGGGACTCCGGGATCATGACCTGAGCAGAAGGCAGTCACTTAATGAATGAACCACTCAGGTGCCCCGGGAAGGATATTTTAGATTAGTCTTTTTACTTTTCTTATTTTATACGTCTTAAATATTCAGTTTTGGTGGGGTCACACCTTATTCTCACTTTATACTGTTTCAGTCTGAAATATCCATTTCTAACCCAGATTTCTCTCATGAGTGATATTTCCTCAAAACCAATATATCCAACTTATCAATCTCTAACAAACACTTTAACACCAACATAACCAATAGCAAATGAAACATCTTCCGCCTCCCAATCTTACATCTTATCACCAAATCCTGTTAATTTTACCACCATAATATTAATCTGGTGTGTCCTCTTCCCTTCTCCACTGTCACAACCTAGTCAAAGCCCTCACCAAAATTCCTAAACAGTTGCCACTTCTTCTGCTAGAGTCCTCTCTAATCAATCCATTCACCACACTGGTGCCGGAGTGCTCTTACTAACGCTTAATCTGACTTGTTAGTCCTCTGCTTTGAAATCCTTTTTTTTTCTCCTACAGTGCTTCTACCAGCATATCTTGAATTATATTCTGGGTACCATTCATGTTCCATAGATGCTAATAAATACTGCACAGAAAAAAATGATCACGTGGCTAAACAACTATAGGAGATGCTGGATTAGACAAAGCTAGACAGATGTATTTACTCAAATATTTTCGGAACCTTCACTACACTAACAGGCATTGTGACTATGCAAGAGGGAGTATTTAGCATTTCCCAAATTTACCTGACAATGGAACCCTTGTTTCAAATAACACCTATTACTATTGCATGGAACATTTAGTGTTTCTCTAAATAACAACTTTGCAAATGCTGGTCTACAAGATACAGTTCAAACTCCTTGAAATGGCAGAAAATATTGCTTGTAATATAGAGAAAGTGGCTGATCTGATTTGGGAACCTATCAGACTTGGAGAAGCCATGGTCGGAGTCACTGGAGCTAATTGAATGGGTCAAAACCTCATAAGAGGTAACCGAAAGGTAACTGAATAAAAGAAGGAATTTGATTGGAATTGTTCTCACTTGTTTGGGTTGTCCAGGAAGAGCAAACTATAGCAGATCTTTTTCAGAAAAGAATCTCAATGGCACACATGGGAATGAGGCTAAAAGAGTAAAAACAAACAAACAAACAAACACAAAGGTACTCCAGTGTAAGCCTTTGCTTTCTTATTAGCATCAGCCACATGCTCCTTCTTGAAAATTCATTCTCCCCATATCTTTTCTCTTCACTTTCAGCCTCTACACCACAATGCAATCTCTTACTCTCCCCATCTCTCCTCCTCCTTCCCTGAATATTTTTGAGATCCTCTAATACGCTAAGGTTTTGCTCCTCACTCTGGATGTCATGGTAACTTTGTATGAGGTGATAATCAAAGGAACTAATCAGTAAGACTGAATCATGGAATGTGAGGGCAACACAAAAAGTGGCCAGGCTGGTGACTCTAGTGGGCCAGAATGTACAGGGAACTTCAGAGGAAATCACAGAGGCAGAGAGTGAGCAGAGTACTTGAGTGATTCCCTCTATGAGCTGCCCCATAGAAGGAAGATCCATACTTGCAGTCCGAGAGTTCAGTGCTTCCCCATACATATAATAGTTCCCTCAGGAAGTTCAACAAAGATCCTTCATACTCTGACCCCACCGAATTTCCAGTCTCTCCCTATCATGATCTAAAAATAGTACACTGGGCTACTTCATTTTTCTGAAGCATTTCACATTACTTTGCCTTTGCACATGTTTTCTCTACATGGTAAAATATATTCATCTTTTAATTCCACATCAAATATCACCTTCTTTTTTTAAGATTTTATTTATTTATTTGACAGAGAAAAATACAGCTAGAGAAGGAACACAAGCAGGGGGAGTGAGAGAGGGAGAAGGAGGCTTCCTGCCGAGCAGGGAGCCCAATGTGGGGCTCGATGTGGGGCTTGATCCCGGGTCTCCGGGACCATGACCTGAGCCAAAGGCAGTCGCCAACCAACTGAGCCACCCAGGCGCCCCTCAAATATCACCTTCTTAGTGAAGCCTTCACCAGGCAGAATTAATAACCCCTTTCTCCATTTTTCCATAGGCTTTTGTGGCTCTACTAATGAGAACTTGATTTTGTCAGTCTTCACTCATTGTTAACCCCATCAAGGGTGTAAAGGAGAAAGTTTTCAGTTATAATTTCTCTGCATTTATGGATGAAAATCATAAGGTGTCACAGTATGTGCTTTGGAATTCTTCATACATCAAAGGTCTGCCATACAGTGTGATTGGCGACTTCAACACTCAGCTGTTAGAATATGACAAATCAAGTAAACAAAAAGCTAATTTCTAAAAAAGTATGGAGCTGAGGGCGCCTGGGTGGCTCAGTTGGTTAAGCAACTGCCTTCGGCTCAGGTCATAATCCCGGACACCTGGGGATCGAGTCCCACATCGGGCTCCCTGCTCGGCGGGAAGCCTGCTTCTCCCTCTCTCACTCCCCCTGCTTGTGTTCCCTCTCTGGCTGTGCTTCTCTCTGTCAAATAAACAAAATCTTTTTTAAAAAAAGTATGGAGCTGAATAATAAAATAAATAATGTAGATTAGACTGTCAAGTGATAAGAACTTAATGATTAGGACAAAGAATCATACTTTTTTTTCAAGTGCATGAATCCTTCACAACTACTATTCAACATTTGAATTCAAAATGCTCTTAATATAAAAGGTGGAAATTGCACATACTATAGTCACAAGACACAGTTTGGTAAAATTAGAAATAAATAATGAATATAGAAGAAGAGAGCACAGGCAGTAATTTCTCTGACATTGGCCATAGCAACACTTTTCTAGATATGTCTCCTGAGGCAATGGAAATAAAAGCAAAAATAAACTACCGCTACCACATCAAAATAAAAAGCTTCTGCACAGCGAAGGAAACAATCAACAAAGCTAAAAGGCAACCTATGGAATGGGAGAAGATAGCTGCAAATTATATACCTGATAAAGGGTTAATATCCAAACTATATAAAGAACTTATACAGCCTAGCACCCAAAAAACAAATAATTCAATTACAAAATGGGCAGAAGACATAGGCAGGCATTTCTCCAAAGAAGACATACAGATGGACAACAGACTCATGAAAAGATATTGATAAAGAATCTTTATAAAGATAAAGAAATGCAAACTAAAACTACAATGAGATATCACACCTGTCAGAATGGCTAAGATCAAAAACACAAGAAACAAGTGTTGGTGAGGATGTGGAGAAAAAGGAACCTTCATGCACTGTTTTTGTTTTGTTTTGTTTTTTAAGATTTTATTTATTTATTTGACAGAGAGAAACACAGCCAGGGAGGGAACACAAGCAGGGGGAGTGAGAGAGGGAGAAGCAGGCTTCCCGCCTAGCAGGGAGCCCGATGTGGGGCTCCATCCCAGGTCTCCGGGATCATGACCTGAGCCGAAGGCAGTAGCTTAACCCATTAGGCCACCCAGGCACCCCCCTTCATGCACTGTTAGTCTCACAGTACATGCTCTGGAATGTAATCTTCACACATCGATGGTTGCTGATGGGAATGCAAACTGGTGCAGCCACTGTGGAAAACAATATGGAGGTTCCTCAAAAAGTTAAAAATAGAACTACTTTACAATCCAGCAATTGCACGACTGGGTATTTACTGAAAGAATACAAAAACACTTAATTCAAAGGGATACATGCACCCCTATGTTTATAGCAGCACTATTTACCATAACCAAATTATGGCAGCCCAAGTGTTCATTGTCCATTGGTGGATGGAGGATAAAGAAGTGGTATATCATATTCAATGGGAATATATATATATATGCAATGGTATATGATTCAGCTATAAAAAAGAATGAAATCTTGCCATTTGCAAGGATATAGATGAAGTTAGAGAGTATAATGTTAAGTGGAAAAAAGTCAGTTAGAGAAAGTCAAATACCATATGATTTCACTCATATGTGGAATTTAAGAAATAGAACAGATGAACATGTAGGAGAAAAAAGAGAGAAGCAAACCAAGAAGCAGACTCTCAACTATAGAGAACAAACCAATGGTTACTGGAGGAGAGGCAAGTGGGAGGATGGATTAAATAGGTCATGGGGATTAAGGAATACATTTGTGATGACCACCAGGTGATATATGGAATTGTTGAAATATTGTACACCTGAAACTCCTGTGACATTGTGTTAACTAACTAGAAATAAAATAAAATATTTTTTAAAAGAAATAAAAGAGAGGTAACAGTGGACACCACAGAAATACAAAGGATTATAAGAGACTACTAGCAAAAATTATATGTCAACAAATTGGACAACCTAGAAGAAATGGATAAATTTCTAGAAACATACAATCTTTCAAGACTGAATCAGGAAGAAATAGAAACTCTGAACAGACTGCTTATTAATAATGAAATTGAATTGGTAATAAAACAAACTCCCAACAAACATTCCAGGACTAGATGGCTTCACAAGTGAATTCTACCAAACATTTAAAGAAGACTTAATGGGTGCCTGGGTGGCTCAGTTGGTTAAGCGACTGCCTTAGGCTCGGGTCATGATCCTGGAGACCCGGCATCGAGTCCCACATTGGGCTCCCTGCTCAGCGGGAAGCCTGCTTCTCCCTCTATCACTCCCCCTCCTTGTGTTCCCTCTCTGGCTGTGTTTCTCTCTGTCAAATAAATAAAATCTTAAAAAAATAAAAAATAAAGAAGACTTAATACCTATCCTTCTCAAACTATTCCAAAAAATAAAGAAGAAGGAAAAGTTCAAAATTCATCATATTTTAAAAAAGAGTTTATTTGTCAGAGAGAGCACAAGCAGGGGGGACAGTAGGCAGAGGGAGAAACAGGCTCCCTGTTGAGCAAGGAGGCTGACATGGAACTTGATCCCAGGACCCTGGGATGACGACCTGAGCTGAAAGCAGATACTTAACCGATTGAGCCACCCAGGCGCCCCCAAAATTCATCCTATTATGATGATTACCCTGACCCATATCAGACAAAGACACTACAAAGAAAGAAAACTACAAGCCAATATCCCTGGCAAACATAGATGCAAAACTTCTCAACAAAATATTAGCAAACTGAATTCAACAACACATGAAATGGATCATTTACCATGAAAAAGTGGGATTTATTCCAGGGAAGGTTTAATATCTACAAATCAATTGGCATGATATACCCATTAACAAAATGAATAAGAAAAACCATGTGACCATTTCAGTAGATGCAGAAAAAGCATTTGACAAAATTCAACATTCGTTTATAGTAAAAACTCTCAAAAAAGCAGGGTTAGAGGAAACATACTTCAATATAATAAAGGCCATATATTAAGAAACCATAGCCAAGGTCATGTTCAATGGGAAAATACTGAAAACTTTTTCTCTAAGTTCAGGAACAGGATAATGATGTCCACTCATGTCATTTTCATTCAATATAGTGCTGAAAGCCCTAGCCACAGCAAATAGAAAGAAAATAAATAAAAGGCATCTATCAGAGAGGAAGAAATAAAACTGTCACTATTTGCAGATGACATATTACATGATATTATATGTAAAAAATCTGAAAGACTCCACCAAAAACCTATTACTACTAAAAAATGAATTCAGTAAAGTTGCAGGGTACAAAATTAATATGCCAAAAATCACCTGCATTTCTATACACTATCAATGAAGTAGCAGAAAGAGAAATTAAGAAAACAACCCCATTTGCAATTGCACCACAAAGAATAAAATACCTAGGAAAAAATTTAATCAAGTAAATGAAAGACCTGTACTCTGAAAACTATAAGACATTGATGAAAGAAATTGAAGATGTCACAAATGGAAAGATGTACCATTGCACATGGATTGGAAAAATGAATATTGCCCAAGTGTCCATACTGTCCAAAGTAATCCATGGGTTCAATGCAATCCCCACCAAAATACCGATAATATTTTTCACACAGCTAAAACAAATAATCCTAAAATTTGTCTGGAACCACAAAAAATCCAGAATAGCCAAAACAATTTGAGGAAGAAGAACAAAGCTGGAGGTATCACAATCCCAGAGCTACTACAAACCTATAGCAATCAAAACAGTATGTAACTGGCAGAAAAATAGACACATAGATCAATGGAACAGGATAGAGAGCCCAGAAATAAATCCACACTTATATGGTGAATTAATCTATGACATAGGAAGCAAGAATATACAATGGGGGAATGGGCGGTCTCTTCAATAAAGGGTGTTGGGAAAGCCAGGCAGCTACATGCAGAGGAATGAAACTAGGCCACTTCCTTACACAATACACAAAAATAAACTCAAAATGGATTAAAGAACTAAATGTAAAACCTAAAACCACGAAACTCCTAGAAGAAAGCATAATCTCTTGCACAATGGCCTTAGCAACATTTTTCTGGATATGTATCCTCAAGCAAGGGAAACAAAAGCAAATAGAAACAAATAAGACTACATCAAACAAAAAGGCTTCCGCACAGCAAAGGAAACTCTCAACAAAATGAAGTCAACCAAGTGAATGGGAGAAGATAATTGCAAATGATATGTCCAATAAGGGCTTAATACCCAAAATATCTAAAGAATTCATATAACTCAACAACAAAAAGCAAAAAATCCAATTTAAAAATGGGCAGAAGGGCACCTGGGTGGCTCAGTCTCCTGGGGTCTAGTACAGCATCAGGTTCCCTGTTCAGTGGGAAGTCTGCTTCTCCTCCTCCCTTTGCCCCTCCCTCCTGCTTATGTCCTCTCTCTCTCTCTCTCTCTCTCTCTCTCTCTCTCTCTCTCTCTCTCTCTCTCCCCTCTCTCTTCCCCCCAAATAAATAAATAAAATCTTAATAAAATAAAATAAAACAAAAATTGGCAGAATATCTGAATAGACAATTTTCCAAAGAAGACATCTAGATGGCCAACAGACACAAGAAAGGATGCTCAATGTCACTCATCATCAGGGAAATGCAAATCAAACCCATGATGAGATATCACCTCACACCAGTCAGAATGGCTAGTATAAAAAAGACAAGAAATGTTGCACACCTGAAACTAATGTAACATTGTGTCAACTATACTCAAAGAAAAAAAATGTTGGCAAGGATGTGGGGGAAAAGGGAACCCTTGTGCACAGTTTGTGGGAACGTCAATTGGTGTAGCCACTATGGAAAACAGTATGGTGGTTACTCAAAAAATTAAAAATGGAACTATTATATGACCCAGTAATTCTGCTACTGGGTATTTACCCAAAGAAAACAAAAACTCGGGATGTCTGGGTGGCTCAGTCGTTAGCATCTGCCTTTGGCTCAGGTCATGATCCCAGAGTCCTGGGATCAAGACCCACATTGGGCTCCCTGCTCAGAGAGAAGCCTGCTTCTCCCTCTTTTATTCTCCCTGTTTGTGTTCCCTCTCTCACTGTGTTTCTCTCTGTCAAATAAATAAATAAAATCTTTAAAACAAAAAGAAAGAAAAAAAGTCTAATTAGAAAAGATACAAGCCTCCCTATGTTTATTAGCATTATTTACAATAGCCAAGATATGGAAGCAGCCTAAGTGCCCATTGATAGATGAAAGGATGAAGAGGTGGCATATATTAGTCAGCCATAAACAAGAGTTAAATTTTGCCATTTGTGACAACACGGATGGGCCTAGAGTATATTCGCTAAGTAAAATAGAGTAAGACAAATACCGTATGATTTCACTTACATGTGGATTCTAAAAAAACAAAAGACATTAACAAATACAGGAAACAAACTTGTGGTTGCCATGAGGGATGAGGAATCAGTGAAACAGATGAAGTGGATTAAGAGATACAAATTTCCAGTTATAAAAGAAATAAGTTACAGGGATAAAAACTTCAACAATTTTGTATAGTGAGAAATGGTAACTACATCTATTGTGGTGAGCATCACATAATGTAGAGAATTATTGAATTACTATGTTGTACACCTGAAACTAATATAATATTGTATGTCAACTATACTTCAATTAAAAAAATAGCTATTAAGGGGTTGGGTCAAACAATGTTAAGCCAATTTTTGTACTACAGGGTTTATCCAGAGCTTGTAACATCATAATGCCTACCGAGAATGTCTAAGAGGAAGGGGTTCTACATTCAATATCTATCAAACTTGTTAGCCAAGAAAAGGTTTCTTTCTTTTCTTCTTTCCTGAGGTACATCTTAAGAACCTATTGTGCTATGACACATTTTAGGAGACACTGCTCCCATAAGCAAAATCTAATATCTTGATCTCATTTGATCAGAGGACAGGAGTTAGCTTATATTTCCTGCTCCTCTAGATATCTATCTTACTCTCCACCACAGGCAGATACAGATCAAGAACTTTGTTCAGGAAATTCCATTGCTTTTCAAATCAGAAAAAAAGATTTTTTTTTTTACTCTTCTAATAAAAATTAAAATATTTTCCCTGCAAAACTTTCCCTTTTGAGGTAGAGTGTATCAGGACCACGTTTGACTGCATGTGACAGAAACCCTTTTGTGGTGGCTCAACAAAAGAGGTGTTTTATATTTTGCTTTGTTTTGTTTTAAATATTTTAAATATTTTATTTATTTATTTGAGACAGAGGGAGAGAGAGAGCCAGAAAGAGCTGACCAAGAAGCCCAATTCAGGACTCAATCCCAGGACCCTAGGATTATGACCTGAGCAGAAGGCAGGCTTAACCCTGTAAGCCACCCAGGCACCCCTGGGTGCTTTTTTTAACAAAAAAAAATCAAGGTAACCAGCCCAAGGGTGGGTCCAGTTGCACAAGATAATCATAGCTTTCTGCATCACAGTTTTTCTAGTATGTATTTTATGCCTTTATGGTTGTAAAATGGCTGCTCAATTTCTAAGCATCTTGTCTGTGTCCTACACAGCAATCAAGGGGTAAAAAGCATAAGGCAAAAAACTAAAGGATCTAGTAAACTAAATTGTTTTCCTTCACTGGGAAAACAATAGCCCTTCTAGAAACCCTACCCAGTAGATTTCTACTTAAATCTCATTGGCTAGAGCTAGGTCATATGACTACCCTGAGGTATACATTTGGGAAGTTGGGTTTATTGCTGCCCCAAACAAAACTGGGGTTCTCTAAGTAAGGAAGATTGGGATAATGGGTATTGGATTAGATACCGTCAGAGTCCATTTCATGTTGCTTGGCTTACTTCTGATTTAAAAACTGGTTTTCCCATAGTAAGTTTTTGCAACACATTAAAGTCCTTTATGAAAGAGCTCAAATACAAAAATAAGATTAACAGTATATAATTTTTATCGTATTTATTATGGACTTAAGCAACTTTTGAAAAACAAGGATCTAATTAATCTTAAACAATTTATTTTTTTCTAAAGATTTTATTTATTTATTTCACAGAGAGAAACACAGCCAGAGAGGGAACACAAGGAGGGGGAGTGAGTAAGGAAGAAGTAGACTCCCCGCCGAGCAGGGAGCCCGATGTGGACTCAGTCCCAGGACTCCAGAATCATGACCTGAGCGGAAGGCAGATGCTTAATGACTGAGCTACCCAGGTGCTTAATTAATTAATTAATTAATTAATCTTAAACAATTTAAATCTTTCTTTTTAAAATAATTTTAGGGGTGCCCCTAATCTTCAACAACTTAAATCTTTCTATTTTTTAAATAATATTTTAGAGGCACCTAGGAAGCCTGCTTCTCCCTCTCTCACTCCCCCTGCTTGTATTCCCTCTCTAGCCATGTTTCACTCTGTCAAATAAATAAATAAAATTTTAAAAAAATAATTTTTTATTAGGTTAGTCACCATGCAGTACGTCATTAGTTGTTGATATGGTGTTCCATGATTCATTGTTTGCATATAACACCCAGTACTCCATGCAATACGTGCCCTCCTTAATACCCATCACTGGGCTCACCCATCCCCTCTCCCTCCTCCCCTCTAAAACCCTCCATTTGATTCCTGGAGTCCATAGTCTCTCATGGTTGTCTGTCTCTCTGATATCCCCCCCTTCATTTTTCCCTTCCTTCTCCTAATGTCCTCTGTGCTATTCATTTTGTTTCACAAATAAGTGAAACCATATGATAATTGTCTTTCTCTGTTTGACTTTTTTCACTTAGCATAATCTCTTCCAATTCCATCCATGTTGATGCAAATGTTGGATATTCACCTTTTCTGATGACTGAGTAATATCCCATTGTATATATGGATACATGAAAAAAATGTTCAACATCATTAACCATCAGGGAAATTCAAGTAAGAAGCACATTGAGATACAACCTTACACCAGTTAGAATGGCAAAAAGTGACAGGATAATAAACAACAAATGTTGGAGAAGCTGTGGAGAATGGGGAAGGAACCTTCTTACACTGTTGGTGGGAATGCACGCTGGTACAGCCACCTTGGAAAACAGTGGGGATATTTCTCAGAAAGTTAAAAATTGAGCTACCCTAGGACCCAGCAATTGCACTACTGGGTATTTACCCCGAAGATACAGATGTAATGAAAAGAAGGGCCATATGCACCCCAATGTTCATAGCAGCAATGTCCATAATCGCCAAACTGTGCTAGGAATCGAGATGCCCTTCAACAGATGAATAATAGATAAAGAAGATGTGGTCCATATATACGATTTAAATCTTTCAATTGTCTTGTGTTCATTATGTAGATTCTCTTGTAGCCTTATGTCATCACTTCACTTTCACATAGAAAGTTTTATATCGTCTGCATGTGACAATGTTTGCTACATAGTAAATCAATATTAATAACTGTCAACTGTGTTTGAATATTCATCCAATAGACTTCTTGAGGAAAGGTTAGATGTCTTACTTATGTTCTCCCTGTGCCTAGCACATAATGAGTGATCAATAAATATTGCTGAATGAAGTGAATTAATTAGTAAATATCTGAGGTGTCCAGGAAGATCCATCAGGGCTCTAATTTATCCAAGAAAATCCAGCCCCAGAGTAGGCAGGGATCAGCTTGTCAAAGAAGATAGCAGAAAAACAGAGTCAACAACTGATGCAAAAGCAGTCCGTTACTAGGATGCCTGGGTGTCTCAGTCAGTTGATCGTCTGACTCTTGATTTCACCTTGGGTCTTCATGTCGGGGTTGTGACATGGGGGTCATGAACTTGAGCCAAGTCTGATCAGGCTTGGCTCTTGCTCAGCTTGGAGTCTGCTTCTCCCTCTCCTTCTGCCCCTCGCCCCTGTTCTCCCACTCTCTCTGTCCCCCTCCCATATAAACAAATAAAATATTTTAAAAAGACAAAAGCAGTTTGTTACTGATTCTTCACAAATTGGTAATTTTGGTAAACCAGAGATGGTTTTTACAACCTTTTATGAATCTTTAAACATTTTTGTTTTCAAACTTTGGGTTTTTTTTCATTTTTAATTTGTGAAGATATTGTTAAGTTAGCATAGCTGGAATAACTGCTCAAAAATGAATTAGAAATAAAACTCAAAATGGTAAGAGGAAAAACCCCACATCTGAAAAATTCGGAATTATTTTTATCATTTACATTTTAAAAACTCATTTTTTTGTTTTTTCTAGTTTCAAGTTTTTGTTTAAATTCCAGTTACTTAACATATAGTGTAATAATTGTTTCAGGAGTAGAATTTAGGAATTCACCATTTATGTACAACTCATCATTATATAATTCATCAATTACATACAGGTTAAATTGTTTATTTGAGACTTTTCTTGTTTCTTGAGGTAGGCCTGTATCACTATAAACTTCCATCTTAGAACTGCTTTTGTGGGGCACCTTGGTGGCTCAGTTGGTTAAGCATCTGACTCATGATTTCAGCTCAGGCCATGATCTTAAGGCCTTGGGATCGAGCCCTGTGTCAGGCTCCATGCCTGCTTAAGATTCTTTCTCTCTCTCTGCCCCTCTCCAACACTCAACTTGTGCTCTCTCTCTCCGTCTCTAAAAAATTTCTTTTGCAAAGAAGAACTGCTTTTGTTACATCTCCCAAATTTTATACCATTTTGTTTCCATTCCCATTTGTTTCCAGGAAGTTTTAAGTTTCCTCTGATTTCTTCATTGACACATTGGTTGTGTAATCGCATGTGTTTGTGTTTTCTCAAGTTTTTTTCTTATGGTTGATTTCTAATTTTATACTATTGTGTTTGGAAAGATACCTGATATGATTTCAATTTTCTTAAATTTTTAATGTTTTGTGGCCTAATACATGTGATCTATACTGGAGAATGTTCCACATGAGCTTGAAAAGAATGTATTTAACTAACTAGAATTTAAATAAAATTTTTTTTAATTTTTAAATTTAAACTTTTTAAAAAATTAAACTAATTAAATTAAATTTTAAAAGTTAAGAAAGAAAACAGAATGTATATTCTGCTGGTTTTTTGACATAATGTTCTGTATATACCTGTTAAGTCCATCTTATCTACTGTGTCATTCAGAGCCACTGTTTCCTTACTGGTTTTCTTTCTGGAACTTAACCATTGATGTAAGTAGGGTATTGTAGTCCCCTATTATTGTATTATTGTTAATTTCTCCCTTTATATCTGTTAATATTTACTTTATATATTTAGACACATAGATATTTACAATTGTTATATCCTCTTGTTGGACTGATCCCTTTATCATTATGTAATGTCCCTCTTTGTATCTCATTACAATCTTTGTTTTAAAGTCTATTTTGTCTGATTTAAGTATTGCTGTCCGAGTTTGTTTGTTTTTTCATTTCTATTTGCATGGTATTTTTTTTCCTATACCTTCACTTTCAGTTTATATGTGTCTTTTGGTCTGAAGTCGTTCTCTTATAGGCAACATATAGTTGAGTCTTTTTATTCATCCATTCAGTCTCCTTATGTCTATTGATTAGAGCATTTAGACCATTTACATCTAGTATTTATTGATAGGTATGCATTTTTTGCCATTTTGTTCATTGATTTCTGGTTGCTTTCTAGTTCTCTGTTCCTTTCTTCTCTTGCTCTCTTCCCTCATGATTGATGTCTTTCTTTACTATTATGCTTGGATTCCTTTCTCTTTTTTGTGTGTAGCTATTATAATTTTAGTGTGTGTTTACCATGAGGTTCATATATATCATCTTAAGTATATAACTTCTTAAGTTGATGGTCACTTAGGTTTCAATACAATCTCAAAGCACTATGTTTGTACTCCCCTCTTCCATGTTTTATGTATATGTTATCATAATTTACACCTTTTTATTTTATGAGTCCCTTAACTAATTTTTATATAACTGATTTTACTACTTTTGTCTTTTAACCTTCATACTAGCTTCATAAGTGCTCAGTTTACTACCTCTATTTTTGATTGCTTTTACTTGGAAAATTTCTTCCTTTTACAAATTTCTTACTTCTATTTATGACCTTTTTTTTACCACTTAAAGAGGTCCCTTTAATACTTCTTTTAAGGTTGGTTTAGTGGTGATGAACTCCTTTAAGTTTTGTTTGTCTGGGAAACTATCTCTCCTCTATTCTGAATGATAACCGTGGCAGGTACAGTATTCTTGGTTGTAGGCTTTTTTACTTTCAGCACTTTCAATGTATCATGCCACACCATTCTGACCTTCAAAGTTTCTGATGAAAAATAATCTGAATAGCCTTATGTAGTTCCCTTGTATGTAACCAGCTGCTTTTCTTTGCTGCTTTTAAGACTCTCTTTATTTTTAATCATTGACATTGTAATTATTTTATGCCTTGGTGTGTACCTGATTGGGTTCATCTTGTTTGGTATTCTCTTTGCTTCCTGGACATGGATGTGTTTCCTTCCCCAGGTTAGCAGGCACAGGCCGGGAGTTTTGGGGCACTCTGCACTGGGGCTGTCCTAGTGGGACAGCTGTAGATGAAATGGACACAGGTGGGAGGGGGTTTTCCAGGATGTTCCATGCAGGGACTGACTTGGCAGGTTGGCTGCAGCTGAAGTGGGCAAAAGGCTGGAATGTCCTGGAGAGCTTTGTACCCACACCCCCTAAGTGAGAGGTTGGAGTTGTAGTGGACACATTCCAGGGTTTTCCTGGTATACACCACACTGAGGCCACCTTGGTAGGGAAACTGGAACCCAGGCAGTCAAGAGTAGGGGGGGTACTTTGGAGGAATGACTGGAGCTGGTGTGGGCTAGAGTCCCTGGGCTCATTGAGGCAGGAGCCTGGCTAATGTGCCCAGACCACATTCCAATCCACAGCATCAAGGTGGAGGGGGGATATAAACAACGATTCTCACTAGTATCTCCAACCCTGGAGAGAGTTCCAGCAGTTCTCCTGCTGTTTAGGGGATGTTCTAGCATTAGATCACTTATAGTCTAGTTGCCCTTTAAACCGTGGCTTTGTTTCTGTGTCTGAGGGCAGGCAAATCTATGTGCAGTTTCCTCAGTGCTATCCTTCTCCACTGCAGTTTACAGCATTGGAAGTGAGGTTCCCATTGTTGCTGTATCCCAATCTCTCCTGCCATTTTCTGTGTGGTCCCTCTAACCTTTGTTGCACTGAAACTGTTTAATCAGCCTTCAGTTCTCAGAAGGAATTGCTCTGTATGTAAGTGTAGATTTCCATGGAAAGAAGTGAGTCCAGGGTCTGCCTGTGTCACTAGGTTGGACCTTGTCTTCTAACCCAACCCCTTAAAAACTTAGTAATATATATTACTGTTCCAGAATATGTGCTCTGGGAAACTGCAGGGGAGAAATTAATAAATACAGAAACTCATAAAAATCAAACTGTCTTACATTTTCAAAGAACCAGAGCAATGTCTACCCTCTGAAAGAAATCCAGCAAGATCAGAGTGTGTGAAAAAAATGTTTTATTCACACTGGAGATAGTTACTGGTGTAGTAAAGGGGATGAGGCTTACAATGAACAGTAGGTTAAATATCAGTGAGAAGTAAATAAATTGAACAGTTGCCAGCATTATAATGCTCTGAGAGGGCATTAGTTTATTTATCTTTTTAGTTTTCCAAATACATCTGTTTTCTTCTTCCCATCAGTAGTTCTAACAGCATGACTAGGGCCTCGAACTGTGGTACAAAATATACAGTAATAGCCAGCCAGCTCCAAAAAGGATTTTATCTTCTTATTTGTCTCAAAGAGTTCTCAAATTTTAATAATTTAACCTTTGACTCAAGGAAAAATAATTTGTCTCCTTCCCACTTTGTGACCTAAATACATAAACTCTGGCAATCAAACATACACCAAGGTGCCCTCATAGACAGATTCACTCTTTGCTTGTACTCGAGTATTTTCATACTCCCCTTTTTTGACAAACCACAGCTCAACTCACAGTAGAAATATAAGGTCTGTAGGCTATGGCATGTAACTCATTCAGTGGGTGATCTGAAATTTTTGGAAAAAGGCAAAGTCATATAGGAACTAAAAAGAAAGGAGGAGTGTAAATACAGGTAAACAGAGCTTGATTGCAAAAACTATTTGAGATTAGCCTCTTTAGCTAATGTCATTGGTTAATATCTTTTGTATGCAACCTGATAAGTAATATGATAAATCAAGTACTTTTATTATCTCTCTGAGATTCTCAACTTCCCTAAATTCTCTTACACATTCACTGTTGCTTACTTCCTTGATTTTTCTTTTCTTTCCTTTCATTCAGTGATTTTTTTAAAAAATAACTTTTTAAATATTTTATTTATTTGACAGAGAGAGATACAGTGAGAGAGGGAACACAAGCAGGAGGGGTGAGAGAGGGAGAAGCAGGCAGGCTTCCCGCTGGGCAGAGAGCCTGATGCGGGGCTCAATCCCGGGAAGCCCGGGATTGTGACCTGAGCCGAAGGCAGATACTTAACAACTGAGCCACCCAGCACCCCTAAAAAAATATTTTTTTTTAATTTATTTATTTGACAGAGAGAAACATAGCCAGAGAGGGAACACAAAGGTAGCCCGATGTGGGACTCGATCCTGGGTCTCCGGGATCATGACCTGAGCCAAAGGCAGTCGCTTAACCAACTGAGCCACCCAGGCGCCCCAAAAACTTACTTTTATAAGTCCCTCTCTTTGAAATTCTCTTCTCCCCTGAGGCAATGCCAAACTTTCAATCTCTTTCCTCTCGGTTCATCACTGTGGTCATCTCTCAATAATCAATTTTTAGCCTTCAGCTTCTCACATTCAAGGGTTCAGTGTTTGTCATGGTCTTAACTATCACTTCCAAGCAGCACCAAAACCAAATCTAGAATTCTGGTCCCTCATCCAACTACATTAAAGTTGAGAACTATTGAAAAGAGGTTCCCACCCACCAGAAGTGTAAATGACATTTCTTCATCTATTACTCCATTGACACATCACAGCAGCCCTGCTAAAAGAATATTACTATCCCCAGTTTGCCAATGAGGAAACTGAAGCTCAGAGATTAAGTAACTTGTCTGAGATCATGCAACTAATGAGCAGCCAAGTCTGGTTATCTTATTAAATTTGCTTGTTCTCTCCACTACTTCTCATCACCTTTTCACCAAAATGCTGGCTTTCATCACATCAGTGAAGGAGAATAAAGCCCTGGGTGCATCCTGGGTGAAGCATTTGGCCTAACTGATTGGGATTATGGAATGAAGTGGTAGAATATGTGAGGAAAGTGAAATCTCGGATGTGTCATCTTCTCCTCCTCTCCACATCCACATTACCCTTAAGGTAGGCCAACTAGTCAATAGCCAGTGTAGTGGAATATGAGAGATTCTAAACAGGCCTACTTTCCTTCACAATAGCTTTCCAATTCCCTCCCTGTCTCCACTGTTCCTAAAGTGCCCTTAGATCTTTAGGTTTCTTGGGGTTTCTGTGGCCTCTTAACATGGAAATATGCCCAGTAACAGAAATGCTAAACTGAATTCTTGACATGTAATCATTCAGCAAATGTTTATTAAGCACCATTTATTAAGCAAATGGGGTGATATAATAACAATTATTTATTTTTGGTTAGCTCTCTAGATTTGCAGAGCCTTACCACAATCTGAAATACTTAAAGCTGAGATTATGATCCTCATTTTATGGGTGATGAAATTGTAGCTCAAAGAGTCTGAGTGACTCACCCAAGTGGCACACCTAAGCCCCACTTTCATAACCAGGGCTCAAACTTGGCTCTTCTGTTTTTCAGTCCTATCCTCTTTCCTCCCTATCACAGTATCTCATGGAGTTTACAGTACGGAACTCAAAGCAAACATACATAAAGAGTTAAATAGCAATAATAGTATAATTTCAAAAGACAATAAAAGTGCTGAGTGACTGATATAGATAAATAATTACCGTAGGAGTGACCAGGAAGGTCACTGTGGGTAAGAGTCACCATACAAGGCCTCCACAAGGAAGTGAGGCTTAAGCCTGCCCTTGGAAACTAGGTAGGAGAAAGACAGTGGAAGAAGAAAAGGAAAGCATTCTAGTGTGGGAGGAAGGAAGAATAAAGGTGCAGAGCTGAGAAAGTGCAGGTCTTATTTGGAGAAAGAATGAGGAGCTCAAATTGCTGGAGAAGAAAGATTTGTACTGGGAACGAATGGGAAATAAGGCTGAAAATTGTCTCTTTTATTTCTGACTTAAGGATTTCAACTTGTCTTGTAGCTAATGGGGAGCCATGAGAGACTTTTAAGTAAGAGAGTGAAACTGTGATAACAGTGTTAGGGCTGATGAAACTGGCAGTGTGCATTACATAGGATGCATTTGTGGGAGGAGAGTCTGGATGCAAGAAAGACCAGTTAGGAGGCTGTAACAGTCAGTCGGGGATAAGGTGATAATTGTCAGTATTAGAATGGTAGCATTGGGATCATAAAGGAAAGCTGATTATAATTGATATGCTAACTAAAGAAAGGTCAGAATCTCATGAAATAGAAGAATTGAAGTTACCTGAGTGTTTTGAGGAAAGAAAATGGCATGAAAAGAAATGATCAAAACAGGCGGGGAAACTGGTTTAGGAAGTTTTGACATCTTGGGTTGGAAGTAACAATGGAAGATCCAAGTGAAACTGTCCAGTGGCAATTGAAGATATAGAGGTGGAATTTGGGAGAAAGGACAGGCTAGAACTGAGTGGGCATGGTGTAATGGAAGGAGGTCTGGGAGTTAGGGGACCTGGGGCCTAAGCCTAGTTCCAGCTCTGCCATGAATTTACTAAGTAATGAGCAAGTCATATCTCTGGAGTGTTTTACTGCTCTGTAAAGTAAGGGGGTACCTAGGCCCTGGAAGATTTCTGAGGTACTCTCAAGGGCCCTAAGTCAACTGAATTGTATTCATGTGCACATATGTTCTCTCCAGGAGAAAACCAAGGGTCAGATGGGGAGGAGTGGATCAAATAATCCCCAAATGCTATGATTATGACAGATCTTGGAACTCTGTTTATTTAGGTAATAAAAGAGGAAAAGTCAGCAGAGAAAGAGAAAGTAATAAGATAAGTAAAAGCAGGAGGAGAGAAATTTAAAACAAGAAGGTAAAATAAGGAATGAAAATTAAAAGCAGGGGCACCTGGGTGGCTCAGTTGGTTAAGCAACTGCCTTCGGCTCAGGTCATGATTTCCCTCTGCTCCTCCCTCTGCTTGGGCTCTCTCTATCTCTATCTCTATCTCTATCTCTATCTCTCTCTATCTCTCTCTCTCTCTCAAACAAATGCATAAAATCTTTTAAAAATAAAATAAAAGTTAAATTTAAAACAAATATTACAATAAATGGAAGAATATGTGTATTCAGATATGACAGATATTTATGTTAAATAAAGAATACATTTAGATATATAAGATCACCAATATATATAAGACTACTCATGCCAATTGGTGAAGGATATGAACAATTCACACAAGAGAAATATAAATAGTAAACATATGGAAATGTTGTATCCCATGAATAAACAAGAAAGTGAAATTAACAAATCAATGTGGAGCTTTTTTGTTTGGGTTTTTTTTAAATATTTCATTTATTTATTTGACAGATTGAGAGAGAGAGAGAGAGAGCGCATGAACACAAGCAGGGGGAGTGGCAGGCAGAGGGAGAAACAGGCTATCCACTGAGCAGAGAGCCCAATGTGGGGCTCCGTCCCAGGACCCTGGGATCATGACCTGAGGTGAAGGCAGATGCTTAACCAACTGAACCACCCAGGTGCCCCACAAATTAATGTTTTAAGCCATCCAAACAGATTACTTATACAGTCCAATGCTAGAGCAGCAAAGGAGCTAGAACACTTGATGGCCTTGAAATTTTGTACAGTCTTTTTGGAAATCAAGAACAATAAAAAATGTGTATACCCTTTGATCTGGTATTCCCACACCTGCAAACTTGTCCTGGGAACAGAATTGTACAGAAGAGAAAAGCCATATGTATTAAGATGTTCAAAGCCCGAAAAATTGGGAGTTTACTAAATGTCCAATAATAGGAAAATAGTCAAATAAAATATAATCTACTAATGGATATAATCTTATGTGGCTATTGAAATGATAAATATGAAAGACTACAGCACAAGAACAGTATTTACAATAAAAGTTCTTAAAGCAAAAATTTAAAATATATGTAAACTGTGATTGCACTTCCATAAAATATAGGTACTATGTAACGTGAAAAATCATGGAACATAGATAAATAAAAACAAATTGGGGTTTGGAAGTGTAGGTGAATATTTTCTTTCAAAAGTTCCTTTAATGCTGCCCTAGTGGAATTTTTAAATGTCATTTTCATAAAAAAATAAACAAGATATACAACAGGATAACATACTCTAGAGATAGTCAAGATGAATATAGAGGAAATATTATTAAAGATCTTGCTTTTGAAGTAATTTTTGTTCTTCCAGGTACAGAAGGAAACCAGGCTCAGAGGCGACTTTATAGAGATGAAATGGGGATATGGGATTATGGTACTCTTTCTAGAAATTTGATAGTGAAATGAATAAGATGACTAGAATGTTAGCTACAAGAGACAACAACATCATGGTATCAGTGGTAATGCTTTATTTTTTCTTGGTTGGGATTTGCTATGTGTGTTTTTTAAGAGATAGTGTGAAATCAGTTATGGAAAGACTGAAAATGATGAAAAGGAATAAACAAAAGAACAAGTAAGAGGGCCACCTCTTATTTTGGGTCCACAGGGAAGAAAGACAAGATGGATATAAAAACAGAGTTATCATGAATGGAGCAGAAAGATGTTGAGGTATTAATCTTCTCAGTTTTACAAGAGGCAAGGTAACTCTTAGAAGGTCATAGCGTAGGATGGAGTTGAACTCTTGAGAAGGTGGAAAAGACAGAAAACACTTGCTCTGGAATGTTCATTAGGAACTTAGCTAATAAAAATGAGGGCTTAGATGAAGTTCCAAGACATGAAGTTTCAATGGGTCAAACCAGCCTTGTGCTCTGACTTCATCTGCAATGTCTTGCAGTCTAAGACAGAGGAAAAAAATGGCCAAAGATGTTTAGCTGAAGTTAGAGTGTAAAAGAAGACAACCCTAAAGTAGCAGACCACAAAGTCTGAGCAGTGAACTTGATAATGGGTTAAATGAGTCTTGATATGGGTTAAATGGACTACAGAAATAGAGGAGACTGGGTTAGTTATGATGGAGAATTCAGCTTTACTTGGTGGGGCTGGTGGATAGGTAGGAGAGGTGGGTGATGGACAAGGAGGCTGTGATCATAGAAATTAAAGGGAGAGAGTACAGATGAAAAATAGGATATGGAACACTCTCAGTAGTGGCCATGACACTGGGGAACTGGTAAGGAAAAGGCTAGTACATTTACAGCTAATGGAAGGAGTCCTAGGTAACAAGTAGGGAGAGGGAGCACATGGAAGGATGCAAAGGGGGACACGGGAGAATCAGAGTCATTTTCTTCCTGAAGACTAACCCCAGCCTTACTCTCCAAAGAGACCCCTTAGATGCCAATAGACAAGGAAGAGATCAAAGACAGGTCAGCAAGAGTGAGGCAAAAGTAAAAGAAGGCTGGAGACTCAGAAGACCAGTGGGCTAGAAGACAGTATCAGAGAGGGTACTTAAAAGGGTAAGCCCACACTTCTGATGAACACCTGCCTAGACACCCTTACTTCCTAGGCTTCGGGGTTAGCTCTCCAAGTTCCATACCTACTCCAGACTCCTATAAGCCCCCGTAAGTACTAAGATAGTGTTGGGGAGGAGTGACTGGATTTGAGACTCTCAAGGGACCTGTTCTGATCTCCATGTCCTGTCTGCCTTGGCATTGAATTCCTAAAGCCTGATCTGAAAGAGTTGGTGACAGATTTATTATTCACCTAGGACAGGAGCCAGAGAAAGGGGAGAGACAAGTGAAGATCCAGCTCTGGGCATCAGTCCCTGTCACCACCCCGAACTCTGTACAAACCTGCTCTCCCCCTCGGTACTGAAACTGACAGCCATAACCATGAGAGCTCCCCACTCTCTTTCTTTCCAAGCCATCCACTGTTTTTCTCATTTAGTACAGGAGAACTGTCAACTATGCTTCCAGCAAACATCATAAAAGAGGTCCTGTTCCAAAGGCCAATATCAACTTGGGCCCCGCCCCTTGAAGCAGGGTATCCGCCTCATGGTAAGACTCAGGGTTCCCCCTGTACCTCTGGGTCGTACACCATTTCAATAGTGCCATGCGTCCGGCTGCATGTGGGCACCCTTGCATGAAGGGTGTCTGGGATCGAGCCCTATCAGCCCTTTGGTAGGCAAGACTATCTCGTCTGAGAAGAGCCCAGGAAGTGGGTGTAGGCACTGCATATGTCCCAATTGTGGTATCTCTGATATGCCGGTGCCCCCACTTCCCGATTCTGGCTATCACCACCAGATAAATCAGACCAATCCTGAGGTTACCGCGGCTTCTCCTTCTGTTCGGTCTGGCTGAAGGAACACAGGCTATACAAAGGTGTGTGTGAGAGAGAAGACTGCGTGAGCATTTTAGGAAATATTATAGGATCAAGAGACAGGACTGATAGCCCCAGGAAGAGACAGAAGCCAAGAGAAAGAAGAGCAGCTGTTACTGCCTTTGGTTGAAAAGGCGGGAGCAACTGAAGAGGTTATGAGAGATGGGTTCACACATGATTTCCCCGGTTCCTCTTAATCTTCAGGGTGTGAGCCTCTCTCCGGAGTCTGGGAAAGAGGAAGCAGCAACCATATTGGGGGTAACTATTAAGTTCCCTCACCTCTGTCCTGCACTCACCCTTTTTCCTCTCACTTCCTGGCTCCCAGGGCTACGAGCTATCTGCTATCCTCAGCCAGGGACACTAGCGCCAGGGTAGAGGCAGTGGTGGGCGGCTGAGGCCCCCCACACCTGCACAGCTGCCGGAGCTGACGTCGATACTTGTCCCCGGTGAGCAGGTAGAGCACGGGATCCAGGCAGCTGTTGGCACTGGCCAGAGGCCGAGTCACTTTATAGACCACGTTGACAATGTTCAGCACCCGGCAATCGGCTTCCAACAGCCTTGACATGTAATAAATGGTGCGGGTGATGTGGAAAGGCACAAAGCAGACAGCAAAGACGGTCAGCACCACGGCGATGGTGCGGAGAGAACGCAGACGAGAAGGTGACTGTGTGGCCCCTGGCAAGGGCCGATACAGGCGCCGGGCCATGAGCCCATAACAGACAAGAGTGACCAGACAGGGCACGCCAAAGAGCAGCCCCATGATGGCCGAGCTGAAGTGCACATAGTGGTCAAACTCCTCGGGCCGAGTGGTGTCATGGCACAGGATGGTGTCCTTCTTGGTGCTGGTGGTGACGAAGAACAGGTTGGGCACGAGGCATCCAGCCACCACCAACCAAACCGCCAGGCAGAGAAGACCTGCGAAGCGCGGGCGGCCCCAGCGCAGTGCCCGCAGTGGGTGGACGATGCCCATGTAGCGGTGCACGCTGATGCAGGTGAGGAAGAGGACACTGCAGTAGAGGTTCCAGTAGAAGAGGAAGCGGATGAACTTGCACAGCCCAGTACCAAAGGGCCAGTGGTTGCGGGCCGCATAGTAGTAGATGAGGGTGGGTAGTGATAGTACATACAAAGTATCTGACAAGGCCAAGTGGAACATGTAGATGGCCGTGGCGTCCCAGGGTCGGAGGCGAAATAGGAAGAGCCAGAGGGTCAGGGTATTGAGGCCTAGGCCCACCAGAAACACAACTGTGTAGCTCACAGGCAGCAGGATGAACTTGAACTCCTCATTGAAAGTGCAGTCCAGCTCCACCTCACTGTCGCCAGGATCTGGGCTGGGGCCTAGGGTCGTGAGCAGAGAGGACTCTGCAATGGCCATGGTACCCCTAGAGGTGGGAAGGGAAGAAGTGAGGGCCTCTGGGCTTTCCTGGCCTCCCAGTCCTGACCTGAGGCCAAAGAGCAGAGAATGGGGAGGGCCGTGACAGAAGCACAAGGAGTAGCTGACGGGAGTATGTAGGCGTGCAACCTGGGCCAGGCCCGCCTGTGCCCAAGCTCCCTTGGTCCAGCCTGGATTGGGCTGGGGCCCAGCAGGGTAGGCCAGGAGTTTGAGTTGTTCTCATCCAGCAGCTGACTCTGTCCTTCAGATCTTGGCTAGCCAATGGGCGTAGATGACCGGACCCAAATTTTCTCCTAGCCCATGACAACATTTCTCCACGTGGTGAATTTACCTTTCCCCTCACTCTGCTCCCAGTGTCCCCGTGCTACAGTTACATTCTTGACCCCTTGCCCCAGCCTGGCACAGCCCAGGAACCCCATCACCACCCTCACCCAAGAAACTTGGCACGTCTCCTACCTGGTCCCTTTGAAGCTGAGCCTTGACGACTGTGTCACCTTTCCCCTCCGCAGCCAGAGGGCATATCCAAGAGGGCGGGTTTGGGGGCGGGGCCTGTCCCTCCTCCCAGCCTGGAAAACCCTCAGAGCTAGAAAGGCCCATGGAGATTATCTAGTCCAATCCGCTCACTCTATAGATTGGGAAACTGGGGTCCGGCGAGATTACTCTTTAACAGTTTCTAAATGACTGTAGGACGGAGTAAACAGGGAAACATCCAAGTTTAGAGATCGAAAGCCAGGCCACAGGAGAAGACTAAAACCACACGGAGGTCAAATAAATCTGTGTAAGTGAGCAGAAACATGAGAAATGAATGCATGTTAACGTGGACAGAAATGCCAGATAACACAGGGAAAGATTTTAGAAACCTCGTAGTACGGATATAAATCTTCAGTCCATGTGCATATAATTATAAAAATGCTTATGTAACACATGCTATGTGCAAGGCACTGTTCTAAATGCTTTACGCTTACTGAAGACCCCACAGATTCTCTAGAAGCACAATTAATTTCCCTACTTTGCTGATGACAAAACTAAGGCACAGAGAATTTATTCTGCTTTTTAGAGAAGCATGTCCCCCAACAACCCCACTGAACAGGGAGCCCACCACGGGGCTCGATCCCAGGACCCCGCAGTCACAACCCCAGCGGAAGGCAGACGCTTAACAACTGAGTCACCCAGGTGCCCCTCATCTGTATGCTTAACTGCTACGTGCAGTTGCCTCTCTGAAGCCATGGGCCAGAATCCAGGAAAAAGGTAAGCAAATGTTTACTGAGAGCCCACTGTGTGCTTGGTCCAATTCTAGGTACTGGTAGTTCACTAGTAGTGAAGAAAACAGAGAAAAAGTCTCATTCTAATGGAGCTCACATCCCAGTGGGAGGGAAAAGAAAAGAAAATTAACAAGTAAAATATGTAGATTGTAATCATTGCTTTGGAGAAAAATAAAGGTGGAAAGGGAATAGAGAAGAAAACACATGGGAATAGAGCGGGTTGCTTCTTTAAATATTAGGGTGGCTTTGGATAAAGAGCAGGTGGTTGGGAGGAAGGGGAAATGTAGAGATGAGGTCAGAGAGTTTGGCAGGGACCAGATCATGAAGATCCTTGGAAATCATTGTGAGGACTGCTTAGCTTTTACTTTCAGTGAATGGGAAGCCATTGAGGGTTTAGAAGAGACAAGTGTCAGGGTCTAATTTATATATTTTTAAATACTTTATTTATTTTAGAGAGAGATGGAGAGAGAGAGAGAGCGTGTGGTTGGGCAGTGGCAGACGCACTGGGAGAGAGAAACTCCAACAGAATCCCCGCTGAGTGCCGAGCCAGTTCCGGCACTCATTCCCACGACCTCCGAGATCAGGACCCGAACAGAAACCAAGAGTCCAACACTCAACAGATTGCACCCCCCAGGTGCCCCCTGATTTGTACTTTTAAAGGGTCACTGGCTAGTTCTATGTTGAGAATAGACTGCAGGACTGGGCAAACAGAAGGAAGATAAACTCACGAGCTATTGCCCATGACCTCTGAACCTGACTTAGACTAGGGTTGCGAAGGTGATGGGAAGTGGTCCGATTCTGGCTAGATTTTGAAAGTAGAGGCAACACGATTTACTGATGTGGGGTGTGAGAGAAAGAGAGGAGTCCAGAACGACTCCAAGATTTGAGGCCTGAGCAACTGGAGGAATTGAGTTACTGTTGACAGAGATGGGGAGAGCTATGAGAGAATCAGGCTTGGAGGAAAACTGGGGGTTCCTTTTTTCAGCCTGTCAATTTCAAGAGGTCTATTGCACACATAAGAGGAGGAGAAGAGGAGGAATTTCCCTCCTCCCCAAGAATGCTAGCTCACATGCCTCCCTGACAGGCCCCACCCCATCCTACACACCACCCCTCATCTCTCCCTACCATTCCAGGTCCAAATACAGCAGAGGAAGTACCGAAGCCAAACCTAGACATCTGATAGCTGAGTGCCAGAGAATGCCAACTGGTCGGGAGCTCTGGATCTGGGGCTCCTGGGGCTAACTGAAGTTTCAGGATTGTGGGGGTCTTCGGCAGAGGGGGCAAGCTTTGGGCTCGGAGGACTCTGAGGGTGAGGTGACTAGTGCTCTTGAGGAGGGAGGGGCAGTCCGGGCAGAATCCACGCTGCAAGGAACTGGAAGCAATGGGAACTCTGAACCTGAAGATCAGGGAATGGGAATGTCGTCTGGGAATGTCGCCCAGCTGGATTCTGGAAGTGAGAGGAGGTGGCAGGCCCACGAGGGAGGCTCTAGAATCTGGGATTTAGATCTCCTGGAGGCCCAGAAACCTGGATAGGGGAAACTTGGAGATCCTTGCCCCGTGGCAGGGTGGGGATGGCTAGAAGGGAGGCACAGAGGAAGTGGTCAGAGCTGGAGCCCTGGATAGGAGGCTGCTGTGATATTGAATAAGAGGCCCAGGTGTTTGGAGCCAGACAGACGTGAATTTGAATCCTTGTTTTTCCAGGCATTCTTTGTGTGATGCTGGACACCTGTTCATAACTGTGTTTTCTCCCCAGTGTAATGGATGTAATAGTACCAACCTTTCAGGGTTCCCCAAATATCGAATTCGTCAGTAGGTGTGAACATGACATAAATTACAAGGTATTTTGCGTTATTCCTTTGCTCCTAGGGAAGAAGCCAATCTCTTCAGAGGAGACCACGTGTGATTCGAGGCTTGCCATACAACCAAGGGCTCACGCCAGCATTCTCCACACCAGAGAAGCTCCTGCTTCTGGCTGATTTAGCTTTGCTAGGTTTCTGTTAGTCCCTGGACACAGCTCCTGCTGTCACTGCTGCCACTGCCGCCCAGTGGCTACTTCAGGAAAGGACCTTGCCCAACACCACCTGGGCCCAAAGGATTTGTGCCTTTAGGAAATGCTGCAGGCCAGACTCGATGTCTTCTGTGACACTTTTCCTCACTTTTGTTTCTGTGACTTTGCATTATTCTGGTTCTCCTAGTTCTCTGGATGTCCCTTCTGACCCCTTCACCTGACTCCCTTTTGTCCTCCTGCCTCTGAAGGTGACCTTTCCCCAAGGCTTATCCCTAGAACTTTTTCTCTTCTCTCCTCTCTTCCCCTCTTCCTCCTCTCCTATCTCTTCCTCACTCTACCATTTCTCTTGCCCAATCTCCCTCTTTCTTTCTCTCAACATCTGCTCTCATGTTTTTTTTTAAGATTTTATTTATTGAGAGATATTATTTATTTATTTAGAGAGATACAGCAAGAGAGGGAACACAAGCAGAAGGGAGTTGGAGAGGGAGAAGCAGGCTCCCCACCCAGCAGGAAGCCTGATGCGGGGCAGGATCCCAGGACTCTGGGATCATGACCTGAACTGAAGGCAGATACTTAATGACTGAGCCACTCAGCCACCCCCACCCCACTCTCATGCTTTAACTTAGAAGTTAGGAATAATTATAATGACCACTGAGACTTCAGCATATAGATGTCTCTCTAATAAAAATATATGTCTCTCTCACACTCTTACCATATTTGATTCCTACTGAGGTTATAGCACATACCACAGACTACATAGAATTTCACTCCTTGTGTTTTTGTCCATCTTCTCCCACTTCTCCCAGCCACATGCCAGACCCAGAGATCCTTGAGGACAAGCAGCTTGTATTATCTCTGTCTTTCCCACAGCCTTCCCGGTAAAGTTATAATAACGTATGTTCCAGGTGGTTTTTTTCTCCAAATTATACATCTTGCTGTCCAAAAAAAGTCTTCCTATTCAGGTAATGAAACAGATACCTTGCACATAGTAAGTGTTCAATAAATGTTTACTGAATGAATGAATGAATGAATGAATGACTCAGTTATACTTTGTGGAATTGAATGATTCCCCCAGCTAAGGTCTGTTTGCTGTAGGACAAACCCACTTGGGTATCTCATTGATAATCTAGAATTTAGTATGTCAGACAAAGTTTATTAGCTTCCCCTCTGCTATCCTTCCCTTCTCCTACTCTTCCAGTCTTTTCCAGTCCTCCTCTTGGCCCCCTCACATCTAATATTCATGTCTTGATGACAGTTTCTCTGTGATGTATGCTGTTTCCCTGGGGCCTAAAGAGGGAAAGGGGGAAAGCCGTGATTTCTCATCTCTTCCTCTGAGTAGGGGTGCAGTGGGGGAGGAGCAGAAAAAGGAAGGAGAGGGAAGGAGGAGGAACAGAAGAAGGAAAGGAGGGAAGAGAAGAAATGAGGGAGAAAAGATAGGTGAGATAGTGGGGTGTGAATGCAGGCTTTGGAGCCAGACCTACAGCTAACTTTGTCTCCATCATCTGCTAGCTATACAACCATAGGTAAATCTTCCTGACCCTCCATTTCATCATATGTCGAATGAGAATACTATATCTGGTTGTGAGGAGAAAGGAAGCAATGCATGTAATGCATCGTGTCTGGCAATTACCATCCTCTTCATCGCTAGGAATTGAAATAAAGGTGGTTGGAGATTAGAAAGTTCACACCAGTTGCCTGGGTTTTCTTTATGATGTGAAATAATGAGGTCACCTGCTGAGAATAAGGTGCAGTGTGGAATGGAACAAGACAGTCACACAATCTTGACAGCAATGAGTTATAATCTTAAACCATGGATAATCCAAACTTATTAATAAAGTCAGGGGGAAGCAACTGGCTGCATATAATTGGGTCCAAGTCACCCTTGTATAGGTGCCTTTTCCATAGTGTGCCCTTTTTGTTGTTCTACATGTCTGTTCTTGTTTTTTTTTTAAGATTTTGTATGCTAGAGAGAGCACACATGAGAGAGAGGGAGAAAAAGAGAGAGAGAGAGTACAAGCAGGGGAGTGGCAGGCAGAGGGAGAAGCAGGCTCCCTGCTGATCAGGGAGTCCAATGTGGGACTTGATCCCAGGATCCAGGATCATGACCTGAGTAGAAGGCAGCTGTTTAATTGACTGAGCCACTGAGGCGTCCCTACATGTCTGTTCTTTATATCTAGAAAGGCTGTTAAAAGCTCTAGAGTAGAGACTAGTACCACTGTGTCCAGCACCTAGGACAGCACAGGAAGTCTCTGTTTCTACCATTTGATTCCTCGGTCTCCTTTCTATCCTCCCCCACTGAGCCAATGCCATTGTCCAGCTCCCACTTAAATATGCTTTCAATTGCAATAACGGAAAATTCCAACTCAGCTGATTCTAACATGCAGAAATTTATTATCTTGCATCTAAGTCCAGGAGTGGGCCGCTTTGGGGTTGGCTAATTCAACAACTTAATGTCCCAAAAAATCCTGACTCCATCTTTCTGATCTGCGGCACTCAGCATGTTGGTTTAGCAACTTTCATGGTCACAAGATACCCTTCACGCACTGGATCCAAACATGACAACATTCAATGATAGGAGAGGACGGCCTCTCTTCCTGTAGGTTTACCATTATGACTCAGGAAACCTTTCCCAGAATCTGCCTAGCACACTTCCTTTCACATCTCAGTGGCCAGAATTTCATCATGCCTCTAACTGAACCAGTCACTGGCAAGAGGGATGAGATGGCCATGACCAGCTTAGGAAAAGGAGAGTCTGCCCATAAGAAGGAAGAGGCAGGTGGCTGGTGAGTTGACAAACAATTCTGTCTGCTACAACCCTTTACTGAATAACCCATCCTTTCCTCATTTAGAGATCTGATCATCACTTCTGAACTGGAAGGCCCGACTGGGAAAAATCACTGGGTAAGGACCTGAGAATACCTCTCCCTTCAATATAACATAGAGGCCAGAAGCTCCATAATTTGAGGTACATTCCCTTGCCTTCTTACTCTTGCTTTCTCAGAAAATGCAAATACTCTTTTTCTTCAAGTTTTTATTTAGATTCCAGTTAGTTAACATACAATGTATTATTAGTTTCAAGTATATGATTTAGTGATTCGACATATCCGTGTGTCACAGGGCACTCATCACTCTAAATATGTTCCTTGATTCCCATTACCTCTTTAACCCGTCCCTCCATCCACTTCCCCTCTGGTAACCATCAGTTTGTTCTCTATAGTTAACAGTCCGTTTCTTAGCATGCCTCTCTTTTTCCCTACTGTGTTTGTTTTGCTTCTTAAATTCCACATATGGGGGCGCCTGGGTGGCTCAGTTGGTTAAGCGACTGCCTTTGGCTCAGGCCATGATCCCAGAGACCCGGGATCGAGCCCAACATCGGGCTCCCTGCTCGGGAGGAAGCCTGCTTCTCCCTCTTTCACTCCCCCTGCTTGTGTTCCCTCTCTGGCTGTGTTTCTCTCTGTCAAATAAATAAAAAAGTCTTTTAAAAAAATTCCACATATGAATGAAATCATATGGTATTTATCTTTCTCTGGCTGGCTTATTCTGCTTAACATAATACCCTCTAGCTCCATCCCGATTGTTGCAAATGACAGGATTTCATTCTATTCTATGGCTGAGTAACATTCCATTGTATATATGTACCACCACTTCTTTATCCATTCATCAGTCGGTGGATATTTGGGTTCTTTCCATAATTTGACTACTGTTGACAGTGCTGCTATAAACATTGGGGTACATGTATCCCTTCAAATCGGTATTTTTATATCCTTTCAGTAAATACCTAGGAGTACAGTTGCTGGATCATAGGGTAGTTCTCCTTTTCACTTTCTGAGGAACTTCCATACTGTTTTCCAGAGTGGCTGCAACAGTTTGTTTTCCCACCAACAGTATAAGAGTGTTCCCCTTTCTCTGCATCCTCACCTATGTTGTTAATTTTAGCCATTCTGACTGGTATGAGGTGATATCTCATGGTGGTTTTGATTTCCCTAATGATGAGTGATGTTGAGCATCTTTTCATGTGTCTGTTGGTCATCTGGATGTCTTCTTTGGAAAAATATCTATTCATGCCTCTGTCCATTTTTAAAATCAAGTTATTTGGTTTTGGGGTGTTGAGTTTGACAGGTTCTTTATAGATGTTGGATACAACCCCTTATCAGATATGTCATTTGCAAATATCTTCTCCCATTCCTTAAGTTACATTTTACTGTTGTTGATTGTTTCCTTTGCTGTGCAGAAGCTTTTTATTTTAATGAAGTCCTCATAGTTTATTTTTCTTTTGTTTTCCTTGCCTCAGGAGAGGGAGGGGATGTTGCTACAGCCGGTGTCAAAGAAGTTCCTGCTGTGTTCTCCTCTAGGATTGTTATGCTTTCCAGTCTCCCATTTAGGTCATTCATCCATTTTGAACTTATTTTTGTGTATCGTGTAAGAAGGTAATCCAGGTACATTCTTTTATATGTTCCTGTCCAGTTTTCCCAGCACCATCTGTTGAAGAGACTGTCTTTTGTCCATTGGATATTCTTTCCTGCTTCGTCGAAGATGAGCTGACTATATAGTTGTGGGTTCATTTCTGGGTTTTCTATTCTGCTCCATTGACCTATGTGTCCATTTTCATGCCAGTACCATACTGTCCTGATCACTGCAGCTTTGTAATATAGCTTGAAGTCCAGGATTGTGATGCCTCCAGTTTCGCCTTTCTTTTTTAAGATTTCTTTGACTCTTTGGTGACTTTTGTGGTTCCATACAAACTTTAGGATTGTTTGGTCTAGCTCTGTGAAAAATGCTGGTGGTATTTTGATAGTAATTGTATTAGATGTGTAGATCACTTTGGGTAATACAGATTTTTCACAATATTTGTTCTTCCAATCCATGAGCATGGAATGTTTTGCCATTTCTTAGTGTCATCTTCAATTTCTTTTATCAGGGTTTTTATAATTTTCAGGGTACAGGTCTTTTACCTGTGTACTTAGGCTTATTCCTAGATATCCCATTGTTTTGGTTGCAATTGTATATATGGGATTGATCCCTTGCCTTCTCTTTCTGTTGCTTCATCACTGGTATATAGAAATGCAACAGATTTCTGTACATTGATTTTGTATCCTACAACTTTACTGAAGTTGTGTATCAGTTCTAGCAATTTTGGGGTGGAGTCTTTTGGGTTTTCTGTATAGAGTATCTTGTCGTCTGCAAATAGTGAAAGTTTGACATCTTCCTTGCCAATTTGGACGCCTTTCATTTTTTTGTGTCATCTGATTGCTGTGGCCAGTACTATATTAAATAACAGTGGTGAGAGTGAACATCTCTGTCTTGTTCCTGACCATAGAGGAAAAGCTCTGTTTTTCCCCCATTGAGGATGATAATTAGCTGGGGATTTTTCATATTTGGTTTTTATTATGTTGAGGCATGTTCCCTCTAACCCTACTGTGTTGAGGGGTTTTAATCATGAGTGGATGTTGTACTTTGTCAAGTGCTTTTTCTGCATCTACTGAAAGAATCAGATAGTTCTTACCCTTTCTTTTATTAATGTGGTGTATCACATTGATTCATTTGCAAATATGGAACCACTTTTGCAGTCCAGGAATAAATCACTAGAAAATGCAAATACTCTTGCTGAAAAGGAAACTATGGTGGTAATTCTCTTTGGGGACTACAAACTGGAAAGGGATACGAGACAATTTGGGGAAAAAATGGAAATGTTTTATATCTTGATCTAGGTAGTGGTTACATGTGTTTATACACAGGTGTATTAGTTTCCTCTTCCTGCTGTAAAAAATTACCACAAACCTGGTGACTCAAAACAGCAGACTTATTCTTTTATAGTTCTGAGGTCAGAAGTCCAAAATCAGTTTCACCAAAATTAAGGTTTCAGCCAGGCTGCACCTGAACTGCAACAGCCCCCCCCACCCCAGCCCCCGTGACCATAAGAGACTGCATGGAGAGGAGGGTAGAATCCATGCACTTGTCCTTTCCAGCATTCAGAGCTGCATTCCTTAACTGTGGCCCCTTCCTCCATCTTCAAAGCCAGTGGCATAGCATCTCACTTCAGTTCTCATATTGCTTTGCTTCTGTAGTCAAATCCCCTTCTACCTCCCTCTTTTTATTTATAAGGAGACTAGTGGTTATTTAGGGCCCATCCAGATGATTCAGAATAATCTCCCTATCTCAAGATCCTTAATTTATGTTTTTTACTCTTTTAAATATTTTATTTATTTAATTGACAGAGAGTAACACAGCTAGAGAGGGAACACAGGCAGGGGGAGTGAGAGAGGGAGAAGCAGGCCTCCCGATGAGCAGGGAGCCCACTGCGGGGCTCAATCCCGGGACTTCAGGATCATGACCTGAGCCAAAGGCAGACACTTAACGACTGAGCCACTCAGGTACCCCAAAGATCCTTAATTTAATCATTTCTGCAAAGTAACATTCATGGGTTCTAGGGATTAGGACCCTATACGTTTGGGGTCTATTATTCATCCTATCACTGTAGTTAAAAATCCATCAAGGTTTGTGCATTTTGCTGTTTGTAAATTATACCTCAGCCAAGAAAGGCACATTCTCCTGGAAGAGAGATAATGATTTAAGTTCAGTCATAGTAATGAATTAAAGACCTGCCTGATCTATTTTTTCCTGTTAAGAGGACCACAGATTTGAGCTGAAAGAGGGGATATACTTTAAGTGTGGGTCTGAAGACAAAAATGGGCTGCAGGCTAGTCAAAAAGTACATTGATTCTGAAGTCTTGCCTTCCCCACAGACACCAATCTTGGCAAGGACAGAACTCTTTCCTGCATGTCCAGCATTAGTTTTAGTTCCACGGTGATCCCTGCAGAGTCTGGGATTCTAGCTCTATCTGAAAATTCCTGAGAAGGGCAGAGTAATAGCGACTAAAAAGACAAGCTCCTGGGATGTATATTGGCAAGTAATGGCAAAAGCTAACACAGTTAGCCATACAAACGGAATAGGACAGCTGCCCAGCAGCCACAGTAGGGAACAGGAAGTGGGGAACGCCCAGCCCTTTGAGCCATAGTCATGGCCATGCTCTGAGGAATGGACATCCTGTTGTGGTGGGTGGAGGGCAGGCATCTATGTATAGATACTAGAGACCAGCCAGCTCCATGAAGGGTTAAAGGCAGGGTAGGGTCCTGTAACCCCAGAGTTTGGAGGTTCTGTCTCTACATTCTCTATGTCCACAAAGCCTGGACCTGAGCCCTGTGAGAAGGACAGCCAAGCAAGGAGGGTTATTTTGTTGCTGCCACTGTGGGGGGGCCTGGCAGCTGTAGGACAGAAATATCTCTAATTCCATGAGTGGTCAGACGAGGCAAGGGAAGCTGCTTAGAGCCTCTAGCATGGGCTTAGGGATTGGGGAGAGTCAAAAACTGGGTGGGAAGGTTTACTCTAGGTGGGAGTGATACATTGGTCAATTGCCTATTCCCTCCACATGCAACATCCTTCCAGGAGAACCTGCCCCTGGGCCAAGAATCCTTTGTTACCTTCCTCTCCATCAAGAAACATTCAGAGTTCACGGACGTGTGCACACGCAGCTCAACACACTCAGCCTCCTCTCCTCAATCCCCACTCCCACTTGCTTACAGGAGATTGACTCCTGCTGTGCACATGAGCTGGGATAATCAGGGTTTCTAAATAGTATGCTTCAAGAGTACCAAGTCCCATGTGATGGGGGACTGGGGAAGGGGTACTCTTTCCCACACTCTTAGCTTTTGTGTGGCCTGTAATAAGTGATGAAGAGATATAGAAACACTAGAGTGTGACACAAGGCTCTCCTTTCAGAATCACAAAGGCCCATACTTTGAGCCCTCCTATTTCTATCTCTCACCATGCTTTTCTTTCAGTATCTCTGAATCCCCTTTAATCCTCGTTCTCAGGTTCAAGGCCTCATGAGGCCAAAACCCTGTAGTTCCCCTTCTCAAGCTCCCCTGACTTTAACACCGTCAGATTCAATCCTCTACCCCCACTCTGTCCCAGCAGCAAGAACCTGCTAATCTCTAGCCACTAATCTTTTAGCCTTTAATCTGCTTTCCAAACTCTTGGCACCTGAGCTATTTATGAAGCAGTGTTTTATGCCCCCCAACTCCATTCTCCTTCCCTGACCCCCACCAGTCTTAACATTCTAGGGACCTTAAGTATAAGAGGCTGGGGAGGCGAGCATAGCAACCAGAGCTGGAGACGGGTGTGAGCTTCATCTCTCTCCCCAGGTAATAGTCCAAAGTCCTCTATTTCTTGCCCATACTAGGTCCCATATCCCTTGCCTTTAACATCCCCATGAATATATCAAGGAGCACTTGAGGGCACCTTTCTTGACACAGCCAGCAGGCACTTGGGCTGAGAGACCCTATGAGAGATCTCTGGGAGCACCCTAAAGTTCACCCTTCAGGCCAGACCTGATAGGCATCAAAGAGAAGCACTAGACAGACATCTCCCTGTCTTTAAGGGTCCCTTACCCCAAGGCCTAGCACCTGGGGACATGGATGCGGATAAGAATGGGAAAAGCAGGGGAAGGTGAAGAGAGCGATGAATAGATTCAAGGAAGGCTTTCGAGCTCCATGGAGGTTTCTGCCACCAACCAAGAGCATGAGGGCACCAAACCCTTCTCACCCACACTTTTCTCCTCTCTTACCTGAGAGTTGAGGCCACCATGAGGTGAACTCAGGCTCAGAATTCACTGTAGGAGCAAAAGCAGACAGAATCCATTTTTTTCTTCATTTATTCATTCGTGTATCTAACAAACATGTCTCAACACCTACCGAGTGCCAGGTGATATCCAGCCTCATCCAGTCCAATTTTCCTCAAATTGTCTGGGTGGAGGGCTCTCCAGCCCATGTTTAGACAAGTTTCTCCTCTGTAAAGGTGTTCAACAGTGCCTCGGCTATTCCAGGAAGCCATACCCTTTCTGGAGAATAGGCAGTATGGTTACTTGACAATTTGTAAAAAATAGTTTGTTGGGCTTTTTTCCCCCATGTCTGGGATGGATGATAGTATGACTGAATAAGTAATCTCGGCAGGAAGGAGAATATAAGGCACTTGATGGTGATGAGGTGTCTACTTCAGGGGGAAAGACTATACCACACTAGGTGTGTCTGGATGGTATCCCAGAATGAGGCAAAGAGAACAGGAACCAAATGACAGAGCCTTCCTCCTTCTTTCCCTCTTCTCAGAAAAGGGGCAACATCAACTCCATGGCCAACGTCTCAAGGTAAGTAAGAACTCCTTCTAATTCTCTGAATCTGTGATTTGTCCACTACCCAAACCCAAGTACTTGTCTTTGGGGTAGAGGAGTTTCCAACCTCTTCTCAACTTGTAATCTGAACTCTACTCCAATGACTTTCACCTTTGCACCATTTCATCTCCTTGGACCTCTTCTCCTAATCCTAGGAATATTGCCTTTTCTCCCCTTATTTTCCTCTTCCCTTCTCTCCCAATGTCCCTCTCTATTTTCTTTCTGATTTTCTCTTTAAAGGGTATATAAGAAGACCTGCTCCAATGGAAAGGTGAGAGCATCTGGCCTAGCCTGGCAAATGAGAGGGCAAAATGGGTAGGTGGGTACCTCCTTGAAGATCTCAAGGGTTTGCATTGGGGGCTTCAGGGGAATCCATTCAAAGATGATTATGGGAATAACATGCCAGGTTCTTCCATAACAGCTTGCCCTCTACCTGGGGAAACGAGACTTCGTGGACCATGTAGACATGGTGGATCCTATTGGTCAGTGAGTCCAAAAAGGGAAAGAGCCTGGGGAGAAGGGAATGGGAGCCAGGAACTAAAAGAAAGCCAAGAAAGGAACATGCAAAAGAAGAAGCCAAAAAGGGGAAAATGGAAGGAACTATTTCAGGGATGGACTTCTGTTTCATAGTCTAAGGACTTTTCCTGACTGTGGTGCCATCTCTCCCTCTCTACACAGATGGTGTGGTCCTGGTTGACCCTGATTACTTAAGAGATAAAAAGAGTAAGTAAAAATTCTCTTGGCCTTTGTATGTGCCAGGGACCCCAAACTGAAATGTCACACATGCCACAAGTAACCTGAATGAGTAGAGTGGATGAGTGGACCCGAGGGGTATAAAAAAAACAAACAGTGGGACGCCTGGGTGGCTCAGTCGTTAAGCGTCTGCCTTCAGCTCAGGTTATGATCCTGGAATCCCAGGATCAAGCCCCGCATTGGGCTCTTTGCTCAGCAGGAAGCCTGCTTCTCCCTCTCTCACTCCCTCTGCTTGTGTTCTCTCTCTAGGTGTGTTTCTCTCTGTCAAATAAATAAATAAAATCTTAAAAAAAAGAAAGAAAACCCAAAAGTGGTGGGAACAGTGAATTCCTTGTCTGGTGAGGGCAAACAACTGGGAATTTTAGCCCAGTGTGGCCAAATTTTCCAATTGTTAGAAATGAAGTGAAAATGAAGCTCAGAATAAGACCTTCAGAGGCCCAAATTCTAAAAAGATTATGATACCTCTTCCCCACATAATATTCAACACAGATATATTTCTAAAGCATAAATGACATTTTATTTTTCAAAAGTATAAAATATTTCCACGTGTGTTAGAATTCAAATAATTTCTTTCTAAAATTTTTTATTTTCTTTATTATTTTTGGTGGTCCTCTTGCTAAACTGAACGTGGGCTTATTAGACTGGCTATGGAAAGATCCAATATTCCAGTTACCCATATTTTCATGCCAATTTCCTGATCTTCAAATGTTGTCAGCTAACTAAAATACTTTTTAAGGCCTGGATAGATCAAAAATTTTTATTTTTCCTTAGGCTGGTTGTGATCCTCAGACTGCCATTCTGCGACCTCTGGTGTATATCTTTCCATCTCTCCTTCTGTGTAGGGAAACCCCCCATCTTTTTGGCAAGGGAAGGGATCCCAAGTAAAGAAACAAAGAAAACAATAGCTCCAGCAAGTAACAACAAGAGACATTACTCTGGCCACAGTATCAAACATCAACATTACACTGAAATATTTGTGCACTGCTTTTTTTTAAGAGAAAGTGTTTTTATTTGCACTGCTTAAAAAAATTTTTTTTACTCTGTGATTCAGTTTGAAAATTGGGTTTGACTTCAAAAAGACTGAGAACAAATTGGTGAATACTAGTTCAAACATAACCTTTAGATATTGTGAAATAAAATAAGCTTAGTCTTTCTGATTAAACAGTGTGGATAAGCAGTCTATCCAGTTTTAAATATCAGAGGAATTCTGGGGAATAGCCAGGAAATTAACCAAGGTAAGACTCTCAATTACTCTGTATTCTTAAAAAAAAACCCTAAATCACTTTTTCATATTCCTACAAAACCTTCAGACATCCTTCAGAATAACCTATAGAAAGAAATATTTAGTTTAGAAAATGCATGTTGATCCCGAAGAAGGATGTCTTTTCCCTTTTATTTGAATATTTCTTAGTAGAAGTTTTATGACTCTTCATTTAAGTTGTGTCTAATTCTTCAGTTTATTCCATGGCTCTTTTATATGTCTTGTTACTTTTATGAAGATGGTTTTATTTGCAAATTTTCTGATAATTTTTTCTATCAAGTTTCTTTTGTTGATGTAACACATGCTTATACTATACTACTGAGTGATAAAGGCCCGTTGTAAGGCAGTATAGATATATTGTTTAACAAAAATCTATCTGGGATCTCTCTGTATTATTTCTTACAACTGCATGTGAATCTACACAATGCTCTCAAAATAAAAAGTTCACTTTCACAAAGGCAATGGTACAAATACTAGGTAGCCTCGTGTTTGGGTTTTTTTTTATATTGTATTTATTTATTTGATAGAGAGAAACACAGCTAGAGAGGGAACACAAGCAGGGGGAGTGAGAGAGGGAGAAGCAGGCTTCCGGCCAAGCAGGGAGCCCGATGCAGGGCTCGATCCCAGGATGATGACCTAAGCCGATGGCAGATGCTTAAGGACTGAGCCTCGCAGGTGCCCCCAACCTTGTGTTTAATTTGAGACATGAAGTGGGGAAGAAGGTGCAAGAGATATGGACAGCAGTTATGTCTGCAGTATGATGTATGATGGCAGAATTCTGCTTTATTCTTTTTGCTTGTATTTTCTGGTTTTCACACGATTAAGAGGTACTCTTTGTCTAACAGACACAACTCCCTAAATTGATAACTTTAGAATAGATGTTGAATTTTTAAAAATGAAACAAGCTATTTTCTCTTTAAGATTTGTGCTTATTTATTCATGAGAGACAGAGGCAGAGGTAGGCTCCCTGCTGAGCAGGGAGCCCGGTGCAGGATTCCATCCCAGGACCCTAAGATCATGACCTGAGCTAAAGGCAGCAGCTTAACCCTCTGAGCCACCCAGGTGTCCTGAAAAGGAGCTTTTTTCTAGCACATGAAAAGGATGATCCTAAACTGCTAAAGAACCAGGAAGTGGTGGGGGCTGGGGGAGGTGATGCTGTCTCCAATTGCAAACAGAGGAACATCCTGGAACATTCAATGTGTTTGCCACCCTCACCTCAGGGGCTACTATGTATGGCTCTGCCTCACCCCTTCTGCTCTTTCTCTGTCTTATTCCTCCTCTCTTTCATTTCTTCCCTCCACATGTTTCCTTCCAGTAACCTCTTTTCCTCTCCTCACTTTCTCTGTCTTTTCCTTTCTTTTTTTCCTTCTATCCTTTTCCTTTTCTTTCTCTTTCTCTCTTCCCTCTTTAATTGGCCATAATTGAAAGCCATGGGGAATTTATTTCTCACAGGTTCTGAATATTGTGAAGTTTGTCTCCACCATAGACCAATTAGAAAGTACAGATGAAAGAGAATGAGACCTGCAATCCTATCAGTCAAAGAGAATCACTAATAACATTTTAATTCATATGTATTCATGTTTTCTGTGCAAAAGTAGTTATATTTTTATTTAAATGCAATATCATAAATAATTTTTCTAACCCTCTTTTTCATCTATGTTAATATATAGAAATCTATGCATGTATGTGCCTGGTAGTATACTGTATGGGGGCACTATAATATATTTAGCCAATTTTCAGACATTTTTTGATATTATAAACAACATTGTGAAGTGTATACTTACACACACACACACACATATCTTCCATAGTTGTCCAATTATTTCTTTAGACTAAATGCCTAGAGAAGAATATTCATTCCTAGGATCAAGCCCTGCATTGGGCTTCTCCCTCTCCCTCTGCCTGACGCTCCCCCTGCTTGTGCTTTCTCACACTCTCTCTCTATCAAATAAAAAAAACTGTTTTTTTTTTAAAAAAGAAATGAATGGCCAAAGGGCATTCACACATATTTTAAAGACTTATTTGTCAGAGAGAGAGAGAGAGAGAGAGAGAGACAGAGAGAGCACAAGCAGGGGAGTGGCAGGTAGAGGGAGAAGAAGGCTCCCCACTGAGCAAGGAGCCCGATGCAGGAATCCCAGGACCCTAGGATCATGACCTGAACCAACGGCAGATGCTTAACCAACTGTGCCACCCAGGCGTCCCAAATTCACACATTTTTAAAGGTTTCTATTTCCAGACTGCCCTTTAAAATGATTGTACCAATTGACTCTCTCTCCTGCGGTATGTGAGGCCTCCCATTGCTGCAGTCCTTATGAATACTACCATTACCATTATTACTCTCAGCCTTCATTGTATCTTTTGAATACAGATTCACTTTCCTTGTTCTTAATTTGAGAAGCAGATATTCTAGCTGTTTGATATTTTGATCTGGTAAAAATACTAAAATAAGTTGCTTTCTCCTAGTGTGTGACTGTCGGTACTTTTCTTGTGGGTCAGGGCTTCTATAGAAGTAAGACTCTTCTTCCTTACCCCCCCATTCTACTTCTTTCCCTCCCTCAATCTCTGTCACTCTGTCCTTGGACAGGTAGCCCCCTGCACCCCATTCCACATTCCGCTAGTTCACTGATGCGGCTTTCTATTTGCCCCTAATCTTAGGTACCAGCTGCATAAGTATGAGTTCAATTATAACTATCCAGCTTCTGCCAGCATTCCCATGACTGTCGTCATCATTCACATCTATAATTAGTTTCCAAAGGGATTTCTTATATATCAACCCCTCACAGGAACTCCTATGACTTGGGTTGGGCATATGAAAGTCTGGGCTTTAGAGTCACACAGGCCTAGGTTAAAACCCGGGGCCATCACTTGACAGCTCTGAGCTCATTTTCCCTACCTGTAAAGTGGAAATAACAATACTTCAGAAAAGGGGAGCCTGGCTGGCTCAGTCGGTACAGCGTGCGACTCTTGATCTCAGGGTGGTGGTTTCAAGCCCTGCATCAAATGTAAAAATTACTTAATGACATATGTAGAGCTCCTATTATTGACAGGTGAATTAACTGAGGCTCGGAGAACTGGAGGGCTTCATACAAGTCATATTCAAGCCCAGATAGTCTGACCATAGAGAATTCTGTAGTAAATACCTTGTACCTACCACCTAGCTTTAAAAAGAACTACAGAAAAAAACTGGTCTCCCATGTGTCCTCCCCTAATCCCATTCCCCCACCTCCTTCCCTCATTCTGGCCCGGCCTCCAACCCAGGGAACCACCATCCCGCATTCGATGTTTATTATTCCTATGATGTTTCTATACTTCTCCTCCATAGTTATGTATCTGTGAGCAACTCTGGTATAGGTCTACATGCTCTTAAACTTTATATACACAGTATCAGATTGTGCGTATCATTCTGAAGCTAGCTTTCTTTTGACTCAGTAGTTTTTTTGAGATTTAACCATGTCAGTACATGGAGCTCTAGCTCACTTAGCCTCAGCTTAGCATTCTATTATATGAATATACCGTAACTGTATTACCCATTCTTTCACTGATATTGAAAGTATTTCCAATTTTATGCTATGACAAATATAATACTGATTTAATGGACATTCTCATATGTATCTCTGCATAAATGTGAGTGAGAGTTCCTCTAAATTCTTCTGAGGTCATAATATATAAGCAGATTGTGTTTTACTCAATTTGCAGTTTTTCCAGAATTATTGTCCTAATGTACACTCCCACCAGCAGTGTACAATGAACCCCTGTTATTCCACTCCTTCAGCAAGACTTAGTATCATCAGACTTTTAAGTTTTTTAAAAATCTGATGCATGTGAGATGTTATCTCATTGTGATTTTAATCTGTATTTATCTGATTAATAATGAGACTGGACATGTTTTCATATCTTTAAGGATTATTATTTTAGAAAGCGCGTGCTGCGGGGAGGGGCAGAGGGAGAGGGAGAGAGAATCTGGAGCAGACTCCACACTGAGTGCAGGGCCCAACGTAGGACCCAATCCGATGACCCTGAGATCACGACCTGAGCCCAAACCTGGAGTCGGACGCTTAACTGACTGTGCCACCCAGGTGGCCCGACATGTTTTCATACCTCACTGGCCTTTCTATGCTCTGCTTCTGCAAAGAGCCTCTCCATACTCTTTGTACACTTCTATATTGGGATCTTTAAATGATTGATTTGTAGGAGTTCTTTATATATATCACAAATGTGAAGCTTTTTTATTGAAGTAGAGTTGACACACAACATTCATTAGTTTCAGGTTAGGAGTACTAAACTTTGGTTTGCCGTACATGTCACAGATATTTTCTCCCGGGCTTTTGCTTGTTTCATTGTTCATAAAGACTCCTAATGTAAAAATGATTTAAATTTTATTGGGGTCTAATGTATCAATCCCTTACTTCATGGCCACATGGTTTCAGTCATATTCCCCTGTCTCTCCGTGTCTTCCTCTGGGCCATTTAGAAACTTCCTGTCTCCCTCAGGCACAACAGGTCACTCTCTTCCTCCTTTGCCTGCAGTGTTTGTCACATTGACGTGTGCCTTCCGCTATGGTCACGATGACTTGGATGTGATTGGTCTGACGTTCCGCAAAGATCTGTATGTGCAGGTGCAACAGGTTTTCCCACCTGAGCCCACCAGCCCCCGAGGATCCCTCACAGTCCTACAGGAGCAACTGCTGCAAAAACTGGGGGACAATGCCTATCCCTTTACCTTGCAGGTACTGACCCCCTCCCCCGAGTCCTGGGCAAGGTTTCCAGGGGAGACTAAAAGGGGAAGCTAAAGAGGGAAAACAGAGGAAGGGGGTCCTTATTTCTCCTGTTTTCTGACCTCTTTTTTATCTCCCAGATGGCTGTTAACCTTCCCTGTTCAGTGACACTGCAACCAGGGCCTGAAGATGCAGGAAAGGTGAGGTCCAGGTTCCAAGAAAGAAGGAGAAATAGTGCCAGGAAGAGGGACAGGAGGACCAAGGGATGAGATGGGAGAAACGCACAGCTAAGGGATGGGGTCAGGCATTTTCTTAGAGACCCAAGAGCAAAGGATAGTTGGAAATGAGTTCTCTTTGCCCCTGCCCATTTGCAGGCCTGTGGGATTGACTTCGAGGTTAAGAGTTTCTGTGCTGAAAACCCGGAGGAGAAGATCTCCAAGAGGTAGTCGTTGGTCCTCTCCAAAACCCCTGCCTCCACTCTGGGCTGGGAAACAGATCCTGATCTCAGGGCAGAAAGAGCTCTACTTGTAACCTCCACAGTACCATCGCTGCTGACTCAGAGGTCCAGCTCTGATTCCCTTGCTCCAGGGCAGTCGGCCAGCTTCTCCGGAAAGGGCCAAAAAATAAATATTTTGGCTTTGCCAGTCCTATAGTTTCGGCTGCAACTACTCAGCTCTGCCATTGTAGTGCAAAAGCAGCCAGAGACAGTATGTAAATGAACGAGCTGGGCTGTCTTCCAATACAACTTTATTTATAGACACTAAAATTTGAATTTTATATAATTTCCACATGTCATGAAATATTATCGTTCTTTGACTTTTTCCAACCATTTAAAAATGCAACAACTGTTCTCAGCTTGTGGGCCATCCAAAAACAGGCAGCAGGCTAGATTGGGCCAGTGAGCCATCATTCACCAACCCATGGTCTGGATGCTTCCATTGAGGGTCTAGAATCTCTGAGGGAGGCTCTACCCCACTTCCACCCTCCCCTAACCCCAAGCAAGGACCAGGCCATGCGGTTGGCATGGAAAAAGTCTGTGAGTCCCCAAGGAGATGTTCTGACTAACCTCTTGGCCTCTACTCAGAGACTCTGTGCGGCTGGTGGTTCGGAAAATACAGTTTGCACCCTCAGAGCCAGGCCCTGGCCCCTGTGCCCAGATGACCCGCCGCTTCCTTCTGTCAGCTCAGCCCATACAGCTGCGGGCCTGGATGGACAAGGAGGTTTGTGACCCCCACTTCCTGACCCCTTACCTTGAAACCCTTCCAAAACCCTGATCCTTCAAGGATTTCTTACTTGGGTGGACATGGATGGAAGCCAGGGCAGCAGCAGTGTTGAGGAAGTCAGAATGCTAGGTCTTGATCTGGGGGCTCACCCTCCAACCTCGTGATGAGCCTCTCCCCCTGCTTCAGGTTCACTACCATGGCAAACCCATCTCTGTCAATGTTTCTATCAACAACTGCACCAACAAGGTCATCAAAAAAATCAAGATTGCAGGTGAGGTTCTTTTCCCATCCCCCCTGCTCCTGGTCCTTAATCCATGGGTCTTTTTCCAAAACTCTGCCCCACTTATCCAGTCATCTAGACTTTCTCTGTAATGCAGGTTTATCAATGCCTATCTTTGTTTGCCCACAAGCACATCTCATTGCATCACGCAGAGTGTACCCATGTATCAGGTCACATCTGAGGGCAGTGAGTTGGGGTCTTGAGGATGACTGATTGATTACAGTCATGTATTTTTCCTGCTGTTCAGTTGACCAGATCACAGATGTTGTCCTGTATTCCTTAGACAAGTACACCAAGACTGTGTTCATCCAGGAGTTCACGTGAGCTGGCACCGGGGCCTGGGTCACAGAGCCAAGGGGTAGGTTGGTGGGAAGAGGGTTGGGGACTGGAGGCAAAGAAGGGGGTGGGGAAAGAAGGAAGAGGGTAAGAACCCAGAACTGAGGAAGGTCAAGGTGAGTGCTGAGGTAGAGAATGGAAGGAGGACCATCAAAATGCTGAAAGAGGTCAAAGGCATTAGGATTTCCCACCAGAGTGAATTGTTCCCACTCTCCACAGTCGGACATGCCCGCTCTCTTGGCTACTGCAATAGGTTTGTGGAATTGTGCAAGACAGTCTTGGGAATGAAAGTACATGTAACTGGCAAAGTCTAGCCTAAGTTCTTCCCTTCTTTTAAAGGGAGACTATAGCTGCTAACTCCAGTTTCTCTAAGAGCTTCGCAGTCACCCCACTCTTGGCTGCCAACTGCCAGAAACAGGGCCTGGCGCTGGATGGCAAACTCAAGCATGGCGATACCAATCTGGCCTCCAGCACAATGTAAGCTCAAACGTGATGCCCAACCTCCATTTTCTATCCCCTTACCCATCCTCCATGCTGTGTGTACAGTTCTGAGCCTTCATGACCCTAGGCCAGTGTTCAGAGACTCCTGCAGGCCTGAGGGCCAACAGGAAGCTAAATTAATGCCCATGGGACCAATGCCCAGGCTTAGGTCACAGGCAGCAAGAAAGGAAAAATCAGTGAGGAAAATCCTCTGTGTTGTATATTTTGCAGGTCACAAAGGTAGTGTATGTCTAGGAATAAAACACTAGATGAGAAATGGGGGAGAAAGAGGACTAAAAAAGGAGAATGATACAATAGGAATTGACAGAATTCTACCCAATCATTCATTTTGGCCCTAGGTCTTTGGAGGCCCTAGTACTAGATGTGTCTCCCACCAAAAACCATCTGTCACCATCTGACGAGTGTTATTCACCCCTGCCTTTCTCCATGCCTTATCAATCTTGAAGCTATAGATTGTTATTGCTAGAAAGACCCTTAGATATCATCCAAACAAAAAACAAACAAAAAAACCAGACAAACAAAAAGAAATCATCCAAACAGCATTATTTTATAGATTAAAGGATTGGCATTCCAGAGTCATGAAGGGATTTTGCTAATACCCTACAGTTTTCTGTCTTATTTTCCAATCAGTGAGTTTTCATGGAGCACCTGTTACATGCTCATTCCTATGCTAAGTAATGTGGGAGGATACAAAAACATTTTAGACAGCCTCTGCCCTCAGTCAATTTATGGCCTAGGCGGGGAACAAAGAGGAACTCAAATACAATCTAAAGGTTAAATGTTTGTACCTGTGATTCAGATTAGAAATTTAGCAGAAAAGAAGCCAACAGAGCTGGAAATCGCTTCTGGAAGAGGTTCAATGAGCTAGATCTTTTTCTTTTTTAAGATTTTACTTATTTATTTAACAGAGAGTGAGAGAGAGCATGAGAGGGGAGAGGGGAGAGGGTCAGAGGGAGAAGCAGACTCATTGCTGAGCTGGAAGTCTGATGCAGGACTCATCCAGGGCTCTGGGATCATGACCTGAGCGGAACGCAGTCACTCAATTGACTGAGCCACCTAGGTGGCCCTGAATAAGCTAGTCGGATCTGAAGAGCAACAGAGGAAGGAAAGAGCATTCTAGATTGGGAGCTCAGCATGGGCAAAGGCCAGAAGGTGGGAATCTGCATGATGTGTTCTGAGCATGGAGAGAGGATGGGTCCACTCAGGTTGTATCCCAGGTGTTAGGGAGTCAGGGCAAGAGAGGTTAGAGAGGCTGGGTGGGGCCAGTTTGTTAAGGGTCCTGAAAGCCACAATGAGTGGCTCTTGAGCAGAGGGTGACATGGTAAAACTGGACTTTACGAACAGAAGTGTGATTTCAACGACTAGGAGAGATGAGAGCATGGAAGGCCTATGAGAAAAGGTGCACAGAAAGGGACAGTAAAGGTGCTTTACTCCCCTCCCCGCAACAAACGCATCACAATGAATACTACTACTGCCTCCAGTCTTCAACCTGGAATGAACAAGGAGCTCCTGGGGATCCTGGTGTCCTACAAAGTGAGAGTCAACCTGATGGTGTCTGGTGGAGGGTGAGTGAGGGTTCAGGGTCTGTCTGGGCGGGGCCAGCGAGCCACTCTTGTTTCTCCCCTGTTGGACTGACCCAGTCAAGCTGTTCCCCACCCCTTCTGCCAGACCAGTTTCGCAAACCTGTGATCTCAGTGAAAAACCCACCTTCCCTTCCAGAAACCTATTCTGTGGCTGAGTTGGCCTTATGATCCCTTATCCCCCAGTAAAACTAGGTTGCCACTTTCCATTTCCAGCTGCTAATTTTACGGTGTCATTCTACCCTCAGCATCCTAGGTGACCTGATAGCCAGGTAAGAGATGCTACTGGGAAGCTGTGGGGGGAGGGGACGGAGCAAGAAGAGGAAGATGAGGACATAAGGAGACCAAAAGAGTGCCAAAGGAGAGCCTGAGGACATCCCAGGACCAGAAAACTGAGGGAGAGAGAAGTTCAGGGAGTGGCCTCGGAGGGAGATCTGTGACTCTACTTTGGAATCCTTGCAGCGATGTTGGTGTGGAGCTGCCCCTGACCCTGATGCATCCAAAGCCGTCCCATGGTGAGGGCCCAGGTGGGGCTGATAGGAACGGTGGGCCTGAGTCCTGGCCACCCAGCCATTCAGATCTCAGGAATCAAGGACTGGCTGTTTGAATAGAGAATGTAGAGCAAGAGGCAGGTTGGGTTCCTAGGTTTTCAGGGTGTGTGTGTGTGTGTGTGTGTGTGTGTGTGTGTGTGCGCGCGCGCGCGCGCGCGCCAGAAGGGGAGGAATGAGAGGGTTAAAAAGGGAGCGGGGAGAGAAACAAGACATTTCTTTGTGGAACTGAAGAGCCCCATGTCAGCTTCACCTCCGTTTTCCCGTCCCTCTCCATGCTTGGTACAGAGACCGCTAGGTAAGGGAATGTGAGGCCTGGAAACCCCATCCCCCTTGCCCCATTGCCACCCTCCATTTTATGTCGATGGCAATGTTAAAAAGCTTCCCTGGAGTGTTCCTTTCACTACTGTGCTGTGGAAACATATGGTTTAGCTTCGTGTCATAGTTCAGTGCTTTTTGTACGCCCTCCACCCCTGCTCCTCTCAGAATCCTCCTTCCCCCTCATCCTTCTGTTTTACTTTTTCCTTCCCCCTACTCCCCCGCCTTTCGTCTTTCATTCTTCCATCCCTCCCCTCCAGCACTCTGGGTGGGTTGTGAGGGGGCGGTAATTTTGTTTTCAGAGATGGGGGAGTTAAGGGAAACAAGGTGGATCCATGGCGGGCAGGGGTGGAGGGTCGCCACCCAGGGGCGGCTTTAGGTCTGAGTTGGGAAGCGGAGAAGCTGTCACTTTTCTGGGATCACAGGAAGGGAGTGGACGATGCCCAGAGAGTTGCTCCTAACCCTGCATTTCCTTCTGCTTTGCAAGCTCTGAGGACATAGTCATTGAGGAGTTTCCTCGACAGGAGCACCGCGGGGAGGAGAGCCAGGAGGCTGGGGCGGTGGAGGGGGATGAGGGAAGCTGAGCACCTCACTCTGGTGCTTCTGGGCAGGAGCGCCACTGTAACGCTCTAATAAATCAGCTTGTCTGAGACTCGCCTGGCAATCTCTTTGGTATTTCCTTCTGCGGGAGGGTGATGGCACTACAGAGAACAGCGCCTTCTGCCCCTGTCATGATGACTGTAGCATGTACTTTTCCCCTAAGCAAGCCCCGACTTCCCTCTGGGCCCCGGCTATCCCCACCCCCACACTACTGCCGCAGAACCCCGCCGCTCCAGGTAGGGTCTGAGGGGGCGTGGCCGTGCACCCAGGCCCTGGGCGGCGCGCAAGGTGATGAGCACATGGATGGAGAGCCCACCACCCACCTGCCATGATGTATACCCTCGCACGCAGGGCCCACAGCGAGGCCAGAGGCTTCTCCTGGAAACCACTGAGACGGTCTCTGCACAAATCCAAACTAGTGTCCCTGGGGGAGCAGAGCAAGGAGAAGGCGGGTATCTGGGTGTGTCAGTGAGGAATGTCAGGATGGGGTGGGGGGAGGGGGGTGAGTGATCAATTTCCTCCTCGCTCAGGGTGACGGTTGGCCTACTTACCCACCTCACAGTGGGGAAGATATCGCTCCTCACTGGTTTCCTGTAGTACACCTTCAAGTGCGCCTGCCAGGTGAGCCCACCAGCAAGGCAGCACACAGTACATTTTTGTCCCCACCTTGGCCAACTCCCCTAGGGATTCTTCTTGAAGTTACCTATTGTAAGCATTGGGAATCTGAGCCAGGAGAACCTTCTCAAGGGCCATTCCCCACTTCTGGTTCTAAGACTGCCCAGTCTGGTATTGGAAGGAGAGGAGGGGCGCAGACGATCACGGAATGAACTTCCTAAGATCATGTGCTTGGGAGAACCAAATACTGAGTGTTCACTCTCATAACCCTATACCTCAGGGTTAGGCCTATTCACTAATGGCCTACCGACGCAGGACCCCGACCAGCCCACAGCCGCGATCACCCGCAGCTCCTTATTTATTGTTTCCCTCAATATGTTTTTCAAATATAACTTGGCATAACACCCAGTTGTGATATCCTAGACCAGCCTGGATAAAGCAGGGGAAGAAAAATATGGAACCTCCCCAAATAACCAAACCCTGCTTTGTTTCTTGTTTTCTCTGCCTTCATCTAGCCTCCATCTGTAACACAAAGTCCAGGAGGCTTTGAATCCTTAAGTCAGCTGCTCTAAAGGGTCTTCCTTAATCAAAACAGTATTTTGTGATTGGCTCTGTCCTAGGATGGTAGGCCACTTGGTTTGTGGCCACAGCAGCCACTTTTCAGAGACACGGTTTCCTTGATTCTTTTTGGTTTGCCTTATAAGTTTTAACCTTTAAAAGGTACGTCTCTTTCCCTTCTCAATGTTTTTTTAAAAGCTTTTATTTATTTGTCAGAGAGAGAGAACGTAAGTGGGGGGGGGCAGGCAGAGGGAGAAGCAGGCTCCCTGCTGAGTGTGGAGCCCAATGCCAGGACTCGATCCCAGGACCCTGGACCATGACCCCAGCCGAATGCAGATGCTTAACCGACTTAGCCACCCAGGCATCCCTCTAGACATTTGCTTATGCAGGCTCAGCTGCAGCTATGAGACATAGCTGGCCAGGAGTGCTTTTGCAGCCTAAATTTCTAACTATACACATGATTCAATTATTGTAGTGGCTGGTCTAGGATATCACAACTGGGTGTTATGCCAAGTTATATTTGAAAAACATATTGAGGGAAACAATAGGGAGGCTGGTTAAGACTAGCAGAGAGGAAGGACAGGTACATTATTCTCTCTAAACCTCTACTACTAAGTATTTCAACTCTCTGCAACACATCCTCTTGTAGACATCAATGCTTTCAAGGAGACACATAAGTGGGTAGACATAAGAGCAGAAAGAGGTGATGATATCTCATTATGTCAGTGGGTGAAAACACTGATCTGAACAAAAGATAAGGAAGAACTACAACTTCTTCAGGCACACTTAGAGCTCAGTCCCAATGGGGAGGGTCTACTGTGCTGTGTTTACGTGGGAGATTACCAGTTTCAGGGAACACAAAGATGATGGGCTTGAGGCTGCTATGGTTCGTATCCTGGGGAGGCATCATTAGACCTGGGGGATCCGTCCCTATTCACCTTGAGTTATCATTTACCGCTATCTGGTTCCTTATATGATTTTTCATTTATCCAGACATGTCTCTGCAGATGACAGGGAATAAATATCCAGAGACCTCAATGTGATGTTTGAAACCAGTGCCCAAACCGATTAGAATGTGAAATATGCAATGCCCATTTCTCTTTATACTTCTGTTGCACTCTTGTCTCTAGCTACCCCCTACTGCTTACTCTTTTGGGTAACCTTGGCTGTCCTATCTTGGGGTGAGTACAAGGTTCATTTCCCCATCATGCGGCACAAAGGCCCAGAATCTCTGAACCTGGCCTTTCATGTATATACATGCATGCGCGCGCGCGCGCACACACACACACACACACACACACACACACACACACACACACAGCTATTCCAGCACATGGCTTCTGCCCCACTACCCAGAATTCACTTCCACTGAAGAGGAGTATCTTTTCTCCCAGCTTTGCTGGGCTAGGCTAGGGAGTGTCATGCAGAGAAGGCAGACTTCCTTTGCTGAGTTGATGACCAGGCCTGACTGCTATTTCAGGGAAAATGGGACTAACCTGAGCCAACAGCAGCTCCCTTGTCAGCCTTCAGGCAAAAGAGGTAAGAGCAGAATTCCGTTTCCTAGAAGCTGGCTCCCCTGGTAGTTGAGATTTAACCCTAGCTACATCCCTCCTACCTTAACACACACTACAGTGGTTGAAATCCAACTGGAGCCTTCCATGGAGTCAAGCATCAAAAGCCATTGCTCCTGTTGATAACTTGGTCTCTGTCTAATTTGATGACTTTATTGCATTTGGGCTTCCCAGTAATCCATCTCCCCCACCCTCAGATTTAAGATTTAAATACTTGGCTACTAGGGTGCCTGGGTGGCTCAGTTGGTGAAATGACCAGCTCAGGTCATAGTCCTGGGGTCCTAGGATCAAGCCCCACATCAGGGTCCCTACTCGGCAGGCCAGGGGAGGGGGGCATCTGCTTCTCCCTTGCCCTCTGCCCCTCCTCCCTGCTTGTGTTCTCTCTCTCACTCTCAAATAAATCTTTAAAAATAAAGAAATAAATACTTAGCTGTTTACCAAGGTTTCAAACAATTCCTGAGCTTAGGAGTAAAACAGAACCCCTGAGGGGCACCTGGCTGGCTCAGTCAGTGGAGCACGTGGCTCTTAATGTCAGGGTCGTTGAGTTCCAGCCATATGATGGGTGTTGAGCATACTTAAAATTAAAAAAAAATTAGGGGCACCTGGGTAGCTCAGTCATTAAGTGTCTGCTTTCAGCTCAGGTTATGTTCCCAGAGTCCCAAGATCAAGCCCCATATCTGGCTCCCTGCTCAGCGGGAAGCCTGCTTCTCCCTCTCTCATTCCCCCTGCTTGTGTTCTGTCAAATAAATAAAATCTTAAAAAAATTTAAACAGAACCCCTGAAAATGCTATTGCTCTTTCTTGACTGCATCTCACAACTGTGGGGAGCGAAAAATTCTTACAAGGCCCAGGAATCCCACCTTCTCATGACAGCTAATAGCCATCTCTAGGTGATGCAGTCCTACAGCAGCTAGGATACCTCATAGGTGGATAGTGTTCGTTCCCCGTGTTTTCTTATCTACACTCACGAGAAACCACTGGTCCTTTGGCCTCAGTCTGTTCGTGTTCGTCTTCTCTGTGCTATGCCTGGACCCTTACAATGCAATTGCATCCATCATGCTACCGTCCCAACAAAGAACCATTCCAGGTACCTCCAAGGGAGAACCAATTTAGGGCAGGAGGCTTTTTGCCTCTTAGGCCCATGGCATCTAGCTGCGACTTTTTACCATGTTTACCACACTTCTTAGATGAGCTGCTTTAAAACCTTCTAACTGCAGGCTGAGTCTTGGACCTCAACATTTCAGCCGACTCAGCCAACACGCCTTTGGGCAAGTATCTCAGCCTCCAGTTTTTCAGGTGGCCACTGGGGGGCAGCACAGCAAACAGGAGCATAGAGTGGGAGCAGGATTTCCTAGGGAGACTGCCTCCAGCTCTACTCCCAAGGACGTTGTTACCTGACAACAGCACCTAGTAAGGCTGAGATGGGAATTATAAAGAGAGGCAGAACTTCCACACAACGATATAATGTTTAGAACTGTTTCTCGGGGCACCTGGGTGGCTCAGTTGGTTAAGCAACTGCCTTCGGCTCGGGTCATGTCCCACATCGGGCTCCCTGCTCGGCGGGAGGCCTGCTTCTCCCTCTCTCACTCCCCCTGCTTGTGTTCCCTCTCTGGCTGTATTTCTCTCTGTCAAATAAATAAAATCTTTAAAAAAAAAGAACTTTCTCACATTTGAAGACTTTCCCAAAAATTCAGATTCCCAGGTTCCACCCAAGAGCAGCAGAGTTACTCTCCAGGGGCAGGACCTGGAAGTATGTCATTTAAGCTTCCCAGGATTCTTTCAAGGCCAACTGGGGACTTTCATCATGGGGGCACTTCACTCTATGCCTCATTAGAAACCTTTCTACTCTGAATAGGTATTTTAAAGATGCCAATGGAAACAGCATGAGGTGTGGCCTGGAATAGCTAACAATGGACTAGTAACAAAGACGTGGCAGGTTACCTGAGGGTTGGGGTGGAGAAAAAAGGGAAGTCAACATTATCACTGAGCTTACAAGTTGGAAATTGGGAACCAATCTCCTATGGCTGTCCCTGAAAGGAATGCATCCAAGCCTCTCCCTTCATTTGTATTCCAGATCAAAGAACTGGGAAAGAAGGCAATTATATTAATACCACCTCCCTGCAAAGAAATGTCAAAAGATCATGAGGGAAGGAGCACTGTTTTTCCCAGTACCCCCCTCACCCTATACCATTCCTCAGTTACACTGAAGGGAAGGTTCCCGAGCCTCCCTGATGGACTGGCCAGATACAGTTGTGAAGGAGGTACAGTGTTGCTGGTACTTCCCACTGGTTCATCTCTTTGGAAGAGCTTTTATTTTTGCCTCAGTAGCATTTAAAACCCAGTCAGTATCATCCAAAAGTCACACCGACATTTCCTCAGCATTGCCTTTTACTTTTGTTGGGGCAGAGGGAGAATAGGAGAAGGAAGACAGGGGAAAAACAGTCCCAGGGAGTCTCCGGAGTATGGTAGTACAACAATGGGATGAGATGGAAGGCCCCCAGGGTCCTTTTTGCTATTGATTTCTAGACTCTGATGAAAATGATATGACAAATGTGCAGTTGGTTACCACGTGGTATTCAATAAACATCAGTTGCCTCAAGAGTCTTTTTTTGATTGACTTCTAGACTCTAGTGAACACGGTATTACACACGTGCAGTAGTCTAGTACATGGTTCCCCAATAAATGTCAGTTGCCTTTTCTAGCCAGGCTTTTCAAAGGCTATACCTAGAGATCTCCATCCTTCCCATTTCAGGGAATGAATCCCACCTACAGAACGAGGGAACAAGAAGTGCAGTACGGTTTGGGTAATGCAGTTGGCTAGCTGGCTCAGTGGCAGGGCCTCGCCATGTCCCCAGCCTCCCCACTCTGCTCTGCCAGTGTGGGGCCGAGAGTAGAGTTTCCCAAGAGGCTTCCCTGAGGCCTAACCAGCTTGTGCTAGAAGATTCCATGTGGAGGGCTATGGGCTGCAACTTTCTAGTGTACAGTCCTCTCTTTTTGACGATGATAATCTGGGTAAAAGGAGAAAAGGAGACGAGAATGGGTTACTTTCAGGCCTGCGCTCCCAGCTCCCCATGCCAACCTTCAAGGGGTCGGGGGGAGGGAGGCTTTCGTAATCAGTATTTAAAGAGTTCCTACCCAGGACCCTTCCAGGTATACGAAAAAGAGAGTGGTACTTACTGTAGGGAAAGAAGCGGACACGCATGCTGATTTCACGGGCTGTCTTCAGGATCTCAACAGCCTAGAAGGAACACAGCACCTTGTTCAAATGAAGATACGACCCAGGACAGGATCATAACAGGAGAAAAATAGTTTGCTATTCCAACCTTTGGGGTCACTACTACTAGCTGCTTCCTCCTGATGGACTTCCTCAGCAGAGACTCCTCCTTACCAAGTTACAGATTAGGCTAATCCTGTGCAATCTTTCCCACATGGTCTGACTTCTCACCTCACCACAGCCCAGATGCTGTGCTCACCTTGCTATGTTCAATGTCTTGGAAATCCACATCATTCACAGCCAGGACTTGGTCCCCTTCCTGAAGCCCTGCCCGATGTGCATCCGAGTCGGGAATCACCTGTTGGTAAGGAGAGAATACATGAGATTGAGGTGAGAGAATTTCAAAGGCTGTAAGTGAAGTGCTATTCAAACGTAAGGTGTGAGTGTGTGTGTGTGTGTGTGTGTGTGAGAGAGAGAGAGAGAGAGAGAGAGAGAGAGAGAGAGAGAGAGAGAGAAATGTAGGGAAACAGATGGTTTGCCAGATGAGAAGTTTTAAATGGGAAAATGTGTCCCCATGATGCCCCTTCTGTAGGTCTACTGTATCATTCTCTTCCCAGGCCTTTGGACACCAGGGTTCTGCAATCTGGTAATTTAACAAAGGGAACTAGCAATCCATATTGTCTACCAAGCGCACATACCTTGGAGATAAAGATTCCCAGCTGGGAGGCCTTTCCTCCTCGGATATTAAATCCCAACTGTAAGACAAGAGCACAAACGAGGGGGCTCAATATAGATCACACATGCAAGAACAACTAATAGCATGACTGTATGACAGCTTGGCTTATGTGTTCCTCAGAGAGAAGTCAGAAGCTGTGGAACTGGTATCTTAGATTTTCTGCCCATTAAAAAGTTTCCTAACCTCCCTACCTGCTTTCCCATCTACTCCCCAACTGCTGTCAACTTCCTGGCCTGGTACAGACAAAGCTAGCCTAGGATAAGACACAACTAGGGCACCTCGGTGGCTGGGTTGGTTGAGCATCTGCCTTCGGCTCAGGTCATGATCTCAGGGTCCTGGGATGGAGCCCCGCATCGGGCTCCCTGCTCAGCAGGGAGTCTGTTTGTCCCTCTCCGTCTGCATTCCCCCCACTCGTGCGTGTGCTCTCTCTCAAATAAATAAATACTAAAAAAAAAGAGAGCAAGAGAGACACAACTGTTCCATAAGCTCACCTGAGCTCCAGGGGGCTTCTTCAGTGTGACGATTCGGGGCAGAAACTGGGTCAACTCATTGTTGTAGTCTGGGTGATATACCCTCTGCAAGACACAGCAACCTCAGAAATCTTACTACCAACCTTAGATTTTACACCCATCTTCATCTGGACTACAAATGCATCACCTTGAAGTCAGGAAAAGGTGCAGTCATGAACTTAGTTTTAAGTAGAAGAGATAACACTGTCCAAATGGGGAGATGGATAGCAGGGAGAAATGTTAGCAGCCCAGTAGCTCCCCCACCTCTTTTACCTTGAGAGAAAAGAAACTAGGGCTCCGAATTTCCAGAATTCTTTGGTGAACAGACTCTGGCAGGAGGATAACTTTAGAAGCTCCCAATGGGCCCAGTTGTTCAGAATCCAACTTCTGGGTCCCCTGGCTACAACAAAGGCTAGAATTCCCTCTCCATTGAGATTTCTAACCCTGCCATCCTACCTTTCATATACCATCTCATGCCCACAGGGATGAATCCCCTACTCAAGCATTCCCACCTCATGAGGTGGAATCCATGCTGGGGGATTCTCATAGGCAGGCAGGAAAACCACCGGGTAGTCATCATAAGGAATCCGGCTGTCCATCTCCAGCAAGGCCTTGGAATGGAAGGAAGGGTGAATCAAAGCTGATTAAAAAAAAATGGTTCAAAAGGGTCAGCAGTCCAGCAACTTTCAAAAAACAACCCCACCCCATTCCAAGGCTGTCAGTCTATGGGCTTGGCCCACTTCCCCACTTCCCGGTGGTAGAGCCTCAGAGAGGGAAAGAAGAAAAAATATGGAAGAAAACAATTAACTTTGCTGAACATCTGGATGCTAAGCAACCTGTTACTCCACAACCTGATCTCCTTTCTCACAACAGTCCTGCAAAATAGCTGTTATTGAATTCATTCCAGAGAAGAAGAAATCAGGAGCGTCTAATTTTCGAAGGCCAAGGGAGGGCCGCCACCAACTATCCACATGGACTTGGGGCAAGACACCGCCCCACATCCCTAGATGTGATCAGTAACAGTGAGGGTCCCCAGAACGACCCCTCCTTCACCGCCAGCCACCCTCCAGGTCCCCGACCCGCATTCCGCTGGAGTCCTGCGCACAAGCCGCGATACACCGCATACCACCCCACCCACCCGCAGGCCTTGGGAACCTCAGGAACCCGTCACCGCCGATTAAGTCTGGAAACCGGAAGCGGATGCTCCAGTGGGTCGGAAGGGGCGGGTTCAGGGCGCGACGCGCAGGTTCTTCCCTTCCCAACGGGTCTTCCTGCGCGCGCCGACGTGCGCGCTCAGCCCGCAATCTGTCTGCGTTTCCATTGGCTGGCGCCTCGGGGACCTTTTTGAAACTTGGCGGTTAAAGCTCCGGTTGGGACAGGGCGGCGGGAGACCTAGGAAGGGACGTTTAGTTTGGTGAGCTGAGGGGGCACCCCTTAGCTCAGGATCTGCCTTTTCCGGTACGCTGGGGCTTGGGTTCTTTGTCGACATCTCCGCTGGGGGCTTTCCTTTTCATTTCAGACTCCATTTCGCTCTTTCCAGAGCGTGGGCTGACGGGCTGTCTTGTCGTGGCCAAGTCTGAGGAACAGTGACTCTCCGCAGGCAGCGATCCCGCTGGGGACGGGGAGGCAGCCACCACTACTGCCGAGTTCCGTAACCTGTCCCACCTTCCAGGGCGGGCCAGAACTCCCACCCCTCCCAATCTACCAAGATTGATCAGCAAGTATCTTCTTTCCCCCCCCACCCCGCAGAGACCGTGCTGCGGTAGGATCATGAAGGAAGAGGTGAAGGGAATTCCTGTAAGAGTGGCACTGCGATGTCGCCCTCTGGTCCCCAAAGAGATTAGTGAGGGCTGCCAGATGTGCCTTTCCTTCGTACCCGGGGAGCCTCAGGTGCGTAGGAGAGTCCTGGGTCTGCCTCTGAACAGCTGGGGCCAAATGGCAGTGAGGGGCGTGGTCTCACCTTTCATTTTTCCTATTCCTTGTCCCTTGCCTTCTCTAGGTGGTGGTTGGTACTGACAAATCCTTTACCTACGATTTTGTGTTTGACCCTTCTACGGAACAAGAAGAAGTCTTCAATACAGCAGTAGCACCACTCATAAAAGGCATATTTAAAGGTAAGGCTATTTAATTCTTCCACCGGTGCTCGAGCATATATTTTGTGTCAGCCACGATACATGGGTGCTGCAAATAGAGGAATAGACGAAACGTGAGTCCTGCCTTCCAAAAACCCGCAGCCTAGGAACCGACTCAATATCATTTGTGAAAGTCTGTATCTTTGGTGCTAATTTTATACTGTATTTGCTTTCTGTGGTTCCATCTATCTTATATACACACACACACACACACACACACACACATTTGTTTGTCCTGGAACTTCATTAGATTTAAGCTTTTTCATGGGTGCTGAAGATGATCAGTTTGCCAACCTACTTAAGGCCCAGGTACTCTGAAGCCTCTTGAGGATTCAGAGAAAAATTATGTAAGTTCCAGGCCCTGGAGGAGTTCAAAGTCCAGGAGTAGGAGTGGAAGTAGATGACTACATACATAATTTTAAATACATAAAAGAAGTTTTAACCTTTTTGCACTTATCTGTAAGAAAAAAAATATTTTCAGGGGCGCCTGGGTGGCTCAGTGGTTAAGCCTCTGCTTCGGCTCAGGTCCTGATCCCGGAGATCCGGGATCGAGCTCCACATGGGGCTGCCTGCTCCGCGGGAAGCCTGCTTCTCCCTCTCTCACTCCTGCTGCTTGTGTTCTCTCTCTGGCTGTGTTTCTCTCTGTCAAATAAAAAAAATTCTTTAAGAAAAAATATTTTAAGTGTTAAAAATACACTATAGAATCAGTCCTGCTATAGAAGTAGCGTTGCTTTCAAAGTGTTATGAAAACCAAAAGAATAAAACTAACTCTGTGTGGGGGATTAGGGGTGAATTTCACAGGGTACGGAACCTTTGAGAAAGATCTTGGATGATGAATGGAATTCTTTTTGGTGAAGGATATTTCCTAAAGCCTCTGAGTACTCTGACCAGTTAATAATCTTTATTGAAGAAGCTAAGACTTTAGTGTTGTTGGAGACCACAGCAGGATAGCAGGGTCCTAAAGAAGGGAACAGTGCCTGAGAGGTGTTTAATTACTATTATTCCAGTAAAGAGGTTATTCAGGAGTTAAAGCAGAGGTCCATGTAAAAGAAGTTGAACCACGGCACACCAGTCCCTTAAAGATGAGAGGCATGTTTGTGCATCATGTAGTCTCACTTTGCATCCAAAGAAAAATGCTTTCCAGCAATATCTCTGAGTGAACTTCCAGCATCTATTTAAATATTTTTTTCTTTGATAGGGAACTCACCGACTCACAAGGTGGTCCCATTGATTGGATTTTGGACAACTCCGATTGCACTAGATTATGCTGAGATGAAATTTGCTTTCCTAGAATTTCTGCCCAGTGATGTTAGTTCATCCCTTTAGGCAAATTCACATAATTTTTCCACTTTTTAAAATGATGCTATGGCTCAGGACATTGAACACTTTATTTCAAATTTTTAAAATGCTGAAGCAATAATGTCAAACTTAGAGAACTGTTGCAAGAACAGCATAAAGAACTTTTTCTTCCTGCATCATTTGAGATGAATTTTTGACCTGGTGCCCTCTAAATACTTCAGTGTGTATTTGCTACAATGAAGGGCTTCCTCTACATAACTACAATATAAGCATCAAAATCATGAAATTAGCATTGCTACATTATTGTCATCTAGTCATCAGACTTCATTCAGGTTTCACCAGTTGTCCCAATAATGTCCTTTAGAGTGAAAGGATCTCGTTCACAAGCAGTTGTTGTATTTAGTTGTACTGTCTCCATCTACTCTCTTTCATTCTACAGTTTGTTTTTTTTAAAAGATTTTATTTATTTATTTGACAGAGGGAAACACAGCAAAAGAGGGAACACAAGCAGGGGGAGTGAGAGAGGGAGAAGCAGGCTTCCTGCCGAGGAAGGAGCCCGATGTGGGGCTTGATCCCGGGTCTCCAGGATCATGACCTGAGCTGAAGGCAGTTGTTTAACCAACTGAGCCACCCAGGTGCCCCTCATTCTACAGTTTTTTCAGTCTTTTTTTTAAATTTTGTGATCCTGCCTCTTGAAGGTCACAGGCCAGTTGTTTTGTAAACTGTTTATTAATTTTGGTCTGCCTGGTGTTTATGACTGGCTTCAGGTTGTATATCTGTAGCAGGAATATCACAGAAGTGGTGCTGTGTTCTTCCTATTGAACCCTATTGGGCAGCCCATGATGATTTGTTTCATTACTGCTAATGTTCATTTTGATTATTTGATTATGGTGTTATCTGCCAGGCTTCTCCAGTATAAAGTTAATCTTTTTCCTATTTACACATTTGGAAGACAGTTACGTGGTTCTGCCTAAATCTTTTCTAATTAACCATCCCTCTTTCCTTTGGCTGTTCTGGAAACAGTATGGTTTCCAGACCCTTCATTATCTGGTCATTTTCCTCAGAATGTTGCTTCACAGCTCAGTAAGAGCACTATAGGTTCTATACTTTTAACTTAGGAATCTATGAGAATTAAATTGTAGTCTTTAGAGGCAAAATAGAGAGTGATGCCAATATATATGTTTTGTGAACATTGCTCTCAGTTGCAAATACAAAGCCAATATTTTTCAGTCTGCTCAACATCATCCTGTTGCACTCTGAATCCCCAATACCAGAGAGCCCTGAATATTTTGGGAGAAATACTGCAATTTGGTTCCCCAGTTATTACTATATACACATATCTATGGTATTGTAGAAGGTTGTGGAATGTTATTCTTTTGCCCCATGGTCATGCTAGGTGATACTAGCTATTTATTACAGTGAAAATCTTGATGTGAAATCTTGTGATCTTTCAGAATATCAAGGAAGGTCTTCATTTAGACAAACAAGTTCTTTTAAAAGGAAAAATAAAAAGCCAAGGGGCCTTATAATATGGTCCAGATACAGTCTGAGAGTTTAGATAGGGATTGGATGCTTTCATTGATTGTAAAAATTAACTTTCTTGCCTTTTCAGATTAATAATGGTCATCAAAGACACATACATTGGAATCCCTTCTATTTATGCACCTTCTAAGACTTTCACTTATTTCCCATACTTTAGCATTGTTAAAAGTAGAATTATAAAGCTCTGAATGGCTTCTTGGCAGTGAGTTGGCCACCTTCATTATCTCAGTCATACCTTTACATGTTTTACTTCCTAGCTTTTAAGGGCAATGAAGAGGGGCACACATTCTGGGGTTGGTATTTTTCTCCTTTGCTGGTTTGGAGTAATGCAAAATCCTGGCACCCATATAAGTTTTCTGTGTTTGCTGTTCCTAAGAGACCCCTGTCTTAAGAGCAGTCTCAATTTTGTTGCAAGTAATTGCCAAAGGAAATGGTGTATATTGATTGGATGAGAATATCTGAGGACTACTATGCATGTGACTTCTATTTTGTCAGGATACAATGCAACCGTCCTGGCCTATGGGCAGACTGGCTCTGGAAAAACCTATTCAATGGGAGGTGCATACACTGCAGAGCAAGAGAATGAACCAACAGTTGGGGTCATTCCCAGAGTAATACAATTGCTCTTCAAAGAAATTGATAAAAAGAATGACATCGAATTTACTCTGAAAGTATCGTACTTGGAGGTAAATGATTTCTCTTTAATTATACTGAACTCAAATGTATCTCTGGGTAGAAAAAATTAATCCAAATCAATTTCTTTCCTGGCATGACTCAAATTAGTAAATTGCATTTTTAGTAAATTACATTTTAATAAATTGATAGAGAAAATTTACTGGCTCAGTTGGAGCTGGCTCCCACCCAGTTCTTTTCTTGTCAGAATAGTCTGTTTAATCTGATTGTTAGAGGAGTTGGCATTGCCGCATAAAAAGATAATAGGGGTTCTTTAATTCCAATTTGGCCTCTGCTGCTGATTCCCTGTAGAGTCTGCAGAAAAATATTTGATTTTCCTTTACTGTTTTGAGGCCTAAGTGATAATGCTTCTACTTCAGGAAGAATATTATAGAAAATATTGAGCTGTGTGATAGAATGTATTTATTCAACAGATGTTATTGAATACCTACTGTGTTAGAGGGCTTGTTCTAGGTACTTGGGATGTATCTGTGAACAAAATATAAAAATCCTTACCCTTGTGGGGTTTTCATTCTAGTGAATATCACTATATAACTGGATTGGCCAGTTATATTTAATTTCATGACCTCAAACACATGTTCAGGAAATTTATGGTTTGGGCAACTAGCTAGTTGGTTCCGTAGCAGTGGTATCTTTAATGAGCAGTGATTAAACTTATATAATGTAAGCATGAAATTATATATTATATGTGAATACTTCATCCTGGAGTTGAATCTTAACATGTCAATGAGTGTCAGAAGTATAGAGTTGGAAGGTCCCGGGTAGTTAGACATCATTAAGAGTTAGCCTTCTTCAATCTCTTGATTAACCCAGTTGTGGTCAGGTAATCAAATGTAAAAATTATTTAAGAACTTGGTATGTTATGGGGCGCCTGGGTGGCTCAGTCATTAAGTGTCTGCCTTTGGCTCAGGTCATGATCCCGGAGTCCTGGGATCGAGCCCCGCATTGGGCTCCCTGCTCGATGGGAAGCCTGCTTTTCCCTTCTCACTCCCTCTGCTTGTGTTCCCTCTCTAGCTGTGTTCCTCTCTATCAAATAAATAAAATCTTTAAAAAAAAGAACTTGGTATGTTAAATCACAGCAACAGCAATAAAAGCAAACAAATATGATGCTTGCTATGTGCTAAACACTGTTCTAAATACTGAAAGTTCTGGTTGTTGAAATATTGGGTGTCACTTCTCCCATGTGCTTCCCATTTCCACCTTCCACTAAGGACCTGTTACTTAAACATTATAGCAAAATCAGGGAAGATGATTTTGTTATGCTATGCTGATGATGTTATGCTACTGACAAAGAACTGAATTTGGGCACTCGTGGAACTTTTCATTGTGTTTGCTATTCCCAAGAAACTATCTTGAGAGAGCAGTCTCTGTTTTGTTACAATGAATATGTGAATTCATTCTTGTAAGCATCAAATGGTTACATGTGAGATGAAAGGCCTTTTCTTAATTATAAAAATAATATGTCGTAAAAAATTTTTTAACACAGTCAAAAAGAATTTAAAAAATCACCTATGATCCCACCACCCTGAGATTACCACTGTTAACATCTTGTTTTTACCATTTTATTTTTAACAATACCAGATTTACAACGAAGAAATCTTGGATCTTCTATGCCCATCTCGTGAGAAAGCCTCTCAAATAAATATACGAGAGGATCCCAAAGAAGGCATAAAGGTGTGTTTGTCTCTCATTTGTTGTTACTGAAAAATGTTGGCCACTTCTCACATCCCTTTTATTTCCCACTGTGGTTTTAAATGGCTACTGACATCTCAGTCTTTGAGATTTTTTTTTAAAGATTTTATTTATTTGACAGCGAGAAACACAGCGAGAGAGGGAACACAAGCAGGGGGAGTGAGAGAGGGAGAAGCAGGCTTCCCGCCGAGCAGGGAGCCCGGTGTGGGACTCGATCCCGGGTCTCCGGGATCATGACCTGAGCCGAAGGCAGTCGCTTAACCAACTGAGCCACCCAGGCGTCCCTGGTCTTTGAGATTTTGTGTAATCCTAATTTCCTTTGTTAATCTAGAATTCCTGGATGGGAGCTCTTGTGGGGAAGGAAGTTATATCATCTTCCTGTTAGCTGTGGAAGGAATGCTAATATCAACTAAATATTAATTATTTTTAGAGTTCTAAGCCTGGGCTATTCAGTACAATAGCCACTAGCCACAGATGGCTATTTAAACTTAAGCGAACCAAGATGTGATGAAATTTAAAATTCAGTCCCTTTGTCACACCAGCCACATATCAAGTGCCCAATAGCTACATGTGGCTGTGGCTACTCTAGGACATCATAGATACGGACCATATCCATGGTCACAGAAAATTCTGTTGAGCCAGCACTATGACATTACACTAGGCTTTAGGATGATATTTAAAAGAAAAAATATAATATAAAAAAATTGAAATCTGTAAGTACCGCAGGAAGAAGAGATCAATTACATGAGACGCTTCCATCATGTGGTTTAGACGGGAAGAGGAGCTATACCTGAACAGAAATATTGAGGCAAAGTTAGGAGTTTGTGTATGGGAGTGGACCAGATCCAGAAGCCAGTAAGGAAAACATGCAGAACTTGGGTCTGGCTCCAGCTCTGGTATTCAGAGAGAGAATCCAAGGCTGGAAGTGGATGAAAGTAGGTTCTATAGATGGGAAAACTTGGTAAAATAGTGTCTTACCCGTCTTCTTCCCTTTCCACCCTTCACTGCACAGAAAGCTGAAGGTTTAAGGTACAGGTGCAAGAGGAGCAGGCATGCTTCTGATTTTTTTCCTTCTGGGTTAGTCATTAGCTGGGTATTAAAAGCAAGGCTTGAAGGATCACACCTATTCCAGAAGCCCAATAAGGGCGCCTGGGTGGCTCAGTTGATTAAGTCTCTGCCTTCAGCTCAGGTCATGATCCCAGGGTCCTGGGATTGAGCCCACATTGGGCTCTCTGCTCATTGGTGAGTCTGCTTCTCCTTCTTCCTCTCAGTCTCCTTCACTGCTCTCCCTCTCTGTCTCTCTCTCAGATAAATAAATAAAATCTTTTTAAAAAATCCTGATAAACTTGGAATATAGGAAGACAATTTGGTTAGTGGGGATAAGAAACCTGGGCAAAATGTATGCTGTCACCAGAAAGAATGTTGGTACTGAGCCAGGTCTTGACCCGGTTCCAAGATCTTTTATATGCCCCATGCGAAGGCAGGAATTAAATCCCAAGCGTTATTTGAGGTACAATTTTCAATACAAAAAGTGTGCATTTTTTATTTAAATCGGAGTGGGTAAGTACAAGTTTGTCAACCACTCTTCAGGTGGGATAGATGAAGTATAAGTAGAGAGAAAAGAAGTAAGGAGTAGCTTAAGCAGAAAATACACTCCTTGGGGTAGTAAGACTAGCCCGGTCTGTCTGGATTCGAGACTCTGGGAAGTAATAGATGTGTTAGGACCAGATTATTATGAAGCCAGGCTGAAGCTTCATATGTTCCATCCCTGTGGACAGTATATAAGCGAGACTGCTATGGCTACTTTTACAAGTTTTTATCTTATGCGTGTATCTCTCCAACTGTGTAAGCTCCTGGAGGTTAAGAGAGTGTCTTAAAATCTCCTCGGGTACTCATTATTTAGCACAGAACTTAGTGATTTGGTGACATTTTCGGAAGTAGGATTTTAGGAAGACTGAACAGAAGTGGCTTGAAAAGGATGAGGAAGGCTAGTTGGAAAAACTTTGCCTTCTTCAGGCATGAAGTCAGAAGTAAGGCATAAAGGACGAGGCAGGTAGATGTGGAAAGGAAAAGGAAGCAAAGGATTAAAAAGAAAAATGGCTAGGAGTGGGTGATAGATGAGGTATGGAGAAATGGGAGGAGAGGAAGGTAAATCTGAGGTTTTGAGCAGAGAGATAGTAATAGAAGTGGAGAGAATCGGTGCTGGTGGAAGGAAGATGAGTTTGGTTTATAATTCACTGTCTTCCAAGTGTAAGTGGCAGGCAATTAGAAATGAAGAACTAGAAATTAGGGCCATAGATGTAGGTCTGGGAGCTATGGAGTTATAAAACAATAGCATACTTGGGCTACCAGGGGCTTCATAATCATCTAGTTCAAACTCCAGAGGCTTCAAGAGATTTTAATGTGTACAAATCCTCTCGGGTAGATACGGTACCAAGCCTGGGACCCTGTTTTCCTGCTGTTTCCCGTAGTGAAAATGAAGTCTAAAACCAGTCAGAGGTATAGGGAAGGGCATAGGGTCACATGGAGAAAGTAGCAAAGAGGCATAAGTATTTGCGTTCCCCTTGCTATTCTTGGGGCCAAAGCTTACCTTCACTTGGGGGGCTCCCCAGAAGGCACCTGTCCATTTCTGTATCCTAAAATGTAGAGATCTCTTCTAGCTCCAGTGTTGTCTGGTACCTTTGTTTTGGAAGTTCCCAGGGGAGATTAGAGATGTTGGTTTGCAGTGATCCCGAGTTGCTGATTAAAACAGTCCTCATCACCACAACTGTTGTATTTATTGAGGTTCTAGTGGAACATCAAAGCATTATTTTTTAACCTGTCGGTTCTTCTATCTCTGGTGAAGTATGTAAAACGGAATCATAAGGATGTGTGTTTTTTTTTTCTTTCTCTGAATTAGATCGTGGGACTCACTGAGAAGACTGTTTTAGTTGCTCTGGATACTGTTTCCTGTTTGGAACAGGGCAACAATTGTAGGACTGTGGCCTCCACAGCGATGAACTCCCAGTCATCCCGGTCACATGCCATCTTTACAATCTCCATAGAGCAAAGAAAGAAGAATGACAAGTAAGTTGCCCGTTAGCAGTTTAAAGAGTCAAGACTGTTAACGTAGTTCTACCAAGGTTGGATATTAAGTTGCTTCTTCAGTGCATTTGACAAGTCATCAGACATCAGTACCCTGAGCACTGGTAACCAGTGGAGCCATTTTGACTGGTTTGAAAGAAGACCAGAGCCAGCAGGTTGGCTTTGACGCTCAGGCCCCCTCAAGCTCACTTACCATTCTCATTTGTGTTTTCTCGTCATATAGGAATAGCAGCTTTCGCTCCAAGCTGCATCTTGTAGACCTTGCTGGATCAGAAAGACAGAAGAAAACCAAGGCTGAAGGGGACCGTCTGAAAGAGGGTGAGAGAAATTAAGGCCACAGTTGTAGATGAAAAAAATTCTAGTACTCTTACTGTGTCGTGGGTATCTTGACTGAAATATTTTAGGCAACAATAGCTACAATTCAAGTTCGAGGCTGGTTTCAGAAATAGTGAAAACCTCTTTGTTTCCCTTGCACTCATTTTCTGATTTAGGTCTGAGATTTGGATCTGGCCCTTGGTTTGATTTCATCTGGTCCAGGCAAGTTTTAGTTTTAGTTTTGTTTGGTTTGGTTTTATCCTCAACAACTCATGGTTGAAACTGGTCTCCTGATTCTGTCTTCTCAAGTATTCACTGTCTTTATCAGATGTTGTCACTTACAAACCTCATCAGCATGGTTTCCGTATCTTCATTTAATCTGTTGGATATACATGGTGAAGCTCCTAAGGCTAGAAGAACCCCATGGTGTATGCTGTTACAGACCTTAGTCTAGCATGTTGGGGCCTGGTAATCTGCATGCTTTGGGAATGATCTTTCAAGTGATTATTAATCTGTCTAACAAAAATTTACAGCCAGCCTCTATTTCTCGATTTTGTGCTTAAGGATCTCATAAGAGATTTTGCCAAATGCCTTGCTGAACTTCAGATATACGAAATCTGCCATATTTCTCTTAGCTACCAGTTTAGTGACATGGCAAAAAAGAAATAAGGAGTAGCCTACATTGACTTTGTCTTAGTGACTTCAAGCAGGCTTCTAGTGCTTATTCTTCTGTTTCTAGGTTCTTGTCTGTAATTTATAGAATTAACTTCTATTTCTTCTTTCTTTTTTTCTTTTTTCTTTCTTCTTTTTTTTTTTTTTTTTTGCAAATTGAAATTACATCTTCCTAGTCTTCTGGAACATCTTTCTCTGTAATTCCTCAAAGATCATTGACATATATTCAGCATTCTCATTTGAAAGTACACTCCATTTCCTTGGCTATAATTCATCTGCTCCAAGATCTTTGAACTCATGTTAAAGGAGTCGAGTTCTCACTTACTACCTCTTTACTCATATTGGGCTGCAGTTCCCTCTGGGGAACTGAGAATGCAGGAGCAAAAATAGTAGTTGAGGAATTTTACCTCTGTCACATATCATTATTACACTGTTGGCACAGGGCAGACACCTATTTCTTGCTCATTCAGCTTTTTGTTCTCAATGTATTTGAAAGTGCCCTTTTTGTTCTATGTTTGCACTGTGAGATTTAGCCTTCTTAATACTACTTTTAAAGGGTCTTGTGCCTCTGTCTTTTTTTAGGTTTACAGGTCTGAGTATTTTTAATAGCTTTATTGAGATGTAATTCATATACCATAAAATTCCCCCATTTAAACTGTACACTTCCGTGGATATATTCAGAGCGTTATGCGACCAGCACCACAACCTAATTTTAGAACATGTTTGTCACCCTCATAAAGAAACTCACCCTCCATACCATTTAGCAATCACTCTGCATTCCCAGCCTCTCCTCTAACCCTAGGCAACCGTGACCTGTGTTTCATATATGTGTAATCATACAATCTGTGGGCTTTTGTGACTGGTTTGTTTCACCTAGCATGAGGTTTTCAAGGATCATCCGTGTCATAGTGTGTAGCAGCAACACTTCATTCCCTGTGGCTGCTGAATCATATTCCATTGTGTGGCTGTATGTTTTCTTTGTCCATTCATCAGTTGTATCCAATTTGGCTATTTTGAATATTGCTCTGTGAACATCTGTGTATAAGTTTTTGTGTGGACAAATGTTCTAAATTCCCTTTAGGTATACACCTAAGTGTGTAAGCCCTGGCTGGGTCATGTGCTAACTTTTAAGTATCTTTTTTAAAAAATTAAAATGTAACTAATATACCATAAAATTCACCCTTTTAAACTGTACAGTTTGGTAATTTTTAGTACATTCACAAAGTTGTGTAACCATCACCATGGTAAATTTTAGAACATTTTCGTCACCCAGAAAGAAAACCTGCACGCATTAACAATCATTCCCTATTTTTCCCCAACCTCCTCCCTGCCACACCCCCACACCCCCGGCCCCACCTACCTATGACTAATGCTCTTTCTGTCTCGACAGATTTGCCTGTTCTGGACATTTAATACACATCTAGTCGTACAATATATGGTCTTTTGTGACAGGCTTCTTTCACTCTAACAGTATTTACAAGGCTCATCCATGTTGTGTAGCATGTATCAGTGTTCATGCCTTGTTATTGCCAAACAATATTCTACTACATGAATATATTCATATATTACTATTACACAGTCATTATCCATACTTACTAATATTCACTTATTTATCCATTGATGGACATTTGGGTCGTTTCCACTTTGGGTTATTAGGAATAATGCTTCCAGGAGCTTTGACATACAAGTTTTCAAGTAGACGTCAGTTTTCATTTCTCTTGGGTATATACCTAGGAGTGGAATTGCTAGATCGTATGGTAACTTTAAATTTTAAAGAACTGCCAGATTGTTTATCACAGCAACTGTACCACTTTTCTCAGGATTGTTATTCTTAGAATTATAATTCTAAAATTAGTTTTCTAATTTTTGCATATTCTTATTTTTATTATGTCTTTAATTGGAGCCATCCAAGTGGGTGTGAAGGGGTACCTGGTTGTGGTCGTGGTTTGCATTTCCCCAGTGGTTAACAATGTTGAGCCTTGTTTTATGTGCTTATCAGCAGTTTGTATATCTTTTTAGAAAAATGTTCATTCAGATTCTTTGCCCGTTTTTTCAGTTATTTATCTTTTTATGGTTGAATTATGTATATTCTACCTACATTCTGGATACTAACCTGTTATCAGGTGTATGCTCTGCAGATGTTTTCTCCTGTTCCTTGGGGTGTATTTTCACTTAGCAATGGTATCCTTTGAAGCACACAATTTTAAAAATTTTGATTAAGTCCATTCATCTTTTTTTTTTCTCTTGGTGCTTACATGGTTGCTGTCATATCTATGAAAAATGCGTAATCCAAGGTCACAAAGATGTATGCTTCTGTTTTCTTCTAAGACCTTTATGGTTTTAGATGCTATATTTAAGTCTTTGCTGCATTTGGGGTAAATTTTTGCATATGGTGTGAAGCAGCAGTCCAAAGTTCAGTCTTTCGCATGTAGATAATCAGTTATCCCCACATCATTTGTTGAAAAGTATTTTTTTCTCTGCTGAATTGTCTTGGCATCTTTGTCAAGAAGCAGTTTGAACTCTCAGTTCTATTCCATTGATCTGTATGTCTATCCTTAGCCAGTACTACAGTGTCTGGATTGCTGTAGCTTTGTAGTAAGTTGTGAAATTAGGAAATGTGAGTGCTCTGACTTTGTTCTTTTTCAAGATTGTTTTGGCTATTCTGGGACCCTTATATTTCCATATGAATATTAGGATCAGCTTGTCATCTGCAAAGAAGCCACCTGGGATTTTCATAGGGGTTGTGTTGACTTTGTATATCCATTTAGGAAGTATTGCCATCTTAATATTAAGTCTTTCAATTCATGAAAATCAAATGTCTTTCAATTATTTAGATCCTCTTAAATATATTTGAATAATTTTTTAAAATTTTCAGTGTCTAAGTTATACGCTGTTTTGTTACATTTATTCCTAAATATTTTATTCTTTTCAATGCTGTTGTAAATGGAATTGTTTTCTTAATTTCATTTTCAAATTGTTGAGTTCTATATAGTGACCTTGTGTCTGCAACTTTGCTGAGCTTGTTTGTCCATTCTAATAGGTCTTTCAATGGATTCTTTAGGATTTTTATATACAAGTTCATGTCATCTGTAATACAGATAGTTTTCCTTCTTCCTTGCTGGTCTGGATGCCTTTATTTCCTCTTCTGGCCAAATTGTCCTGGCTAGCACTTCCAGGACAATGTTGAATAGAAATGGTGAGAATAGATATTGTTGTGTTGTTCCTGAGTTTAGGAGAAGAGCATTCAGTCTTTTATTATTAAGTATGATGTTAGCTGTGGGTTTTCACAGATGCCTCTACCACGATGAGGAATTTCTGTCTATACCAAGTTTGTGGAGTGTGTTTATCATGAGTTTGTCAAATGATTTTTCACCATCTATTGACATCACATAATTTTTGTTCATAATTCTGTTGACACGGTTTATTGCATTAACTGATTTTTTGTGTGTGTTAAACCCATGTTGTATTCCTAGAATAAACCTAACTAGTTGTTTTTGTATGTTTAGTGACTTTCTTGGACTAATTCTATAATTCCCAGTAGTGTGCAGTCACAGGAATGTGTGCTTTGTTACTTTAGCAGTTAGCTAATGATTTGTCTCAGACTTCCTTAAATGCCTTGAACTGTAACTCTTCCGCATTTGCCTAGGGCTCTGTGTTAGGTGTTGGGGCTTGTCTCTAACACTCAGGCTCTTTACAACTCTTAGTCTTCACTTCTTTTTTTTTTTAAAGATTTTATTTATTTGACAGAGAGAAACACAGCCAGAGAGGGAACACAGCAAGGGGAGTGAGAGAGGGAGAAGCAGGCTTCCCGCCGAGCAGGGAGCCTGATGTGGGACTCGATCCGGGGTCTCCGGGATCATGACCTGAGCCGAAGGCAGTTGCTTAACCAACTGAGCCACCCAGGCGCCCCGTTAGTCTTCACTTCTTGAACAGGACCACAGCATCAGCCAGGGGTGCAAGATAAGGGCTTTTTAGGTCTTTTCTGAGCATGCATATGGCTTTCTAGATCTCCAGAAATATACCAGAGCTTTTTAAAGCCTCCTGTGGACACTTCATTCCCCACATCTTCCTTTTAAGTTTCCCAGCAGGCTCCTGTTTAACTGTGGCCATCAAGTTTGGTGTGTATCATCACCAGATATTTTTCTATATGTAAGTGTGCAGGTACATGTAGTAATATATTTGTTATATGACTTTAAAATTTGGTATTGCTGAATTAATTTATGTATATGAATAAATTCCTAATATAAAACACAAGCAATGCAGATGAAGATAAACCAGGCCACCCACACCCCACCTTGATTTCCCTCCCAGTCCTAATCTAGGGCTTTCACCTGCCTAGTTTTTTTTTTTTTTAACCTGGTGTTTCCTTATTGTTTTCAAAGACAGTGCTATCATCTGCATACTATTTTTCAACTTCATTTTGTCTATTAATAATATATCTTTGAGGGGCAGCTGGGGGGCTCAGTCGGTGAAGTATCTGCCTTTGGCTCAGGTCATGATCCCAAGGTCCTGGGCTCAAGCCCCACATCGGGCTCTCTGCTCAGTGGGCCTCCTTCTCCCTCTCCCTCTGCCTACCATTCTGCCTGCTTGCACTCTCTCTCTCTGTGTCAAATAAAATCTTTTAAAAAGTGTTTTAAAAATGATATCTTTGAAATCTTTTTGTACCTCTATATAAATCTGCCTTATTTTTATGATGGCTTTATAGGATTCCACAGTGTACAAAGCCTACCTTGTTTATTTATTTGTGTTTTGAATTACATTTAAGTTGTCTAGTTTCTGCCTATTGCAAAATGATGCCTCCAGTCAATAGCCTTGTATGTGATACATGCTTGAAAGTATTCTCTAGATTATATACCAGGAAGAGGAATTGCTAGGGTGAAGGGCATACACATTTGAGATTTTATTTTTTTTAATTCTTTTAAAGATTTTATTTATTTGACAGAAACACAGCTAGAGAGGGAACACAAGCAGGGGGAGTGAGAGAGGGAGAAGCAGGCTTCCCGCTGAGCAGGGAGCCAGATGTGGGCTTGATTCCAGGCCTCCGGGATCATGACCTGAGCTGAAGGCAGATGCTTAACGACTGAGCCACCCAGGTGTCCCCACATTTGAGATTTTAAATACTGCTAAATATTGTTCTCTAAAATGTCTGTCCCAGAATGCATGCCACCTACACTAGATGAGAATGTTTCCCTGTACTGTTGACAATATTAGATATTATTGACCTTCCTTATTTCTATCTTGAACCTTGCATATTATTTTTAAAAATTTGTATCTCCCCCAGTTACTTATGAAACAACATTTTTTCATATTATTACCCATTTCTCTTTCCATTTCTGTGAATTGTCTGTTTATAACCTTTGCTTATTTTTTCTTTCAGCTTGTATGTTTGTTACTTTAGAGGTTTTTTATATAGTCTAGATATTAATACCTTGTTATATATGTTACATATATTTTTCTAATGTCTCATTTTTTAACTTTGTAATCTTTTCATTCATATTGATGGGTGTGTTTTCCTATTTTTTCCCCCCCAAGGTAAAATGTATATGCAATAAAACACACGCATTTTAAATGTTCAATTTGTTGAGTTTTGGTAGTTACATATGTACTTATCATCCAGTTTGGGTGTAACTATCACCCAAAACATGATATGAAAGAAACATTTCCATCTACCCCACAAAGTTCCCTTGTGCCCCTTTCCAGTCATTCACTCTAACCATGTTCCACCTTAAGCAACCACTTTCTTTCTGACGTCTGTCACCATAGATTCATTTTGCATGTTCTTAGACTTCGTATAGATGGAATCATATAATTTTTATGTGCCTGGCTTCTTTTGTTTAGCATAATGTAGTTAGGGTTTTTTTTTTGAGATTTATCCATGTTCTTGCTTTGATTATTAATGGTTCCTCTGTGTTGCTGAGTAGTATTCCATGTGATTATACCACTACTTGTTTTTCCATTATCCTGTAGATGGAAGTTTGGGTTATGTCCAGGTTTTAGCTATTAGGAATAAGGCTGCCTTGAACATTCACATACATGTCTTTTTGTTAATGTGTATTTTCAGTTCTCTTGGGTAAATATGTCAGAATGGAGGAGGTAAATATGTATTCCTAACTTTTTAAGAAAGTGCCTAATAGTTCTCTAACATAATTTCTACCATTTCGTATCCTAGTAATGTATGAGAGTTCCAGGTTATCACATCTTCAAAGATGCTGTCAGGGTTCCTGGATGGCTCAAGTTGGTTAAGCACCTGCCTTCAGCTTAGGTCATGATCTCTGAGTCCCAGGATCAAGTTCCACACCAGGCCTCCTGCTCAGCCAGAAGCTTGTTTCTCCCTCTCCTTCTACCCCTCCACTTGTTCTCTCTCTCTCTCTCTCTCTCTCTCTCTCTCTCTCTCAAATGAATAAGTAAAATCTTTAAAAAAAAAAAAAAGATGTCTTATGGGGTGCCTGGGTAGCTCAGTTGTGAAGTGTCTGCCTTTGGCTCATGTCATGATCCCAGGGTCCCGGGATCCAGCTCCCTCTCTCACTCCCTCTGCTTGTGTTCCCTCTCTCTCTGTCAAATAAATAAATAAAATCTTTAAAAAGAATTTTAACAATTTAAAATTTTTTAAAAAGATGTCTTAGAATCATTAGAGTGGGTGTCAAATGGCATCTCATCGTGGTTTTAATTAAATGAAATTTAAATTAATTTTTAAATTAAATTAAAATTTAATTAAATTTTAATTCAATCAAAGATGACAGTGTTGAGCCTCTTTTCATGTACTTACTATCTCTTCATGTATCTTCTTTTTTGAAGTGTCTATTCAAGTCTTTTGCCCATTTTAACAAATTAAAGTATTCATCTTTTTATTGATGATTTGTGGGAATTCTTTATATATTCCAGATTCAAGTGTCAGACAATGTATGTTACAAATATTTTTTTTACAGCTCACAACTTGTCTGTCTTTTTATTTTTATTTTTTTAAAGATTTTATTTATTTATTTGACAAAGAGAAACATAGCAGGGAGAGTGGAACACAAGCAGGGAGAGTGAGAGAGGGAGAAGCAGGCTCCCCACCAAGCAGGGAAGCCCAATGCGGGGCTTGATCCCGGGACTCCAGGATCATGACCTGAGCCGAAGGTAGATGCCTAATGACTGAGCCACCTAGGCACCCCTTGTCTGTCTTTTTAATGATGTCCTTTGTTGAGCAGAAATTTTAATTTTTATGAAATCCAGTTTACCATTTCTTTTTATTAATGCTTAAAGTGCAGTCATGTCCATGAAATCTTTGCTTACCCAAAGTCATGAAGATAATCTCCTATGTTTTCTGCTTGAAGCTTTATAGCTTTAGCTTTTACATAGTTCTGTAATCTATCTTGAATTACTTTTTGGTTATAAAGTGAGATGGGGGTTAAAATCATTTCCCTGACTTCACGTGGATATGCAGTTGTCCTAGCAACATTTACTGAAAAGAGATCCCTTTGCCACTGACTTGAATTAGTATTGTGATGTATTGAGTTGATGATATGTGTGTGGATCTATTTATGGACTCTATTATGCCCTCTTAGTGTATCTGCTTATTCTTAAACCTTTTAATATATGTAGTTTATAGTATATTTTCATCTCTGGAAGGGCAAGTTTCTCCTTGCTTTTCTTTTATTGGAACCATTTTGATTTTTTTCTCTTCCAGGTGAGTGTTAGAATCAGGTTGTTGAGTTCTATGAAAAATTCACAAATTGCATAAATTCTGAATTCAGTGTATAGATTAACTTGAGAATTGTGCCTACCCATCCAGGAGCATGATCTCTCTGCATTTATTCAAGTCTTTTATGTCTTTCAGTAAGCTTTTGCAGGTTTCTTGGTATAATTCTTACACCACTTGTCTTGGTAGGCATATTCTAGAACACGAACTATAATGTTTGTGTTGCTGTTTTGAATATCTCTTTTTTATTTTCTTTTTAAAAGAATTATTTTCTTTTAAAGAGAGACTGAGTTTGAGTGCAAGTAGGGGTGGGAGGAGAAGAGGGAGAGAGAGAGAGAATATGTCAAGCAGGCTCCGTGCCCAGCACAGAGCCTGATGCGGGTCTCAATCTCACAACCCTGAAATTATGACCTGAGCCAAAACCAAGAGTCAGATGCTCAACTCACTGAGCCACCCAGACACTGTGCTTTCTTAGTTTCTCATCACTTGTCAGTTGTGTTTCTTAGATTTTCTAGGTGGATATTCATATTATTTTCAAGTAGACACTTTGGCCTCTTTCTAGCATTTATACCTTATTTCCTTTTTCAGTACAAGATTGAATAGTACCAGTGAGAGTAGCCATTCTCATTTTTTTCTGTCTTTACTCAAGCCAGAATGTTGCTATTGTTTCACTTTTAATTATTACTACAGGTCTAGCAGATATCTTTTATCAAGTTAAGGAAGTGACTTTTTATTTCTAATTTGCTAAGAAGTACATATATTTAGTTTTTTTATTTTTAAAAAAGATTTTATTTATTTGAGAGCGAGAGAGAGCACACACGCGTGCACATGAGCACAAGCAGGGCCAGAGGCAGAGGAGAGGCATACTCCCCACTGAGCAGGGAGCCTGATACAGAGCTCGATCCTCAGACCCTGGGATCATGACTTGAGCCAAAGGCAGACACTTAACTGACTGAGTCATCCAGGCACCCCAGAAGTACATATTTTTAAAATAAGACTGAGTATTGAGTTTTATCATTGGTTGGGAATTAATGATCATCTAGTTTTTCTTCTGTTAACCTTGTTACAGTGAATTACAAAAATAACTTTTCTATCACCGAATCATCCCCTATTGACCATGATAAATTATTCTTTCTGTACGTTGCTGAGTTTCATGTACTCGTTTTCAATTTAGGGCAATTACATATATGTTCCTGTGAGAGAGTGGCCTTAATTTTTTTTTCTCTGTGTGCTCTCCTTGTCTAGTTTTGGTTTGAAGGTTTTGCCAACTATATAAAATGAGTCGGGAAGCTTTTGCTTTTTTTCTATGCTCTGATACAGTTTATATAACAGAATTATCTTTGAAGGTTTCTTTTTTTTTTTATTGTTACTAAAATTTTTTTTCCAGTGTTTCAAGATTCATTCCCCATTCCCCACACCCAGTGCTCCACACTTTAGGTGTCCCCAGTACCCACCACCAGGCTCTCCCATCCCTCCACCCCCCTCCCTCCAAGTCCCTCAGTTTGTTTCTGTGTTCAAAATCTCTGTTGTTTCGTTTCCCTCCCTAGAT